>JAYESD010000005.1:72609244-72921166 GCA_036927565.1 Tuctoria greenei
ACCCAAGGTGTGTCCTTTTTGTTGTAAAGTTTGTAGAGAAATTTCTGTATGAAGGCCTGGTTCATGAGGTGGAGGTTTTTGAGCCCAATTCCTCCTTTTTTTTCTTTGGTGTTGTGGTGTCTTCCCATTTCACCAGAGGTTTCCCTTTGGCCATGATGTCCGAACCTCTCCAGAGACAGGTTTTCCTGTACTTGTCTATTTGTTGGATTGTTTTGGAATGTAGTTTGATGGTGCACATTGTGTAGATTGGCATTGATGATAGTAGTGTGTCTACTATTGTGCATCTTCCGACCATGGTCAGGTATGCAGATGTGGTATTGAGTGTTCGCTCAATTTTGGTGGTCAGTGATAGGAAGTCAGTGTTTTTTTGTTTGGTGGTCCCTAGAGGTATGCCAAGGTAGGTTAAAGGTAGTGTGCCTAGTTGACACCCAAAGGTGGCTGACATGGTGGTTGCTTGGTCCAGAGTAAGGTTGATTGGGATTAGGAATGTTTTTTCTAGATTGATCTTGAGGCCTGTTGCGGCAGTGAATGCTGAGAGTAAGGTTTTTAGGAAGAAAATTTGTTGCTGGGATGCTTGTATTGTGATGATTGTGTCATCGGCATACTGGACTATCGAGAAGTCATGATTCGAAAGATGTGGTAGTGGGGGTATTAGTAATCCTCTTTGTTTGGCATGGTTTGTCAGGTGTTGAAGTAGGTCTGCTGTGATTGCGAAGAGAGCCGATGAAAGTGGGCAACCTTGTCGGACACCCCTTCTGCAGTGGAAGAATTTACCTGGTACTCCATTGAGTAAGATTGCAGAGGTGTTTGTAGATAGTATGTTGTTTGTCCAGTCGACCCATTGTTGTGGGAACCCTTTGTGGGTTAGCGACCTGAGGATGGAGTCATGTTCCATTATGTCAAAGGCTTTTTCAAAGTCTAGTTTCAACATTACTATAGGTCTCCTTGATTTTCTGCTTTGATGGATAAATTCAAAATTCTATGCAATGCAGTCTTGGATCGCTCTCGTTCTGATGAAGCCGTACTGATTGGCATGTATGATATCTTTGAGGAATGTCTGTATTCATTCTCCTATGAGTTTGCTTATGATTTTGATGCTTGAGTTAAGTAGGAAAATGGGTCTGTAGTCAGCCAAGGTTTCCGGGGTCAGTTTCTTTGGGATGAGTGTGATGACAGAGCTGTTGATTGGTTGTAGGCTGCATCCATTGTTGAAGAATGCATTGCAGAGGTTGTAGATGTCGGTTTTGATGATGTCCCAGAATTTTTGGTAGAATTTGTTGTTGAACCCGTACGGGCTCGGAGCTTTGTCTACAGGCATAATTTTAACTATTCTGTCGATCTCCTCAGTTGATATGGGATCTATGAGGGATTGGAGGTTTGGGTGTGGTGTGATTATGTTGTGCAGACCTTCCCAGAGCGCGGTTGCATTTGTGCAACCTATTCTGTTTTTGAAATCATTCCATAGTATCGCTGCCTTGGATCCGTGATCCCTAACTGTCCTTCCCGACGCATCTCTTAGGCTTGTGATCAAGTTTCGTCTATATCTGTTTGTTGCTGCTGAGATGAAGAATTTAGTTGGTTCATCCCCCACTTTTGTCCATCTTTCAGTGTATCTCTGCTTCCAGTAGTCTTGTCGGTGTTTCAGGAGGGTTTTAGTGTGTCTCTTGATGAGGGTTCTGAATGTTTCTTCTAATTGGCTAAGAGGCCTTTGTTCTTCCAGATGGTCTATGATGAGGATGGATTCATTGGATATTTTCAGTTTCTTGGAGAGTGATCCCACCGATTTAATCCATCTTCTGATTGCTACTCTAAGTATTTTGAATTTCGTTGAGATGGTTCTAGCAGAATCTAGTTCATGTGTTGGTGCCCCATTCCATATATGGGATACTAAACCTTTGAGCCCTGGTATGTCGAACCAGTAGTTCTCAATTCTGAATTGTTGTGACTTCGGGATAGTAGTCCCCAGTTGTACCATGCAAGGAATGTGGTTTGATGTTGTTTTGTCTAGAGGTATTAGGAGTGTGGCAGGGAATGACAGTGTCCAATGAGTCAAGGTGAAGCACCAGTCTAATTGTTGTAGCAGTGGGGAAGCCTGCATATTGCTCCAGGTGTATTTTTTGTCTTTTAGGGGGATTTCTACAAGCCCTAGCTGATTTATGGTTGCGTTAAATGTTTGCATGTCTGTGTAGTTTCCCCTTGGTCTATTTCTGTTATCCAGTGATCTGTAATGGTTAAAATCCCCGATAATGAGCCAGTCTTGAACATTGGTGATGTTTAGTGAGGTAAACCAGTCCATGAAGTCTAGTCTTGGTTGGCCTGTGCACGGGTCGTATACTGTAGAGAGCGTCCATTGTTTGCCATTTGTGTTTGATGTAAATTTGATGGTGATTGCGAATTGTCGTGTTTGTTCCACTGTCCCTTGTAGAAGGTTGCCGCTCCAACCAACTAGGATTCCTCCTGAGGCTCCTTGTGAGGGGGTGAAGGTGTATTGGTCAAAGCGCTTTGGTGCTATTTGTTTTATAAGAGTGCAGTGTATTGATTCTAATTTTGTCTCTTGGAGGCAATAGATGATGCAGTTGGTTTCCTCTATTTTGGCTCTAACTGCTTGATGCTTGGTTGGGTCGTTTAGGCCCCGTATGTTCCAGTTTAGGAACAACCATGTATGTTGTGGTGTATTATGCATTGGGGGGAGGGGGGGTTGAGTAACTTAGACGTTGCCACAGATGTAATATGAGGGGAGAAAAAACATGCCCAGGTGCAAAATAGAAGGCAGAGCTATGTATATAAACATCGATAGTACAAAAGGCAGTCGCGCTGCAGTGTTTATGGCTCTTGGCCGGGTGGCCATTCCTTCTACTACTTGAGCTAGGGGGCCTATGGGCCTTTTGGGATGTGGCATCATCTGACGTACGCTACAGAAAACAAAAGATGCGGGAACTCATTGATCAATGGACGTAGTCCTGCCCGTTGGTGCCTCTGGCGTCCTGAATGCGGCGATCACCATCGTCGCGTGGACGCCGCAGCGGAGCGCTTGTGCCTGCAGTTCTGATAGAGGAACGTGAGGAATGGGTTCTATAGCAGTTGCAATGTCGTGATCGGTTGGGAATTTAGTTGGGCCCTGGAATAGTTTTGCGTTTGGTTTTACCGTTGCGGTTTGTAGTTGGCGTGGTAGCTAGGGCAGAATGCGATGCGCCGATCACCCCCCTGGTGAGTCTAGTTGTCATGCGCCTCCCTTCCAGTGCTGCAGAGATGTGTGGGCTCCGTCTAACTTGGTCTTGCGAAACCGGTGTTTGTCTGCGCAATGCTTTTTTGGAGGGAATGCAGGCTGTACTGTGGTATGAACTGTTGATGGCGGCAGGTACCTGTGTGGGCTGAATGACCTGCTGCGGGGTGTTGTTGACAACAGACTACTCGACAGAAGGCCCGATTGGTTCGGAGCAAGTCCGGCGCCGGTAGACTCTTCCGAAACAGTTTGTCGGGCGCCTCAGGGAGGCAGGAACAGCCGGAGCTTGGGTTGGAGTCAGTGCTCTGAACCTTGCTGTTGGTGTTTGGCCGCGACGCGCACCCATGGCGGAGGATTCCGCTTGGTCCTGGGCAGGCAGGCCTAGGGTTGGTCCCTGGTTGGGGGTCATCCACCAGGGGTTTTGTGCTGTAGGGAAGGCCGCAGCTAGGATTCGGCGAAAGGCGGCTGAGTCGAAGGGCCTCAACCAATCAGGTTGTACTGAGGGATCACCTTCGACGAACTGCAGCGGTTGGTCGTTGTTGTTGTGGTTGTGGGTGTGCTGCTGGGTGTTGTTGGCGTTGGAGGAGGCGGAGCTTGCATCTCCGTCTGGGTTGGACTCTGGACCCAGGTCCAGTTGGTCCTGCGACGGAGTAGGCCAAGCTCCCCAGCCTATGTGGTTCTCCTGGTTGCCCTGCATTGCTGCAGCCGCCGCATCCCAAATCGAATCAAGGTTTGGGGCTGGGTGGAGTATGGGGAGGTGGAAGTCATCGGTGTTGTCGTCGTTTGGTGGCGGCGGGGGGAAGGGGTGGGGGTTTCCCCCCGGAGGTACATCGTCTTCGCCCGAAGGGTTGTTGGGGAGGATGAAGGCCCCGTTGAGTATGACTACCGGGCAAGACCAAGAGTAGCCTTGGCCGTTCGCATTGCAGTGTCGGATGACGATGCTGCGGGGAATGTTGTTGGTGCCATTGTAGAGGCACCTGCATAGCACGTATCCGTGCTGATCCGGCACGTTGTGCCAGGAGACGAGGTGGCCAAAGGTCGCCACAACTACGTCAATATGCTGGACGTCTTGATGATCTAGGGGGAACCCTAGGATCATGATCCAGCCATTGTGTGTGTAGTTCGCTTGATGCCTGTTGATGCTGTGGTCGTGGCGAGAGAAGCCGATGAGGTGGTTCTCCACAAAGAAGGGCTCGTCGCGAAGCACTATATCGCGGTGGTAGCCGGATTCTAGCCTGAATAGGCCAATACCCAGTGGGGTGATGCAGGAAGAGATTACCCGTAGGCCGAAATCTTCTTCTAGGGCGTAAGCTATGCAGACACGAAACCAGTTGTACTGGTCGTGGGGGATGAGGCCTTCGCGGTCTTCCGCAATGATGAAACCCTCATGGTTTCGGATAGCAGTGGTGCTAAAATGTACGTTGATGCGTGGGATTCTCTCATCTCCTCCCTCGTTGATGAAGTGGTGGTCATGGGGGAGGAATCTCTCGGAGTTTACTGGGAAGTTGGCCATGGGATGCAAGGGTGTTTGGGAGGTAGTGAGTTGTAGTGTGTTCTGTTGGGGAGCGCTGTGTGAAGGCGAGTTGTTCCCGGTGGGGGTTATATAGGGGGTGTGATGGGGGGTTTGTACTTGTTGAGTTGGGTCTCCCCTGTACACGTGTGGGGCTACAGGTTGGGTGCCCAGGTTAAGCTGCAGAGTAATAGTTCCTTCTGTTCGTGCAAGACAGGTAGCCCGTTGGGATTCCACAGGGCGGTATACCCGAGATTTTGCAGTGGTACTCCTCGTACTTTGTGCTATTTTTGGGACCCAAACAAGGAAATATATGACGGTGGAAGAGCACACGTCGGCTCTGTGTCCAGTTTGCAGGCAGCGTAGGCAGCGAGCTGTCGCTCAACAATTATGGGTGAGATGTTTCTGACTGAAGCAACATTTGCAGCAGTTGTGAGGGATTAGGTTGTGATGGTTGTAGGCGTCTTTGGTGCGTAGGGGTCTTGTAGGTTTTGCCTTGGGAAGTGATGTTTTTTGCGCCGCGGAGGTGTAGCATGTCTCGTCCTTGTTAGTGCGCAGGCAATCGAGTGCTGGATTTATTTCATTCGGCGGCGTGGTTTGAATGTGGCCCGGATGTCGAAAGTCCACTTTGGTAGTAAATGCAGGGGGTACGTTTGCAGGGAAGCTGAGCGGTTTGGTCTGATCTTTTGTGGGCGATTATAGTGGCAGCCTCTTTCGGGATGTGGGACCTGTTTTGAACCGGTATGAGCAATACGTCCGACGGGTGGGCCCTTGGCGTGTTTGAAGTCGGCTTCAGGCCTAGTGGCTGGTGGGTGTCAAGAATTTGAAATTGTGGTCCCTTTCCCAGGATGGACGGCGCAGCGCGGCTAGCCGCCTTACACCGGGCGGCCGACACTGGCGAAGTAGTCGTCAATAGTTGGGCTGCGCAGAGCGCTTGGCTGATGTTGCGGAAGGCCTTGCTGACTAGGATGTCGTTGTGAATGGCAGCAGGCAGGATGGGGCAATCTATCTGACCGACTTTGATGGATTGTCGATGTAGTGGGTGTTTGAGAATGGGGGGATTCTTTGGGGGCGGGGCTTTGATCGGGGGTGGGGGCCATGTTTGTTTGATAGGGTTGGCAAACGAGGCTTGCTTCCAATGGCGGCGTTTTTTTGCTGGGGACTATCGACCATGAGGTTTCTTCTTCCCGATGCCAGGTTTGCAGATCTCTTATCCAGTTTGGGCCGTCGTCATGCCAGGGGAAGAAGTAGACGTCGAAGTGCGGTGTGGTAACCCTAGTAAGGGAGCGAACCAACTTTCCTACATGGCGTGAGGCCACCGCAAAACAAAAGTGGCGGTCCCGGGCCATGGTGACATGGAAGCCCCCCGGGGTGCCACCATGGGTGGCGTGAAGGGCCCAACCAACATACTCCTCCGTTAGTCGGAAGGTGAAGCGATGGAAGACGACTAGGAGGAAGAAAGCACCTTCTATGGAAGAGGAGGGATGGTGGACCGAGGAGGAGAGCAAGTGGAGCACCTTTTGTTGAAAGCTTTTCCCTGTTGCGAAGTTCCAGTTGCTGATGTCGACCGCCGGGCGGTCGCCGTCCATGGCGCCGCGGAGGCGCCGGGTCGTCTGGAGTGGATGAAGGTCACGCGAGGAGCCATGCCGCCAGCAAAGCGGGGGAGGACTCGGCGGCGGGGGGCCTTGGTTGATAGGCGAGGGGGTGGGGAGCGGGAGCGGGAGCGCCGGCTTGCTCATTTTTGTTACAGCCTGATCTAATTCTGTTATAACTTGCACAGTGCTCTGATATTGATAATATTGATGAAAATTTTCCTGAGGTACTATTAAAATGATTTAATATGTGGCTATAAATCATTGCAAAATATCTCCTTCGGAGGTATCTGCGAAAATGCTAATGGGTTATGCTGCAAGCATAATCAATGACGATGGAATTAAACAAGAAGGAAACGAGAAATGAACTATATCTGGTTGAATGTTATAATGTGTGGGTTTATCTTGAATGGTTTTATCTTAGATGGATTTGGTAGATGATTATATTACCTTATGTTGTTAATTTGGGATGTCTTGGATATCTCATGGTTCTATGTTGTATTTATAAAAGTTAACAAGATGGTGTCTCAAAGAAATAGATCAAGGAAAATATTTAATTGGAATATTCGAGGACTCAACTCACAAGAGCAAAGAGCTGATCTTAAATCAAAATTGATGGGACAAAACTTTGAGATCTTTTGTATACAGGAAACAAAAAAAGGAGATAATAGACAAAAGATTCCTATTAAGTATTGCTCCAAAGCATTTCAACAGCTTTGCTTATACTCCTTCAGAGAGTTCATCAGGAGGGATTCTAATGGGATGGATGGGATCCAAATTCAGGGCAAGAATCCTTCATACTGTTAAATATGCAGTCATGGTTAAATTCTGCTCACGGTTAAATAATGAATAATTTATTTTAACAGCCATCTACGGGCCCTGTAGAACACAAGAAAAGATAGATTTTATCAAATGGTTCAAAGGAAATATTATCGAAGAAGACTCGAACTGGATGTTCATTGGAAACTTCAACCTATACAGAATATGTGCAGATAGAAATGTCGTGGGTGCAAATGTGAGCAACATGCTAACGTTCAATGAAGCCACGGGGCTAATTGAGATTCCCCTCAAAGGGATGAAATTCATGTGGAGTAATATGTAAAGAAAGCCTCTTTTATAACGGATAGGTTGGTGTTTGGTATCACCTCAATGAAATACCACTTACACAACCACTATGTTCCTTCCCATGGCTAAATCAATGTCTAATCATATCCCCCTTCAAGTAACTGCTGATACTTCAGTCCCAAAGACACAAGTATTTATATTTGAAAACTTTTGGCTACATACCCTAGATTGTAAAAACTTGATCAAGAGAACATGGAAGAGGAGCTAATATCATCAAACAATGCTACCAAGAGATCGGCCAAGTTCAAAATTCTCAGGAAAAAATTGGAGCAAGGAGCAGACCAATGTCAGACATATCTTAAACCATTGAAAATTGTGAAGCTACAATAATGTTTCTGGACAAGATTGAGGAAAATAAGTCCTTATTTATACTTAGAAGCATACTACAGAAACACTACCGAAGCTTTTAAAACAAAAAAAATGAGTATTGGAAGAGCAGATATAGGGTAAGGTGGACAAAATTGAGAAATCAATCAACAAGATTTTTCCATGCGGCTGCAACAGAGAGGCACAAAATTAATACAACATCCTCTATTGAAAATGAAAAAGGACGAATAGTGACAAAACATAAGAATAAAGCACAGATGCTCTGGGAAACCTACAAAAATAGATTGGGATGTTCAGATAATGTGACCATATTATACAACCTAAATCACTTGGTTCCAAGATTCAACCATATCTGCCACTTGGGGGACTCCTTCTCGAAACAGGACATTGACCACATAGTAAAGAAATTGCCATCAGACAAATCTCCTGGACCGGACGGTTTCAATAACCTGTTCATCAAAAAAGGTTGGCACATAATCAAAGAAGATTTCTACAACATGTGTCATGATTTCTTCGAAGGGCAACTGAGACATATAAACAACTCTTTCATAACCCTTGTGCCGAAAATACCTAATCCTAACACAGTCAATGATTTCCAGCCAATATCCCTCCTTAACTTTTTAGTGAAACTAATTACCATGCTGATGGCCAATCGGCTGCAAGATATCATCTTATCAATTATTCACAAGAATCAATATGGCGTCATCAGAACAAGAACAATTCATGACTGTCTTTGATGGGTATATGAGTATATACATCAATGCAAGGTCTCAAAGGAGGAGGTCATTATTCTCAAACTAGACTTTGCAAAGGCTTTTGACACAGTAGAGCACTCAACTGTATATTTGATCATGGAAAAGTTGGAATTTCTGGCTAAATGGACAAACTGGGTACAAAGAATTCTAAGCTCAGAAACAGCCTCAGTCTTGTTAAATGGAATTTCGAGCAGACAATTCTCTTGTAAATGGGACCTCCATCAGGATGATCCTTTATCTCCCCTCCTTTTGTACTTGCGGCTGAATTGCTGCAATACATAATTAATAAGGCAGCATAGATTAATGTTCTATCATGGCCTATAAGACATAACAATATGGAGGACTTTCCTATAGTCCAATATCAACATGTTGCTTATTCTAAAGGCATCACAGAGGGAACTCGTCCGTTTAAAAGGAATTCTGGAGACTTTTGGTCAATCTACGGGACTACGAGTCAACTCTCGGAAATCCTATATAATCCCAGTTAATGTGGATATAACTAAAGCATAGACACTGGTAGGCTTATTTGGGTGTCAAATAGGCAGCTTCCCATTCAGTTACCTGGGCTTAGCACTATGTATTCAAAAATCTCGATTGAGAAACTACACCCCTGCTATGGACAAGATAGGAAGAAAACTATTAGTTACTTCCAGATTCCTCAACCTTGTGGTAAAGCTGCAGATTGTAAACTCAATATTATCTTCCATACCAACTTATGCAATGTGCACGCTCGAAATACCTGCAGCGGTGATTGAACACAAAGATAGAGTTTGGAAACAATGTCTATGGAATGAACCTGACTTTAATGGGAGAACGAAAGCCTTGGTGGCATGGAAAAGATGTACAATGCCAAAGAAACATGGTGGCCTAGGGATCATTGATCTTCCCAAGCAAAATGAAGCACTCCTGATGAAGAATCTGGATAAATTTTATAATAGGAGAAGCATACCTTGGGTCACACTAATATGAGACACATACTATTCTTCGGGAAATTTGGATGACATTGTCAGAACTAACAGCTCATTTTGGTGGAAAGATATCGCTAAGCTGCAAGCAAAATTCAGAAAATTTGCTAAATGCGAGCTGGGAAATGGCACTAGAATCAGATTCTGGAAAGATAATTGGTCTCAGGAGAAGAAGAAAAAGAAAGAGCTGCCGAACCTCTAGTTTATTCACAAGAAACCATAAAATTACGGTCTCTAAGCTTTGTATGGAAACACAAATAAACAACATATTCTATCTACCCCTGTCTTCTGAAGCCTATGCAGAGCTGGAAAAGTTTGAAGAAGTATTATCAACCATAAGTCTGGAAATATCGATCAGTGGCGCTATGACTGGGGTTCAAGATACCTAGCAAGGAAAGTCTACTTAAATATGTTCAGAGAAGTTTCACCTCCAAAACCCATTCAGAATATTTGGAAAGCCAAAAGCAACAACAAATTGAAAATTTACTGTTGGCTACTAATGATGGACAGATTAAACACAAGGGTAAGGATAAAGAAGAAAAAAATTCAAACTTCAAAATAATGACTACACTTGTGTTCTATGCACAAAATGTGAACAAGAAACAGCGATGTATTTATTCTTTAAGTGCACCTTCAGTCAGGAGTTATGAAGATGGATTGGCATATCCTGGAACACCAACATTCCTTTCTTTGAAATGATTCAACAAGGACACATACAATTTAAAGTAAAATTCTTCATGGATGTGCTCAGATACTCTGCTGGAAGATATGGAACCAAAGGAATAGTAAAATCTTTGAACAACAAAGACCGAGCCTCAAATAGTGTAAACAAGAATTTAAGGAGGAATGCTTGCTACAGGGAGTGAGACTTAATGTAACAAATAGATTAGTTTGGAACTTTGGGTCTAGTCATTGTAATTTTATCTAGACTAGCTTGCACTCAGGAACATTGTTCCTAAGAAAAGCTGGTCTCTTGTACTAATCGTATAATCCAGAAGGGTAATACAATTACACTAGGGCCTTCCTGCTGGTTTGTTAAAAAAAAAAGGATCCATAACTTGCTTTTATGCTTCAAAAGACTAAATATCTATGCGGGTTCACAATTCTTAAAATAGAAACTGAATTTTGTGCATGCATGGACTTAGACATATATATCAAGAATGGTAGAAATATCATATATCAACAAGTACACCCAAGAAAATTGTTACACATTCATCATCAATTAGCAGAAGCACTAGACCACATCTAGTGTGATGTTCTTAACTTTGCAACCTGCTTTGCGCAGTCAAAAACTAGTCTACAGACAAGAGTAAGCTAATAATCTCCAAAGGATCAGTTCACATACAGCCAGCATTCTAGGGAAAGTCTATGATATTGTATTTGATGATGTCGGCATATATATATATATATATATATATATATATATATATATTCTTCATGTGACACCAGGGTAATCCATTATTAGTATAACCCGATTCACAAACTAGCTTAAACTCAACGTCATCAGAAAAAATGATTCGTACATGTTACTGTAAAATCCCCTATTTGTAAAGAACAAGAAGGCACAAATGTGAAATTAAATTTTTTTAAGTTGAATTAGATATTCAAACCTAAATGAATATGTTAGTTAATGTAAGATGTTAAAAACATGAACTTGTTATAATTTTAAACATTCTTTGAAATGATAGTGTAGTTTTCAAGAAAACTAATTATTGCAAAGAAAGAATTCTAAATCAATTCAAAAGCCAATACAATGCATAGCAAATTTCTAATTTCAGATTTCAAAAAAAAATGCATAAGTAAATTCTATAAAAAAGATCCAAAGAAAAGTATTTCCAAAAGATAATTGAATGATGAAAAACAAAAACTCAAATTTATAGTTGCAGAGGTAATTAAATATGATTCAAGTTTCAAGTTATCAAACAATGAATCAATTCAGCTTGATTAAATAAAAGTCATATTTAAACTTTGATTAAAAAAGAGAAGAAAAATTCCACTGTGGTTTTTATTAAAATTATGGGCAGTAAAAATCCAAATCTAATGGCACCATTGGGTTCTGCTATTTTTAAATTCAAATTGAAAAGCTGGTGCTGGGGATGAGTATGAACAGTGGGGCCCACAGGTGAGTCCAGTACATCGGCTCAGTTTTCCTCTTCTCCCCCCTTCTCGACATGGCACAGCTGCATGCCGCCAGCAGCTGCTTGCCGCCCTCTCTCTCAACTGCTTCACAGCTCAGAGTGCTTTGAAGGTGACCTCATCCTCACTCCCCTCGTCCTATTTAAACTCAACGGTGAAACATTTCTCTCTTCTATCTGTTGTTCCGCTGCCCTCACCATTAAACCTGCAAACGGTTTGGTTCTAAACCGGTTTTGATGGATTGGTTTTCACCTGGGTTGAGTCTGGTTGGGTGAAAACGGGTTGAAATGGCTAACGGATTGGTTTGAATTGGGTTTACGTAAAAAATGGTTCGGTTCAGTTTGGGTTGGGTAGGTAAAGTCCGGACTAAAAATGGGTTGCAACCGGTTTTTGAGCCACGGTTAGGGATTGGATCGACCGATTGAGACATTCTGAGTCCCGACTTCCCGATCTAGACCTTCACCGCCGCCACCGACTCCTCGCCCAGCGCCAACTCCTTGCTCGCTGACGTCGTGAAGGAGGAGGAAGGGGAGGGGAAGCGGCTCCTCCGTCTGCTCGCGCTCGCACAGGAACCTCCTCCGGCTGCTAGCGCCCGCGTCCGCGCTCTCACTGCTGCTAGCGCCCGCGTCCGCGCTCTCACTGCTCCTCTATGGGTGTGCTGCAACGGGCAAGACGCGCGCACTCACCCTCATGCTCCGCCACATTCGGCCTCCCCCACAGCGCTTGAATTTTTCCAGATCTGAAGCGGTCCTTCCTCCCCTCCTCGCCTCGCTGTTGCGAGTCAAACGCTTCATCCTCGTCGTCCTCAGATCTGAAGCATCACTGCGGCTCTGCAAGCGCGGCGACTCGTATGGCCTCAGTCAAGTGGCTACGAGTGGCTCGGTCTCGTGCATTACATCGTTGTCATGTGCCTGGCCATGCCTGCAAGAAGTCACGTCCCCGCGACCCGCTGCAGCTGCATCGCCACCAGCAAGAACTACAACAACTAATTCTTTAGCCGATTTACGCAACTGAATGCCCTGTTTTTTTAGCTGATTTACTCGTGAACATGTAGATGCTTGCTTGACTGCCTTTTGTTTAATCATTGTGCTGTTTTATAGGTCACTTCAAGGAAATAGAATGCAATGCTTGCTGTTTTACAGGTCACTTCAAGGACTCTCATTTCTCAGGTTGATACTGATGTTCCTCATTTTTTTCGCTATGACTGGTGGTTGATCATGCTATCATAGTGCCAATGTGATGTATAGACGCCTTCTTGTTTTCTATTTTTGGTCCACAAATATATTTTCTCCAATCTCATGTGTACGTCTTGTTGTATTTGACTTGTTAGATGATTCCAACACAACCAGTAATGAAAACCTCAAAGATGACCTAGAAGACAAACATCTGCTTCCAGCATCTTCTGTTGCTGAAAATGGAATTGTAAAAGAAGTTCACAGATGAAATTCTACTGAAGTCGTTCTATATTCTGAAATGTAATAGCCTAATGGATTTCATTGTAGCTTGTCATTCATTGTGTAAATTGTAATTTATGTATTTTATCATGGTGCATGTCCACAGATTGCAAACTTTTTTTCTTTGGCGCTCATTTGTCTGGGCTGTGTAAATTGAGTTCACTATTAGTCAAATAGTTTCTTTCTCTTTGTTGAATTATTTTGCATGATTTTTGCTTCATTGGTTATCAAGGTTTAAAATTAGGATTTTTATTTTTTTATTGAAATGGTTTATTCTTACATGTTGTCACACGAACTTAATTAGTTTTAAAGATTATGAAATTCAAACAATTTTTATTTAAAATGTGCATAGGATATTTAAACAATTTTTATTTAAAATTTACATAGGATTTTGGAGTGGTTTTATTTCAAACGGATTATTTTTACGTTTTTCTCGGCCATAAAAAATCACCATTTGAAAAGCTACAGAATTTGGAGATTTGAATTTTGAAAAAGTAAAAAAAATAAAAATTTAAAGCAAAGTAACTGGTAGGTTGGACTGGTGATAGCCCAACCAGTAACAGAGCGCAGGTGCTAGCCCGCAAAAATAACAGATCAGGTTATCGTGTTATGAGCTTTAGTGTTTGCACTGAAACTGTTTCTACAAAACGGTTTGAAACCGGTTTCAAACCATAATTGGGCCATCTGGTTGGTGTGGTCTGGGCTGATTTTTTATTTTAGTCTGGTCTGGTTTGGTTTAAAGAGGTGGACTAGTGGTTTGGTTTAGACCGGGTTGATTGGTGGAAAGGTGACAGTTTGGTTTAGGATTTGGTTTGGTTTTTGGCCCACTAGCAGGTTTACTCACCATTGCCGCCGTCTCCTTTGGTTCCCTCCCTTGCTGTCGTTCTGTTTATTGTTTGGCCGAGCATGCAACGAGGAGTAGGTGCGCTATGAACTATTCTACATGTTTTTGAGTCGAGCTCGTGGAGTTCATGCATGGATAACTTGGGTGTATTTGGCGTGAACTCCGTTGACCGCCCATGAAGCTGCTGGTAGGAACTTCTTTGATTCAAGCCGAGTCATTCATCGATTCTTCAAGCTTGCAAAAGAGAAAAGGTTCACAATGACTTGTTATTTGTTCCTCTCAATCATATTTGAATCTTGCTCACTGTTCGTCGGTATTTTTCAAGTTCTCCGACAAACATGGAGGAGCCGCCCCCTCGGAGCCGATGCGTCCCTGCTGTTTCATCCTCTTTCGTGCAATCACTGGAAATCACCAAGGTTCGCAGGAAACTCCTTTAACCTTTTCACAAACTATGGCATCGTTTCATCAACTCTAATCGCTGTATTCCAAGTTTTGCCGTCGGCATACACATGTGAGTGATAGCTAGGTCTTGTTATGATTCTTCATACACGTGCGATAGTAGTTTAATCCTGTTAGCAACTATCATCTAGACTTCTCCACGGATCACCTCCCTCGAAATGATTAGAAAACAATGGCTTAAATGTGCCGGAATCCAATTTTCCCCTTTGCTGCCATTAAAACCTTCGATTCACCATCGAGGTTGACCTCTGGTTGTTTTCATCGCCATTCTGATCCATACTAGTTACTGAGAGCACTATGATGCTTCTCATACAAATGGCGGTCGAGTCGAACCATTTCCTATTAAGTTCTATGGCGCCGCCGTGCTCTTACCCGCCGCCACCGTTGGGATTAGGGTTCCGGCCATCTCCGGTCTAATCCGACATCTCCATGGTATTCTTCGTGCCATATTACCTGGTGACGTCCAGCCTCGACAAAGATGATGCAGTGCAGCACCGTGCGGTGAGGGTTCGCCGTCAAGCGCCGCCCGCTGGCAGCCGCAGGAGGTTGAAGACGACCCTGTCACGGGCTCAGCTTGTCAGTCAAACGACTGCCGCTCGGATTCTTTGTGGTTCGCTGATCAGCTGTGTCCATGTGCGCTCGCCCATGTGGTCCCTCGTGTGGCTCGCGCGCCTCTGGTCGATAGCAGGGACGGGCCCCAGAGGTCAGCCACATAAGACACTTTTCCTTTACAAAAGAAATTGCAAAACTTGTAAAATACATAGCTAATGCTAGAAATTTCCAATAGTGATGAAATAAACTTTGGTAGAATCTACTTTACCATACATTCATTATATATTATAATTATTATGAAAATCCCTAGTATTTTCTGTATAAGGCAATGATGCATGAACATTACGGAAATAATTATAGCAAATTTAATCACTAGAAAATTCTCAACTTTTGCCAGACCCCTTCTTAAATTAACGAGAACGTCCACTAAAAATTTCAAACTAATTTGACATTACTAACTTTTTTAATTATCAAATGATTACTCTAGGTTAAATAAATGACAAAAAAGAAAAATACTTATTCCAGGAAATGTATCAATTTTAGAAAATCATAGTAAATTGTAAGAAACTCCAAAATTTCTCGAAAAAATTTTGTTGGACTCTTGTGGACATGTACTTTGCAATGGACCAAAATACTTGGTATGAAATTGTCAGTACCCGACATACCGGGTACCCTCACGCACAAGCTAGAGCCGTCTAGGTACTCCGCCTTCCGCAGAGGCAGGGTTTGAGGGCTCCACGTGTTCAGAGTACCCGGACTCATCAGCCTCAGATACGGGGTCTAGGGTACCTGCAAGAGACCCCGAAGAAGAGTTCAGCTCCCCCTCGGAGACGAGCTCCCAAGTAGCCACGTGACCAGCAGGTAAGGATCCCTCTCCCCCGTGAGACAGGGCTCCAGAGCTGCCATGTGGTCCGAGGCATCAGACGGGTCACCTCTCGTATAGGCGGGCTCCGGCGCTGCCACGTCCTGCAGCTCTAGAGTCCTCGCTCTACTCAGGAGCGGGTTACAGGGCTTCCACGTGGTCCGTAAGAAAGGACCTGACCCCCTCCGCGGAGGTGAGTTCCCGAGCCACCACGTGGTCCGTGAGATGGTACATGACCTCCTCCGCAGAGATGAGCTCTCGAGCTGTCACGTAGACCAACCACTTCCCTGGACGGAGAGTTGCGGGAGTTAAGAGGGTGGTATGCCTTGTCCCTGTCAAGAATTGAAGATATGCGGCTTCCCCATACGCATGGCGCGGCGCACGTCTAATGTCAGGTATCGCTAAGACCAATCACATCGCAGTGAAGACACCGCAAGCCTATCCTACTCTGCCGAGTGGGTAGCTTACGGTGACAGAGACGGTTGGACGGGACATCCCCTGCCATTGTCAGCAATGACACATGGGCTACTAATGACTTAGACGGCAAGATGGCGAGTCTTCAAGGTCACGACTAGAGCAAGCTTATGCGAGAAACCTTAGATATTTATGATAAGATCGCCCTGGGACCACCTGTCGGGCCCCGGGCCAACCTTGTAAGGGTCCGGCCTTGTCTATAAAAGGACCGGATTGCCACCGTTACAAAGGCTCAACATCGAATCTCCGACACACACACGCATAAACACTCACTAGCAATACAATCCACCGTGAAGTAGGGTGTTACGCTCCTTGCGGACTGAACCACCATCTCATATACTCTCATACGTCCGTACACTTGATTGAGGCCTAAGCCCCGCCGAACAAGAACATCCACGGGCTGCTCCTTAGAAGATCCGGGGGAAGTATCCCGTTACCACTTCGACATTTGGCGTGCCAGGTAGGGGCTTTTTCCCTCAAAAAAGTGGTAACCCTTTCACCACCATGGTGTTCATCAGGCCCGTGGAAGGCGGTTTCTGCGACCGTCGTTCGGTGACCAGATCTGTCGCTCGAGCGGCGCCCTCTGGTCCGTCACGCCCCTGTGCAGGTACGGTTGGCCAAGACGACGGCTCCCCCAGCGCCGCTGACAGCAAGCCCGGAGAGCGCTTTGGCAACGGCCAGGGCTCTTCTCCACCACCCACTGCCGCTGAACACTTCCCAGGGAGCGGCTTAGCAGTGAGTCCAAGACATCAACCACATCATCGTCGCGGCGATCAACTCTCCCAACAGAGGGAGACGTCACGTGTCGCTATCATGCATGCCATCCATCGACCACCGCACTGCCGACTCCACATCTACTAGGCTTACCAGCACTGGCAAGATCCCCACAGAGGACCTGTGGGCTGAGCTTGACCAGGGGCAAGCTCAGATAGATGGTCGCGTCATCATTGAGCAACAACGGGAGAGACGGTGCAACCTTGACGCCGAGTACGGGCCTCAAGGGCCTGAGCAGGAGGAGTCCTCCGTTCGAGAAGCACCCTAGGTAAACCTCCACCGCCGCCATCAAACCAGGACTACGTTGGGTCGTGATGAGTAGGTTTAGGTCCAATCTTCCGAAAGGTAAGTCAATTGGGGTGGAGAACTCGATGTTGATGATCCGCGACACTCGAGCAGTTCGAATACCCCTGCAATCACTACATCACTGCTCCGTTGGTTATCAACCGTGCGGCACACACTTGACCTCGCCAACAAGGCTAATCCGTGCAAGTGAACCGAGAACACAAGCAAGAACATAGAAGACACGATCTGAAATTGAGAAGTTGAGGTCTGACAAACCGTAGAACAACAAAATTATTATTCTAAGCAAAACTCAATTGTTTTTTGCGGCTACTATGGAGTATATATAGGTGAGAGGATGTCCAAGGCGGTGTTGGGGTCGTAACCTAACACTAAGACAGGAAAATAAGAGACGTAGACTTGATACAAGGCCCAATGGTCCAATATGGTGGCGCAACACCCTGACAGATTCTGAACTTGATTTTGTTTCGACTCGACTCCGGAAGAATTTTGATATGGTACAAGCGGCATTAGAAAGGTTATCCTCTCCCCTTTCCGTTCATATGTAGAACGTCCAAAACAGAGATCGTATGTGCCCTGGGCGTCCGTTTTAGTGCGAATTGCTCCTAGACTCCGAGTTGGACACGATTTTGAATTTGGCTCGGTTTCCATATTCTTTGAACGAATTCTCTGGTCCTCCACGTACCTAATACTTCCTCCAAGTACTCCTTGAATCTCTCCATAGATCCTAATCACAATTAAACCATTAGGTAGCAATCTATGCTAAAAAACATATAAGGAAACATATAAGAACGAGCTCACCTCTAAAATTAATTGTTGTGTATGAATTCTATTGATTGCATCTTGTATTTTCAATGGAGTGTTGTTTGTATCCATAGAAGTGATGTCCTCATCATCCTCTCATTCTTGAATTGGAGTCGTCCTTGACTCAAGTTCATCTTCTCTCATGTGGTGGTCCAAATGTGCAACACCATCAAATCTTTTTGTATGCATGAATGGAGGAGACCAAGGTGGTGGACGACATAGTGCGCCATCTTGATCTTGTCCATCAAATAAGAGTGCACATTCACTTGAGCCAGGATCCCAAACAAATAAACATTTTGTCATGTTTGTAGGTGCAATGATAACGTGCATGATCTCGTCATTCTCCCCTTCTTTATGACAAGCCGTCCTCGGCTTGCTCGTATGTCCAAGAAAGAGGCTTTTGAGAATAGTATGAGCGCTATCCATATTGGCGCTATCCATATTGCACAACCACAGCGAACAATGCTTCTCTTTTATTTGTTCTCCCCGCTGCAAGGAAAAAATACTAGAAAAACTTGACAAGGCATTATTAGCATTAGTGCATTTATATACTTTACCATGTTGTTGTAGTACAAAAGGAGCTTGCACATTGGAACATATGTAAACTTTATGCACCATAAATTCACCACTATCTTCATAGTTGCCTATAGCATGAAAAATATTTCTACTTAACAAAGGTAATTCAGATTGGGAAAATATTCTCCTCTCTACAATATCTGGAACACAAAGAGTGTCAAATTCAATATATCCCAAGGTATTTAGAGAAGAAAACAATTCTTGTTCATCATTTTCACAAGTAATTGGAATCAAATTCTTAATTTCAGCACAAGTGGGTAATAAAGTATCAAATTCATTGACTTTTTCTAGCATCAATACAATATAATTATAATCATACAACTCATTTTTACTGTAAGAATGAGTAGGAAAATCAACTAGGTATAATGGTGTTTTCAGAAAAGGCTCCTCGAGTTGTTGTTGTTCAATAGAATGATCGAGAGAAAAAATTGAGACATTCAAAAACTTCTCAACATCGATAAATATAGTATCAGGTGCCTTACCTTCATTCTCATTTTCAGCAGTAATTGTTGGTGAAATATGAATGGATAAATCTGAAAGTTCACAAAAATTGTGTATCACCTCATTTTCTTTTGCACCAGCTGCATTCCTTTCTACATTGTCCTGCAAAAGATTAGCCACAAGAGGACGTACAACAAGGACCTGCTCCTCAAATTGCTAAATTTCTTCTTTGCACATAGATACATTAGCAAAAGTTTCTTGCATAAGAATTTTTGTTTCTTTCCATATTCAAGGTTTTTCTAATTCATTTAAATTGTCCCACCAAGTTAATGCACAATCTACTAATGCACTTGCAATATTTGTAATATTTCTCCTCTCACACATATGACATTGTCCAAAAACTATATCCAACTCTATTTCTCAAGCAATATATTCATCGTAACCAAAACCATCATAACAAGGAAGAGATGAGAGAATGTAATTACTTTCTGTGGAAAGAGTTGTAAAGATGATCTGAATGTCATGTGAAACCTTGGTTGATGTTTGATTCTTAGCTAGCAACTCCATTGTTGTCTTCATCATGTCAATCATCTCAGCATATAATGCATGATTCTTGCTTTTACCTAACATTGTTAGTAGCAAACAGAAGAGAACAAAAAAATGTTATCCCTATCAACTAAAAATGATAACGGTAATGTGAAGTGGAATCACACACTCTCAAGCATCTTACCACGCTCTTACAAGTGTTCTTACTGACACTGCAGGTGGCAAACGGTGACCGGTATGAAGAAACTAATGAAGCGTGGAATGATTGCAAAGGTATATTGATTCTGCTCAAGAGTAAAGTGTAGCTTGGATGGAACTTTATATGTAGCAAGGATTAGCAACAATGAAATCAGATAGTAAAGTTGAATAAGTGTCCAAAGTACTTGTCAAAATTGCTGGCCTAAATGTGTTCCTAGTAGTTCAAGCAAGCAAGACATGAGACAAAACTAGATGACACAAAGGATGCAAGCACTTCTGTTTTTTTTTTTGTTTTTTTCCTATTTTTTTGTGTGGCTTTCGTATCTTTTTTTGCACTTGCCTTTTTCTTTTGTCTTCCTTTTCTCAGTGCAAAAGAATAACACAATAAAAACCAATCAAAGATATTTCGTGTGTCTGTCGCAGATTTTATGCTCAATCTTCCAAGGACAAATAGGCACACTTAGAGGCTCTAAATAGAAAAACTTACAACAGCAAGGTTGTATATATATCTCTCCTCTTTAATTTCAATATAAGGAAGACCTATTTTGGACAAGAGCAATAGGAGATATTGTCCCCGAAATACAGACTGTTTAGAAATTCTAGGTCAAGAACAGATTCAGATCTAATGCACTTTTGACCATGATAACTCCATGTTCTGGGAAACCTATGAAAACGAAAGTTATAGAGAACTTCTTAAGATTTCCATAAAGTACATGAACTCAAAAATCCAGGTTCGTATGAGTGAGATATGATGAAAATACCGAACTGGACAAAGATGAATCTAATCTGGACGTGATGACGTGATTCAAAAGGATGAATCAACACAATGCAAAACTCAAACTAAGACCAAAAACACTTTCTAAACCAGCAATATGACTCAACCACGGACACAAACTCAATAAAACCAAACAGAATAACAAAGTTGTAAAGGCTCAATGGTGGTTTGGACAAAGTGGTGAATACATCTACAAAACTACAAGTTTATTTGTGACCTTTTCACTACTACAATAAGCCTTATCGCGGGCGGCTCCGAACCTATTATCACACGCGGTTTTTAAAACCGCCTGAAACGAAGAGCCTGTGATAATCCGCAATTTCACAGGCGGAGAAGTGATACCGCCTGTGAAGAAACATTATCACAGGCGGTTTTTACTTATGCTAGCTGCTTGTGAAGATAAGTTATCACAGGCGGGTAGTGCAGCATATATATCCGCCTTTGATAATTGTCTTATCACAGGCGGGTCTTGCAGCATAACTAACCACCTGTGATAATGGTGTTATCACAGGCGGATGTTGACCTATATTAAGCCGCCTGTGAATACCTTTTATCGCATCCCGTTTCTACCTTAACAGTAACCTCCTGTGATAATTAGGTTATCACAGATGGTTCTTTACCTGTATCTAGCCGCCTGTGATAATTGTTTTTCACAGGCATGCCTAGACGTTGGTTAATAACCGTGTGTGATAAGGTATAACCTATGCAGTACTACTGCTGTTATTTCCAATTTCCACGTCAATTCAATATAATCACAGAACAAACATCAACAATATCATCACAAAACAAAAGTCAACAATATTATCATCACAAAAGTCAATTTCACTAAAACAATATACATATGTACAAGTTACACATACAATTCATCTCATAGTTTACAAGTTTTCACTAAAAACTATTTCTATTGGCATAGTCGCAATGTTCTGGCACATCAGCTGCTGCACCATTCTCATCAAAGAACTTCCCTTTTTTGTGCAAAATTTCGTGACGAATGAACTAACAGAGTTCAGAAGCAATCTTGTCGGCTCCTCCATCAGGAATACTTCTACAAACCGGCCATTCTTCATTCAGATTCTTCATGTGTTGCAATATAACACATAACAAGGTTTAGAATGTGTTGGTTTGAACAATCTCAAAGTATAGATCAAAGTGAGAGTATACAAGAATTTAGTTGGTATTTTTGGAGCAGTTGTACTATGAGCAATGGAATTTTGAAGTTATAATCAAAATATGAAAATAATGTTTCTAGTAATATTGAACAGCAGAGAATATAAGTATTAAACTATGCTAGTTACAATGAAAATGAAACTCAAAAGTAAGAAAATAAGGTATCGACATTAAGGATAACTTACATCCTCACGATTCACTCTATATACGCCGGCGGTCCGAAGATGATCGCATACATAATACCCGCATAAGACACTCCCAGCAGGCTGCTTCGGACAAGCATAATACGTTTTAATGTCCAATGCATTCGTATTGGAAGGTCTCTCACCGCCAAGTTGTTCCACGTAAAACCGCCAAGCGTTATAATACAAGAAATGTCATATAAAACTTGTCAACACATTCTAAATGTGTGTAAATTAAAATTATTGAATAAATGTACAGTTTCAAAATGGAAAGGAAATCTTTGTAACGATCTGGTGGGAAATCGGCCAAGTCCAAGGCTGTTGCCTTTCCCTGCGTTGGCTTGATGAAGATCATTATGTAGTGATCACTGCAAACACACAAACACACGTGTTAACAATTACTAATAACTGCTATTTCAATGTCATGTGTCGAACTTACTTGAAGTTGTACGAGGCCTTTACGAGGTCCTTGCCGTCTCTGACAAGTTAAACATTGCATGTCCTATGTAAGATGCAACTTATGTCCTTTTATCCTTCTTAAGTTTTGCGATTGTTTTTTCAAAATCTTTTTTTTTCATGTGCTTGAACTGTGCTGAGTTTCGATCCACCTGGACGTCGAATAGCGCCTTTGCAATCCTAGTAGGGTCAAGGATGCATGTCTTGTGCGCCAACTTTTTATTATCCATGTATCGCATCCTATTGAAGAAGTCCCGAATTGTTATAATATCATGAAATGCGTATGCATGTAGTAAGAAAAGCAAATACAAAATATTAGAGCACTTACAAGCACCAGACGAGCAGCAGGTTGATTTCGAGCATGCCCCGATGCAAAAGGGGACGCAACTCTTCAAATAAAATGACTCATTTATCTTCTTCAGTGCTCCAGAATGCTTCTTTTGGAATACGAAATGTGACACAATTAAGACCATATCTTGTGCTGGCAAGGATGTACCACTCATGCATTCTTCTGAGCGGGACGGGTTGTTTGCTAAGTTGTACGGATGTCATGAACGGCTTCCCATTCTCAAATTTAGGAGGAACATCCTCAAGCTTGTATATTGGAACTCCTGGTTTAACTAAAGCCGTCCGCCGATTATACATGACACCGTCTTCTTCCCACTCCTCGATATTTCCTAATTTTGGCCCATGAGAAGAACGAGATGCACTCGATTTTATAATATTTTCTTTCATAGTTTTCAAATACTTTGACACTTCTAATGAAGGTTTCTTATTTTCGTATGGGCTAACTTTGATAGGCACTAATGATCGAGGAGTAGTCGTCGGAAGTTGGACACTGGCTTGTTGAACCTGTTGTTCAACTGATTGCTCTTTACTCCCAGCAGCTGGCTCTAGTACTACTTCAAGCTGTTGCTCAACTGGTTGCTCTTTACTAGCAACAGCTTGCTCTGGTACTGCTTGAAGCTGTTGTCCAACTTGTTGCTCTTGGATATCTTTACTAGCAAGGTTACTATCATCCTTGCTGAGACATAGGGGGAGTGGATCTTCCTGGACTGGGAGTGGATCTTCATGCACTTTTGCCTTAGAGGATGGGGTTGCAGTATTTGGAGATGCGACGGGGCTAGAAATTGGCTCATCTTCCAACACGATATCGCGTCGGTGCCAAAGGATTAATTAGTTGACAACCTGCTCTATTTCATAATCTTCATAATCATTATCAATGATCTAAAGAACTTGCACCACAACATAATACAACGGAAGTGGATTCCTGTTGAAGTCACGATGAGGCTTTGTCATAGCAGTGACAACCTGTTTGGTTTTGTTCCCTGCTCTGCCTATCGGGACAAGAAGACGACAATATTTGTCATTAGCAATATCATCGACAGGGAACTTATGCGTTGACCCTGAGCCTGGCACAGAACCAACGCTGCTAGGGTAGGCAGTTGGAGATACTAATTGCTCCTTTTGCACTGGAACCATCACTGTACTCGGTGCCACTAATTGTCCCGATTGTCTAAGTTGTTCCATTATTTCTTGCTTATTTTCTTTGACCTTTTGAGCAATTGTTTCATCAAGTGTTTTCTTAAACTTCTCACGTCTTCTATATGTGTCTTTATCTTTAGGGAAACCATCTAGCCAAGACATTTGAGAAGAGACCGCTCGAACCTGTTCGCTGTGTTCAGGGTTTCCTAAGATAGCGTTAAGTTGGTCATTCTCCCTCTTCGGCTTGAAGAGACTCTTTTGTTGCTTTTCAATTATTTCTTTCATTCTATCCTCTACTTCATTCACAGAGTTGGGCTTTTCAAGTTTGCCCTCGTTGGTCAAACCTGACCGAGCAAAGACCCACCGTTGAGTTCGCTCATCGCACCCTTCTAATGGGCGAGGATTGCCCTTACTGGTAATTTTTTCTAATATTTTATTCTTTCTGGACTTTGGGGCAATATCTGACAGACCCCAAGCGATGATGGTATTTGTTCTTTTTTGCAAGCTCTGACCTAGTTGCACTTAGAGCTTTAGCGTCAGGTGTGCTCCTTTGATGAACAAACTCTTGCCACTGAGCTTGTGTGATTTTTCCCATCTTCCTCGGGCTAGGGACCTTATCGGCCTTAACATAAGCATTCATTTCACTCTTCCAGCCACGAAACTTCTTGCCGCAAGAGACCAATGTTGCTTTCTTTACAGCTTCTTTTGTGCCTTTCGGGAACTTGAATTGTTTCTTTATCCTTTCCCACAACTCATTCTTGGTCTGCTCGGGTAATTTCCTCCAATTCTCGGTTGTGATCGGCACAACCTCCCTAACAAGAAAACCGCATGCATTACGGTACTTGGTAACTGAATCCAGTGGTTCTTAGGGAAGCCCACCTGGACCAACCCTTGTTATGTACATGATGCGGTCCAATGGACCCTTATTGGGACCTCGTTGCCCTCGTTTCCGCTTGAGTGAAGTTGAGGATTCATCCATTGGAGAACCTTCTGCGATTTTAGGAGTCAATGTCACCTCATTGTCTTCGCGATTAATCTAGGTAGAAAAGAATTATAAGACTTCATATACTTGACAACCAACATTAACTTGAACTGCTGAAGTTAAGATTCGTGATCCATACCTCGTCGGCAGGATCATATTCCAGGTCTAGATCATCTGAAGTCTTTTTAATTTTTATATTCAGAAAAGGATCCGATGGACTATGATAGGAGCCTGAACTACTGGAGTCAGTAAACTCCATATTGTCTTCTTTATTGTTACTACCAGGACCAATCTTCTTAGGGCTTTCCATGCTAGAACTAATAAGACAAAAAATCTAATAAATGGCATATTAACTCTACATGAAGTGTTGTATGAAGAAAAAGATGGAAGCATTCTAGGATTTGATAAGGCATTCTAGGGTTTAAGGCGACTGACCAAAAGGTTCCTATACATTGCGAGGGTGACAAGCATGTTAAAGTTGCTCACCAACAATGGCAATTTTATCTTCTTATTCTAAATAGGCTAGCTCCGTTCAGAGTGGCGACCACGTTCTTGAGGTTTACTTGGCGACGCCTAGCTCCGGACCTATAACTGATCAAGCAAGGGACAAAAAGTAAATCCTCCAGCCTTTTTCTATTATCAAGAATTGCAAAGTGTGGCACTTGGATTTGGATGGTGAGGTGAGGCAAGGCGAGGTACCTGCAGGCGAGAAGAGACACTCTTTTTTAGCGATCATCTCTACAACCGCGGGATTTGCACGGTAAAAAGATATAAAGACCCACATTTTCAAACGAATCAGGAATTCGGAAACATTCGCCAAAATCTAATCCCGGTGTGCCCGGCCGCACCAAATGGGCTCATCATGGCAGAAGGTTCAGCCATCATGAAAGGCATTACATACCCCACATATGATGGCACCAAGGATTTCTAGGATGGTCAATTGTCCTGGCTGTTCAGAAAACAGGACAGGGAAGTCGGCGCCTCCTATAGTGATAAACTTGGTGAGTTCTAGAGGTTCACGAGGTTTAGGTGACTTGATCAAGTCTGGGCATATGAAACCTTTGGTGGAATATTTCTGATAGGATGGGATTAACCAGGTCGAAGGGTTGGGGGCTTATTTTTGAAATCCCCCTTAATGTGACTCCAAATCCTATATGGATTGTAACTCCATTTGTACTAGGACTAGGACTTGTTCCTAAACTGAATCTGACTCCTAACTCTATTTAGAGTAGGACTCTACTAATATCGTTAAGGATGAAATCTGCTTTATCTAGAACAATCATATACCCCTAGACTGGTGTTTCCGCACCTTTGTCCAAAGTCCAAGTTTGACTCCTCTACTGGGTGCACCAGATACCCAGATCATCCAACAAAAATAAAGTACCAATATATCTAGTTTGATACAAATGGTGCTAAAAAATCATAAATGGGTACATAAACTTTTTTCCTGTGAAATGCCTTAATATTAAGCTGAGTTCAATAATGGGATACATAATTGTTTTAACGCATGCAATCCTTCTGTAATTCATCACATCATCATGATTGAATAAGCTATTCAATAAACAAACTCATAGTCATATAACAGCTACACTATCAGCAAGAATGATTCAACATAGTAATATATCATTCTCCAAAGTATAAGATACATATATGTTTATTGTACGTGTTCATGTATTTTAATTTGACCATTGTACTAAAAAATGCAAATCGTAGCCACTAATTTCGTTCAATTGTGCCAATATGGCCATTATCATCACAATCCTACATATTTGAGTGACACATCATATGTTTGGCATCCAGCACCGCTAGAAGATGGACCCACCGAACCCTAACCAAAGATGCCACCGAACTTGATAGTTTTTTGAATTCCACCGAACCCTAACCAAGGATGCCTACCATTTTCCAATTCTCGAACCCAAACCAAGGATATGCAAGGCGGCGGCGAGGGCGGGGAGGGAGGCGGCACGGCGAAGGAGGATGGAAGGTCGAAGGGTTTAGGGTTTACCTTGAAGCTCGGCGGCGACGGCAATGGCTTTGCTCGGCGTACCTGGAAGTGACGAGGGTGAAGCTCGGCGGTGACGGCGAAGCTCGGCGGTGACGGCGGCGAACACTTGGCGGCAAACGAAATTTTGGCAGCCTAATGGCGTCTAAGTGTTTCGCCTGGGTTAGGTTTTTCCAACGCTGCCGAGCGGTATATATAGACACCCATTTTCTCAGGCGGATTTTAAGTACCGACCGCCTGAGAAGATGGTTACCTCAGACGGGTTTTACTTACCAACCCCCTAAGAAGATACAATTATCTCAGACGGTTTGTAAGTAATACCCGCCTGAGATAAACATCTTCTCAAGCGGTTATTAAGTACCAACCGCTTGTGAAGATATTTACTTCTTCTTAATTAATATTCTTGATTAAATGTGGGTCCTTTAAAAAGGCAAAATTCCACTTTCTTGTAATATTATTGATAAGTAAAGGTTACCATTAAATTTCACTTCATAAATCCTTTGAAATTGGTCAGAACATAAAAAACATACAACAATGCTATTTTTCATTTTTCTATCTTTGATGAATATAATGCTTTTGTCATTTATTTTTTCAGTGGACATTTTTACTCATCATACCAACCTCTATGAATTTTTTCAGATTTTTTTAATTTTTTTGAATCAATGTGTGTTCATAATTTGATGAATGCCTCATATTTATATGAGCATTTAGTTAGAATAATGGATAATTTGAAGTTTGATATGTTGGAATGCTTTAAAAAAATAAACAAAATTCATACATGTATAAATGGTAAAATTATGTTCATACAAACAAAATTAAGTGAAGGATCTTTTTTTATGAGATACACAAATGTGAATAATATATGAGTAGAAATTAATTTGATATTTACCAAAACATTACAATGTCAGCTATACAAGTTTTAAAATATTTTGTTCAGGTGGTAGATGTTAATTTTATATAAATGTAGAAGAAAGAATCATCGAATTTGGACACAATTTGCAGAATCTAAACATGTTTGAGTATTTATATTTGAATCTAAATAAAAATGAAGCAAGGGATAAGGAAACTGAAGAATAGTATCGGGCATTATCTCAAGCGGTTGGTAAGTAATACTCGCCTGAGATAAACATCTTCTCAGGCGGTTATTAAGTACCAACCGCCTGTGAAGATATTTACTTCTTCTTAATTAATATTCTTGATTAAATGTGGGAATTTCACTTCATAAATCCTTTGAAATTGGTCAGAACATAAAAAACATACAACAAATGCTATTTTACATTTTTCTATCTTGATGAATATAATGCTTTTTTCATTCATTTTTTCAGTGGACATTTTTACTCATCATACCAACCTTTGTGATTTTTTTCAGATTTTTTTAATTTTTTTTGAATCAATGTGTGTTCATAATTTGATGAATGCCTCATATGTATATGAACATTTAGTTAGAATGATGGATAATTCGAAGTTTGACATGTTGGAATGCTTTTAAAAAAATTAACAAAATTTATACATGTATAAATGGTACAGTTATGTTCATACAAACAAATTTAAGTGAATGATCTTTTTTTATTAGATACACAAATGTGAATAATATGTGAGTAGAAATTAATTTGATATTTACCAAAACATTACAATGTCAGCTATACAAGTTTTAAAATATTTTGTTCAGGTGGTAAATGTAATTTTATATAAATATAGAAGAAAGAATCATCGAATTTGGACACAACTTGCAGAATCTAAACATGTTTGAGTATTTATATTGGAATCTAAATAAAAAAGAAGCAAGGGATAAGGAAACTGAAGAACAGTATCGAGTATTATCTCAGGCGGTTGGTAGGTAATACCCGCCTGAGATAAACATCTTCTCAGGCGGTTATTAAGTACCAACCGCCTGTGAAGATATTTACTTCTTCTTGATTAAATATCTTCTCAGACGGTTGGTAAGTAAAACCCGCCCGAGATAATCATTTTCTTAGGCGGTTATTAAGCACCAACCGCCTGAGAAAAAGTTAAAAACCGCCTGTGAAAAACCGACGCCTAAATAAGGACCCCTCACCACAGTCAAAACATAACCCTGAAGAATTTATATCGACGCCGAAAGGCTGCCGAATTTCCCCTGCGCCGCGCCGCCGCTCCACCGCCCAGCCCATACTGCCGCGCCGCCGCTCAACCCCGCACCGCCACTTCTCCACCAAGTCGGCCCGCCATGCTGACGCCTCCCCACCGTGCTGACGCCTCTGCAAGGTAAATGTAGTTTCCTTACTTTTTCTTTGTATATTTTCATTAGCTGATAAGTTGTTAGTTTTGTGTGTTCTGGTATATGGATTCTGTCCTTTTGCATGTGTAAGGACTGTATGGATTGTGTTATGGTATATTGATGTATGGACTATATAGATTGTTTCCTTTTTGTGTGTTCTGCTAGTTTGGTCTTTTATATATTGATGTATGGACTATATTGTAAAAAGCTTATTGTAGTTTGTACCTATTATGTGACATGAATATGATGTTTAATTAACATATGCTATTGTAATATATATAAGATGCATGAAGTTTACCCGAACTTGTAATTTTAGTTTTATGTTTTTTCCTTTTCAATATGCTACTTGTGTGTGCATACCTCCTGCTTGCATATATTTCGAAGGAGTTATTAGGGTTAGCTTTCTTGGGCACAAGCACAAGTGACACCAGTCACCACGTCTAAACTGAATCAATGCATGCATGACTCAATAGAACAAGTCTACACCTGTGACTGCATGTAGCCAAGCTGTCGGTTGGTACAAGAGCTTTGGGTTTCCCGTATTGACTCTGCAGCTGGTGCTGCGCATGAGACCAAGCTGCACCCAGGCAACATGCGTCACGTCAGCTCAGAGTAACAGTGCTCTGTCTTACTCGCGCGGAGTTTACGACGGACATGTATGCTCATGATGCATACCACCCTCGGACAGTGTGCTGGATCCAGCAGCTGCTCGCATGGCACGTTGCACTCAATTCCGCCACGATGCATATGTCGTGCTGCGTGGCGCGAGTCAGGAGAGCAGATGACTGTTGATGTCGGATAGGAGTACTTGGCATTGACAGCAGAGCAGAGCACGGTCTTCTTCCTCTTACTCTGACCTTCTGCCCTTTTATAAAGCACCGAGTGCAATGCGACGACTTGCCTGCAAACTCCATCTACAACCGGGGTGGAAGGCGGCACCGGGGCCAGACTCCAGCCTCCGGGGATCGGGATTGGTCTGATTGCAATGGATGGTGGACGTCTGAATACCATGAATAGCTAGTTACCTGGCCTTGTGGGCCATGAATTTTTAACTATTTTGGGCTGAGTTTTTTTTATGGGCCACATCTAAATCATAACAGCATTTCGGGTACCCACGGGTAGGAAATAATACCCATACCCGCAACACATCGGATCGGGTACGGGTTGTACCCACGGGTAAAAAAATCCACCCGTACCCGCACCCGTCGGGTGCAATACCCGTCGGGTACCTGTACCCGCGGGTATAATTGCCATCCCTAGATCCCACCCAGACCTAGCCCATGCCACTGGGCCTGTTTGCCCCACGACTTCAATCCTTCACCCCCGCTTGCTGCACCCGACGCCTTCGACTCCATCCGCCTCAAGACGTCGCCCGTCTCCTACATTAGTCGCCCTAATCATACTTGTTATGTCTCTGTAAATTCATTTTATAGAAGACATTTAAAGAATATTTGTGGCCAAATTTTGTAAATCAAACAAAAATTCTATTATTGAAGCATGGAACATCGAGCGTGGATGTATAACATGCCAAGACCCGATCCTATGTACATTCATAATGTTGCAAATTTCGTTGAAGCATCCAAGAGACATGCGAAGTTGCAAAAGATAGATGACATACTATGTCCATGTATCGACTACGAAAATAAGATTGCTTGGACAGATACTATAGTAATCCAATCTCATTTGGTGAAAAGAGGTTTCAAAAAAAACTACACAATATGGACAGAGCATGGTGAGTTAGATACACATGATGTAGATAAAGATGATGAGAGAGGTTCAGACGATGATAATGTTCATATCGATGATGGTAGTGACAATCAAGCTGGTGATGATGATGATGAGTTCGATTGTGAGGAGATGTTGCGTCACATTGAGCCATATGTATTGACTTCTATGGGAGCAAGCAAAGGTTTAAGTAAAATGGAGACATTGCAGAATGCGGCGATGGAGCTTTTATATGATGAATGAAACGGTTGTGATAAAGAGTTTACTACATTGCTTGCAGTCTTAGAACTACTAAAGTTGAAAGCTACGCACGGATGGTCCGATTGTAGTTTCTCTGATCTTTTGAATCTTCTGGCAGAAATTCTTCCAAATCCAAATAAACTGCCCAGAAGCACTTATAAAGCGAAGAAACTTCTTTGCCCGATGGCACTAAGTGTGACAAAAATACACGCTTGTGTGAACCATTGTATTCTGTATCGCAAAGAGCATGAGCTCGCAACTAGATGCCCCATTTGTGGTGTTAGTAGATATAAGAAGGACTACAATCACCAGTATGTTACCAACATGAAAAAGACTTAGAAGAATAAGAAGTTTATTATTGGTCCTGAAGGTGATGATGACGATACTTCTGGTGATGCAGACGGGAAGAATAAGAGAAAAATTCCTGCCTTGGTGATGTGGTACCTTCCGGTAATTGATCGCTTGAAGCGTTTGTTCTCAAACCCTAGGGAGGCTGAACTTATGCGTTGGCATTCCGAGCAACACAAGAAGAATGAAAAACATATACGACACCCTGGTGATGCAACGCAGTGGTAAAATTTTGATATTCAGTATCCAGAATTTGCGAAGGAAATCAGAAATGTGAGGTTTGCCTCGAGTAAAGACGGAATGAATCCGTTTGGTGAAAAAAGGAGCATACACAACATATGGCCCGTGGTCTTAACAATGTACAACCTATCGACGTGGTTGTGTCACAAAAGGAAATATATCTTGTTATCTGTTCTTATCCCAGGTCCGAAATAACCCGACATCAAAATTGATGTGTTCTTGGAACCTTTAATGGAAGATATGGTGAAATTGTGGAACGAAGGGGTGCGTACATGGGATGAGTACAAGCGGGAGTATTTCACGCTAAGAGCAATGATATTCGTTACCGTGCATGATTATCTCAGACTGTTTACATTATCGGGACAAATGAAAGGGAAGAAAGGTTGTGTTAGGTGCGTGGATAGAACTGGATTTCTATACCTCACTTCATCTAGAAAGACGGTGTAAATGAGACACCGACGATTCTTGACAGATACACACAAGTATAGGAAGATGAAAGAACAATTTGGTAACAAAATCGAAAAAGATACTGCACCAAAACCTTATAGTGGAAAACTTATGTTTGAAATGGTCAATAACATTCATATTGCTTTTGGTAAGGGCAAAAATAGTAAAGGAATTAAGAGAAAGAAAAGTACATCTTTGGATGATACAACTGACATGGCTTTCAAGAAACAATCAATTTTTTTCAAGTATCTTCCGTATTGGAAGAATCTGGAGTTTTGCCATAGTATTGATTTGATGCACGTTACAGAGAATGTATTTGACAGAATCATTGGGACCTTGCTGGACATGCCGAGGAAAACAAAGGACGAATTAAATTCACGTATAGACCTAGTAAATCTTGATTTGAGACCAGAGCTTCATCCAGTAGAAAAGGCGAATGGGAAGCATTACCTTCCCCCAGCCAACTACAACTTGACGCTAGAAGAGAAAAAAGTAATTTGCGAATGCTTGCGTGGGATCAAAGTGCCCACGAGTTTCTCATCCAATATCCGCAAACTAGTCTCGATGAAAGACTTGTCTTTATTCGGTTATAATTCTCATGACTGTCACACAATGATGACAATTTTCCTTGCCATTGCAATAAGAGTCATCAAACCTGAGGATATAAAAGTTGTCATCACACGTTTGTGTTACTTCTTCAATGCAGTATCGTAAAAGGTGATAGCACGTGAAGATTTAGACTATCTAAAAACATACATCATTGAGACAATGTGCAAGCTTGAGATGTGTTTCCCACCATCCTTTTTCAATATGCAAGTACACCTAATCATACATCTAGTTGATCAGATAAAAGCATTGGGGCCACTATATTTACATCATATGTTTTCGTTGGAGAGATATTTAGGAGTATTAAAAGGTTATGTGCGGAACTGTGCTCACCCAGAGGGTTCAATTATGGAAGGATACACCACTGAAGAAGTGATTGAGGGTTGCGCTAATTACATCAAAGATAGAAAATTGATAGGTGTGCCTATACCGATACATGAGGGTAGACTATGTGGGAGAGGCAAAGTGGGTAAGAAAACTTTTATCGTTCAAGATTACAAGAATGTACACCGTGCGCATTTTGGTGTACTACAACAGCTCGCAATAGCTGAGTCGTACATTGAGGAACACCAAATTGAGCTTCGTGATAAAAACCAAGACTGCACAGAGGACTAGATCATGAAAGAGCACAGAAGATGTTTCACTAAATGGTTAATGGACAAAAATATACCATACGGAAACACTATAGAAGAGGCAACAATGAAGAAGTTAGCTTCTAACCCATCTGCTTTGGTGACATCATGGCAAGGATATGACATCAATGGTTACACATTTTACACTGAAGAAAAAGACGGTAAGAGTGTTGCACAAAATAGTGGTGTTCGTATTGAGGCTTATAATTCACAAGGGCAGGAGACCACATACTTCGGGTTCATAAAGGAAATATGGGAACTCGATTATGGCGAAAGAATGGTAATGCTCGTATTTAAGTGCCAATGGGTCAAACATCCTGATGGTGTGAAAGTTGACAATTACGGGCTGACACTGATAGACTTGAATAAAGTGGGTTATAAAGATGACCTGTGGGTTCTCGCCAATAATGTTGCACAAGTTTTTTATGTTCAAGATCCAGAAACTGGGAAGATGCACGTAGTTGTTTCTGGAAAGCAAAATATTGTTGGGGTTGAGAATGTGGAAGATAATAAAGAGGAATATAATTAGTATGAAGAGATGTACCTTTTTACCAAACTAGAAAACATCAAGCGCGTAGAGAGAAGCATTAAAAAGAATTTGAAACTCTATATGCGAGAAGATGCCAATGCTGGAAAAAATGTATATAGCAATGCGAGATGATATATATTGTATATATTTGTATCTTCTGAAATCAACTTAGAACAATGTTCTATTTCAGCTTTAGATAGCATGTTTCAAACATTATTAAATCCAACTTCTGTTTTGAGCTCCTGTCAAGCTAATCCCTTCACAGCAAGCTCTTGTAGATGCAAGTAACACCCGATACTCATCATTTGGATTGTTAAAAGCTTCAATTGAAGTCTGACGATACTCCCCGTCCATTTGAGGGCTTGTTTGGATAGGAGTACACCCAAACAAGCCCTGCAAGATTTCTTTTTCTTCTCTCCATTTTGATAACTTACGAAGATGCTACTTTATCAGTTCTAATGGCTGAATATATTGACTAGAAATCAGTACCATCTCTCTTAGTGCTTTACACAAGAGACGAAACGTACAACTTCAATCACAAATCTTGTTTTTACCATTTTCATAGGAATTTGACCTTAATCTTTCAAGCATAGATTTATCAATAATTGAAGCTTCCTCATCAAACATGTTAATGGCAGTTACAAGAGAAGGGTGTGTCGAAGCTAACGAAATCTCAACGGGACTGAAGACAAAGAGATGTTGCATATGATTGACAATGTCCATGTTAGACAACATGAAGCTATGATGGCAGCCTTCACGCTGTTTAACCTGGACATTGCCACTCATATGCAGGATCTCTTTATCTTCAGTCCGATTCAGATTTCGTTAGCTTCGACACATCCTTCACTTATAACTGCCATTAACATGTGTGATAAGGAAGCTTCACTTATTTGATAAATCTATGCTTGAAATATTAAGATTAAATCCCTATGAAAGTGTAAAAACAAGATTTGTGATTGAAGTTGTTCGCTTACTCGCTTGTGTGAAGCACTAAGAAAGTGGGTACTAATTTTTAGTCAATATATTTAGGCATTAAAACTGAGAAAGGAGCATCTTCCTAAGTTTTCAAATGGACGGGAGGGAAAGAAATTGTTCAAATGGATGGGAAATCCTTCCAAGGATCGCCAGGCTTCAAATTGATGCTTTCAACAATTCAAATGATGAGCCCCCGGTAAAGAAGGGGTAAGTCATGAAGAACAAGCACAATATGAGTTTAAACATCGTCCTCCTATTAATAAATTTGTTTTGCGGACTAAATGGGAAGATGGTTACTACCCCCTGACAATCTCCTTCTCTGAGGACTATCCCTTGGTGCCTCCAAGATGCGCCTTTCCAAGTGGGTTCTTCCACCCAAATGCATATCGTTCGGGAGCACTCTGCATCGGGATTCTTGATCAAGAGACTGTAAGATAGACCTATTTTGCTCATGTAATTAATACTTAATTGTTGCCGAACTTATTTGAACTGGTTTCTTATATTGCTTAAATTATATTTTGTAGGGGTGGTGCAATGCTTTTACAATCAAAACTATACTACTTAAAGTTCAACGTTTGCTGCATCAGCCAAATGTATCCAATGTTGAAAATGATTGCTATAAGCTACTTATCAAGGTTAGATGACACTTTGACTTAGTGACCAATATAGGTTATTCATTCCTCCTTCGACATTTGTTAATTTAAGTAATGTCAATATTTTCAGGATCCAGCGGAATATAAGAGACGTGTTCGGGAGCAAGCAGGATGGTACAATTTAGATTGATCGATGGGAGCTTCATCGTCGATCTACAATGAATGTAGCATGATTTTTGTTTTCTACTTGACAGGGCGCTTCATCGTCATTGTTTGCAGCTGTTACAGAGAGAGGCTCACTTAAACTTGTGCTCAGTGTGTAAAGATATTAACTTTGAACAATTGTAAAGCCTCTAATGGTGTATTATCACAATTAAGCCAGCCTCACTGGTGATCGAGCATTTCCTATAATGCATTAGTGTACTAGTATCCGCTCATCTGTGTTTTTTTCCTGATACAATTCTCCCTGCAACAACTACATACGGTTGTGATAATTGCAACGACTACATCCCTGTAATTTCAATGAAAACCGCTTGTGATAATTGAACAACTACATAGAGTTCTTAAACAATTACCGCCGGTGAAAATACATGATCTTCTCAGGCCGTTGTTAATGAAGAACCGCCTGTGAAGTTCATTACATTACAGGCAGTTATTAATTTAGAACCGCCCGTGAAGATCATGTATTTACCCAGGCGGTTGTTTCTTAAAATCTGCCTGTGATGTTATTTTATTGTAGGCGGTTCTTAAGTAATAACCGCCTGAGAAGATCGAGTATTTACCCAGGCAGTTGTTTTTTAAAATCCGCCTGTGTTGTTCTTTCATCACAGGTGGTTATTATATCATTCGTCATCACAGTCGCATATTTTTAAGGACCGCCTATGTTTGAAAAATTGAGGCGCCTGTAAAAATGCTTTTTGTAGTAGCGTTTTGTGGACTCTATGTATGAAAAACAAACAAATCAAAAGGATAGATGAATTACCTAACAGGGAACCTGGAAATCTGATACCAATTGATAGAGAAAGGATGAGTCCCGATCTTCCGAAAGGTAAGTCGATTGGGGTGGAGAACTCGACGTTGATGATCCGCGACACTCGAGCGGTTCAAATACCCCTGCAATCACTACACCTCTGCTCCGTTGGTTATCAACCATGCGGCACACGCTTGACCTCTCCAAGAAGGCTAATCCCTGCAAGTGAACCCAGAACACGAGCAAGAACGTTGAAGACACGATCTGAAATTGAGAAGTTGGGGTCTCACAAACCGTAGAATGGCGAAATTATTATTCTAAGCAAAACCCAATTGTATTTGGCGGCTACTATGGAGTATATATAGGTGAGAGGACGTCCAAGTGGGTGTTGGGGTCATAACCTAACCTTAAGACACGAAAATAAGAGATGTAGACTTGATACAAGGCCCAATGGTCCAATATGGTGGCGCAACATCCTGACAGATTCTAAACTCGATTTTGTTTCAAATATTCCTGTCGACTTCAGAAGAATTTTGACATGGGACCAGCGGCATTGGAATGTTTATCCTCTCCCCTTTCTGTGCATATGTATAACGCCCAATACGGAGATCGTATGCATCCTGGACTCCGAGTTGGACACTATATTGAGTTTGGCTCGGTTTCCATCTTCTTTGAACGAATTCTCTGGCCCTCCACGTCCCTAATACTTCCTTCAAGTACTCCTTGAACCTCTCTATGGATCCTAATCACAATTAAATCAGTAGGTAGCAATCTATGCTCAAAAATATATAAGGAAACATATGAGAACGAGCTCACCTCTGAAATTAATTGTTGTGTATGAATTCTATTGATTGCATCTTGTATGTTCAATGGAGTGATGTTTGTATCCATAGAAGTGATGTCCTCATCATCCTCACCTTCTTGATTTGGAGTTGTCGTCGACTCAAGTTCATCTTCTCTCATGTGTTGATCCAAATGTGCAACGCCATCAAATCTTTTTGTATGCATAAATGGAGGAGGACAAGGTGGTGGACGGCATAGTGCACCATCTTAATCTTGTCCATCAAATAAGAGTGCACATTCACTTGAGCTAGGATCCCAAAAAAATAAACATAGTGTCATGTTTGTAGATCCAATGATAACATGCATGATCTCGTCAGGTCGACTGCACCCATGCACTATCCTGTACACCAGGTACCGCAGTAGTACTTGCCACAATAGCAGGTCCCACAGTAGCAACACGTGGTGCAGCAAACCTCCATGGCATATGATGTCTCGTACGCCTCTCTGGTGAAGCCCGTCAGAGGGTTCATGGCCTTGGCACCATACCTCCAACTGGGGACGTGGCCGCGCAAGTTTCGGCCACACCTACCGAAAAGGTTTGATGGGAGCGTCAACCCAATAGAGTTCCTGCAAATCTACACCGCGCCACTCCTTGCTGCAGGAGCACATGAGCCCGTCCTAGCAAACTACTTCCCCGTCGCCCTGGTCGGCTCAGCCCGGTCATGGCTGATTAACTTGCCCGAGGGGTCCATAACCTCTTGGGATGAGCTCTGCCGACAGTTCACGACAAACTTTGGCAGCTCCTACACTCGCCCCGACACCGAGCTCGACCTCCACGCCATGCACCAGCATCCCAAGGAGACACTGAGATCATTCATCCAACACTTCTCCCAGGTATGAAACTCCATCCCCAACATCCTGAATGCTTCTGTCATAGTAGCATTCCGGCAGAGAGTGCGTGATTGGAAGATGCTCGAGAAGCTAGCCACGCACGACATGCAAGATGTCTCTAAGCTCTTCTCCATCGCTGACTGGTGTGCCCGCGTGGTCGAGGGCCATGACTGGCACACCCAGGTCGCCCCCGGAGTGGGCGGAGTTGGCCAGACCGGCGACAGTGCCGTTACCCCGGGTAGCGGCAAAAAGAAGAACTAGGGCGGCGGCCAGAACAAGCCACTGCATGGGTCTCCTGTCGCCGCAGCAACGGCAACTGGAGGGGAAAAACCCCCACGTTACGACAAGGGCCCACGTCAGCCACCTGCTACTGACGATGGCTCCGAGCCCTGCCCGGTGCACAAGACTCGCGACCACACAATGAGTGAGTGCTAGGAGATCAAGAGATGCGCCGAATGCTACCAAGAGTAGGCGCAACAGCGCCCCGACGGTGCCCCCTTCCGCCAGCGGGAGGTCAAGCAAAAGGTCGACCCCAAGGTCGACGATGATGAGGAGATGGAGTATCAGAAGCAAGAGTGGGCCATCAAAGTGGTCCACCAAGACGAGGACTCCGAGGCCAGCAGCGACCACAAGCGTCGCAAGACACTTCACGTCTTCTTTGGAGCGTCTTGGGATCTCGCGTCCTGGAACACGATCAAGACCCTTCGTTGTGCAGTGGCTTCAATAGCCCCTTCCCCCACGCCGGCGCTACACCACTGGTGGAAGGAGACGCTGATCGGGGATGGGACCAGGGAGCATCATCCCATACGGCAACATACATCTTTGGGTGACCTTCGGGACACCCGACAACTACAGGAATGAGAGCATCCTCTTCAGCATCGCGGATGTCAGCCTCCCCTTCAACGCCATCATCAGTAGGCCCGCCCTGTATCGATTCATGGTCGTAGCCCATTACAGCTACCTTGTCCTGAAGATGCAACCCCTTCCAGCGTCCTCAGGATCCGTGGAGATCGCTCTGCTGAGGTGTTAGCCTTGGAAAAGCTCCAAGCCCTCATAGCAGACCCTGCACCTATCCCAGGCGGCGCTGGATCAAGTCAGCCTCCGCCGAGCTCGCGTCAGCTCGGAGCACCCGCTGCAGCCCTCTAGCAGCACCAACACCCCTGTCAAAGCTGTCGAGCTCAGTCCCGGTTCTGCTCAGATCACTCGCAAGGCAGGCGGCAAGGGCAAGAAGTAGGGACACTCGCTCATCGCCCTTCTAGTAGATGTAGACAGCAAGGTTTCCCCGCAACCATCGCAACTACCCTTGGAGCCTTGGGCACCCCTATTGTAAATATTAAGCTTAGTAGGATAGTGTATAGGTTTTCATAGGACCTAGGAGCAGCATTAAGGACAACCGAGCTCCGGGAGGGTTAGGTCCAGAGTGTGCAGTCAGCTTGGCTTGGTCCCGAACCCTAATCATGTACACCCTGCCTCCCTCATCATTCGGAAGCAAGCCGTTGCTCTCTTTTGTAAAAAAGCCTTCTCCCCCTATGAATGCCGATAAAAAATCATTGTTTTACATAATATTTTCTTAAAAACATTGTTCATTCAATTACACGTTAATTTTATGATCATACCATACTAGACTCATTTATTGTATATTACCTTTATAAACATGGTTGCACGCTCTGTAAATCACCCATGCAAGAGTCATGCAGTCCTAATGCAGGTGGGTTCACTTGAGGTACCTGCAGTGTGTGAGGGGTTCTTCCGGCTGCTCTCGTCATTAGGGTCCTGTGGCGCTAGAAAGCTTCCAAGGAAAGGCCTTTGCCAAGCAAGAGGTCTAGGGGGTGTAAAACTGCCTAGCCTGGTCATGTACCCTAAGTATACACACCCTGCCTCCCAGCGCTACAGCAGAGTACTGGGGCCAGAAAGCTCACACCCTGAGGATGGTCCGAGCCGGACCCCGAAACACCAACGCATCAAATTACCCAAGCCCCGTGCGTCAATCCAGGATAGTAATACATGATAAAGCTAAGGAAGAGGAACAGGTAAACCGGCGAGCAGACTAGTCCCCCCTCTTTCTATCATATGTGTAGGACATCCAGCTCCGGCACCTCCCAAGGGGCCTGCCGTCGATGTCTCCATGACGATGGTGGGCGACGCTGGAGCAGCTTGCTCCGGCACCTCCCAAGGGGCCTGCCATTGACGTGTCTATGATGATGATGGACGACACCAGAGAAACCAACTCCAGCACCCCGCAAGGGGCCTGCCATCGATGCCTCAGCACGTCAATGATAGCAACAAGCGCCGATAAGTGAGTAAACTCTTCTACCTCGCTCTTGTTGCTAACAGGATTCTCTTGTGATAGCCTGTACACTAGAGGCCTACCATCGACGACTCTACGATGATGGTGGACGATGCGGGAGCATCCAGCTTCGGCACCTCCCAAGGGGCCTGCCATCGACGTCTCTACGATGATGGTGGGCGACGTCGGAGCAACAATCTCCGGTACCTCCCAAGGGGCCTGCTAAGATGGTGGACGATGTCGGAGCATCCAGCTCCGGCACCTCCCAAGGGGCTTGTCGTCGATGTCTCTACGACGATGGTGGGCGACGCCAGAGCAGCCTGCTCCGGCACCACCCAAGGGGCCTGCCTTCGATGTGTCTACGACGATGGTGGACGACGCCAGAGCAGCCAGCTCCAACACCTCCCAAGGGGCCTGCTGTCGTTGTCTCTACAATGATGTCGAACGACGCTGAAGCAACCATCTCCGACACCTAGGAAGGGGCCTGCCTTCGACGCCTCAGCACCTCAATGACAGCAACAAGCGCGGATAAATTAGTAAACTCTCCTGCCTCGCTCTTGTTGCTAACATGGTTCTCTTGTGATGGCCTGTACGCCAGGGGCCTACCTTCAACGACTCTACGATTATGGTGGACGACGCCAGAGCATCCAGCTCTGACACCTCCCAAGGGGCCTGCCATCGACGTGCCAGCACGGCGACGACAACAACAAGCGTGGATAAGTGAATAAACTATCCTGTCTCGCTCTTGTTGCTAACAGGGTTCTCTTGTGATAGACTGTACACCAAGGGCCTGCCGTCGACGACTCTACGACGATGGTGGACGACACAAGAGCATCCAGCTCCGGCACCTCCCAAGGGTCCTGTCGTCGACGTCTCTACGATGGTGGTGGGTGACGTCGGAGCAGCCAGCTCCGGCACCTCCCAAGGAGCCCGTCGTCAACACTCCTATGAAGATAGTGGACGATACCGGAGCATCCAGCTCCGGCACATCCCAAGGGGCCTGTCATCAATGTCTCTACGATGGTGGTGGGCGACGCTGGAACAACCAGCTCTAGCACCTCCCAAGGAGCCTGTCGTCGATGTACCTACAAAGATAGTGGACGACATCGGAGCAGCCAACTCCGGCACCTACAAGGGGCCTGCCGTCGACGTCTCTACGATGATGGTGGGCGATGCCGGAGCAGCCAGCTCTAGCACCTCCCAATGGGCCAGCCGTCAACGATGGTGGGCGACACTGAAGCAACCCACTCCAACTCCACTGCTCCGCATGGGGCCTGTTGAAGACATCCTGCGATCAAGTGGTAGATGTGCCTAGACAACTAACCACATCTACCAAGGGGCCTCTAAGGAGGTTCCATAGGCAGGAAGTCAATGGACAACACTTCGGCCATATCAATTGTGCAATCATTGGTCCTCAAATACTAGCGAGCTTGACAAAGGTTCTGTGAACCCTTACGCAACTAAGGACCCAGAACAAGAGTTGTGAAGCACAAAGACAAGCCAAGAATTCAAACACAAATTCAGATTCATTAAGGAATATTTACAGAGGGGCGAACCCCGGATATAAAGATGGGCTGCCTGCCTCAGTCCCTGGTGAATTGTGCGACGACATGTTTGGCGCCATTCCTAACCTCTATCGTTGTTGTCTCCTTGCGCTCTTCAATGGGACCTTCAAAATTTGGCTCCAGTGGCAGATCTGGGTACCGGCTCCGGTAGCACACCAGGACATGGGATGCCACTGTCTCCGCCACCGCCCTACCCTTGGCTTCCAGACATTGAGCCAGTTGATGCTCTTGGGTGCTTTATCGAGCTCCCGTGCGTGGTGCTCCATCGAGCACTCCAAGGCTTGGACGTCGAGATCGCGCAGGAGAAGTTCCTGACGCTCAACTGAGTGTTGCGCCCGATCCCGTGCCAAGTCCAACTCTCGGAGCTCAAGATCTTCAAGAGGGGACTGTAGCCTATCCAAATCTTCCCCAGCTCGAGCCATCATTGCCTAGGACGCCACCTCTTGCTCGGCGAAAGCAGCCTTCCGCTCAGCAATAGCAGCTTCCCGGCGATCCAGGGCCTCTCGACCCTCCTCAAGGGCGTGTAGGCGGGCGTCCGTCGTGTCATTGACCACCTTGGTGTCGGCCAGGATCTTCTGGGACATTGCATCCAGGGCCTTCACCAAGCGGTGCCTCAGCTCCACCTCCTTGCTCTCCATCTGGTACTTTGTCTTCGCCTCAGCGATCCTGGACCTCAAAAGGGCATCCTAGCCTTGGAGGTTCTCGCCCTTAGCACACAGCTTCTCCCATTTCGCGATAAGAGCCCCCTATGCCCAACGGAGGTTGGATTGCAGTAGGAGGATGTTGGACTGTGTTGAGTCCATGATGTCAGAGAGGCACTGTGGCTGCGCCGAAGTTATGGAAGGTCGTCCGACCGTCATCTCAGGGACCTCTTGCTTCTGAAGCGCGAAGGCGAGGCCACCAGTACCGGAGACCTTGTCCCCAGAGGCTGAGCAGGAGTGGCAGTGCAACCCGAAGCAGTAGCGTCACCATTTCCCAAGGAGCCTCCCGCTGGATCAGCAGCAGCGGAGGTCAAGCCCTCAGCTCACTGAGCTGGCTCTGACATTTCCTCTGGCGCAACAACTGAAGGTTCCTTTGGCAGGGCAGCTGGAGAAGCTTCACTTCCTGCGCAAGGTACAGATGCCGGAGGAGCGCCCTCCTGAGCAAGCTTGGTTGTCTACTTCGCCGGTACAGCTGTAGCCTCCTGGGCCGACTTCGAAGCGCTTTGGGGCACTACCTCTGGCGGTAAGGGTGTCATAACAGCTAACGTCACCCTGCAAATCAAAACCAAGGCCTGAACAATCAACAAAAGCAGGTGATATAACAAAGAAAGCGTTGGTAAGAATGCCTTATCTGCATTTCTGGAAGCTCTAGAGCCTCCACCTTCGGCATCCCTGAAGCTGCCGGTCCTGACGGTGGCGTGGTAGGCAAGGTTGCCCCAGCCGGGCCTCCACCGAATCCACCACCGATGCCGCCACCCTGCATCGGCGTACCTCCACAGGATACAACGAAGCCACTCCCAGAGCCTCCTCCCAAGCTGCCACCAACGTCGACCCGAGGCCTCTTGGCCTGAGGCTCCATGGGCGTAATGCTCCTAGAGCCCCCTATAGCACCTTGGACTACGCCGGCGGCGGGGATGCTGAATGATGTGTCGACCACAGACCTTGGCGGAGCCACCGCTTGATGGACTGAGCCTCCCCCCGAAGAGCCGCTGACACCCAATGCCGAGAAGGGGCACGCCGGACGACGTTCACTTGGAGCGAAGGCCACCTATGGTGGCACCTTCGATGGCGATTGAGGGCATTTCTCCTTTACGACCTCAACCACCAGCGACTTCCACTTCCCTGTGCCAGGGAATGGAGCCTTTCCCTTGCCTGTGTATGGCACCAGCGCCTTGACCTTCCCTCAGATGGGGGGTGCATCCTCCACCCTTGAAGCTTTGAAGCCTGGAGCAGGTGCGGACTCCTGTGGAGGGTCGACGATGGCCAACCCATGGATCTCATCACCTACCTCCTGCGGTGCAAGACCGAGCGCGTCCAGGTTTGGCATCTCCTTCAGAATCTTCATTCAAAGGTCCTGATTCGTGCAAAGCGGTGGGCAAGACCGCGGAAAGACGAAGATGTCGTGCGACAGAAGGTCTGTAAGTGCATCCAGGATATCCCTTGTGGGTTTTGACTAATTGATGACAAACATATGAGATCCTAATGAAACTATTGAGATGATTGCAGGACAAACAAAGTGAAACGGCTCGGTGCACACAAAAAGGTGAAAAATGGAGTGGTGTCCAAAGAGGGATATTTTGATGGAACTTGGAAGAAGAAATTAGATTTTAAATGTATAGGGAGTGTATGAAAGACACACTCCAAGAGCTCACGACTTTGCGCAAGGGTAAGGGTTTTAAAATTAATCTAACTTTCACAGTGCACCGGACTAGTCCGATCATGGACCGGACTAGTCCGATGAACTTTCTAGAGTCTCCCATCTCTGGAGATCGGACTAGTCCGTGTGTCCACAGGACTAGTCCGATGAACTTTCTGGAGTCTCCCATCTTTGGAGACCGGACTAGTCCATGTGTCCACTGTACTAGTCCGATGAACTTTCTGGAGTCTCCCATCTCTAGAGACCGGACTAGTCCGTGTGTCCACCGAACTAGTCCGATGAACTTTCTGGAGTCCGTTTCCACAATAGGCCGGACTAGTCCATTTCCAACTGGACTAGTCTGCCAAACTTTCTGGACTTCGAGTTACACTGTGACCGGACAAGTTCGGACTTGCACCGGACTAGTACGGTATTAGGGTTTTTCAACAGTAACTTTTTGGAAACCATATAAATAGACAATCCACGGCCTTCCACAGAAGATACACATCGAATACTGCTGAAAACACAAACCCTAGTGCCACCACTTTGTCCCAAGAGCCCAAAACAAATCTCCCCACACATCTAAGGTGCAAAAAGAGTCAAATCATTAGAACACTTGGATTTGGGATTGGGAGATCGACGTTCCTTCGTTGCAAGCTCTTGGGGTTTGATCTTTCCACACTTATACTCTGCATTGTAATACTTTCAAGTGTATTTGATTGCCTCTTTCGTTGTAACTCTCGTGGGAGCCCTCAACGTGTGAGGTTGCCCCACAAACTCGGTGATTACCCGTGATAGTGGAACCAAGTCGGCCTTCGTGGTGACTTGAAGAGGGAAAGGGTTGGTGACCCGGCTCTGTGTGAGCATCCTCAACGAGGACGTAGATCTCGTGGTGAGATCGAACCTCGGTAAAAATTCGCTTGTCTCTTGTGCCTCATTTACTTTACTCTTTGTTCACTAGATCACTTGATTACTAAACAATAATTAAGTTGCTAAGTTTCCACGTGCATTCATACAATAATATTAAATCAAAGAATCTGTTGTTCTCATTTCCGCTGCTAAAAGAACCTAGTTTCCCAAACAACACTTAATCAATTCACATATTTCAGCACACCGGACTAGTCACCCACACAACCGGACTAGTCCGGTCAATGAAGTTTTTGAAGACTCCATTAAGTGTGCAGGAAATTCAAAAGGCCTATTCACCCCCCCTCTAGGCCACATTCAATTGGTATCAGAGCAAGGTTCTCCGCCAACGAGACTCACATCTCGGAGAGATCAATGGCCCTTGAGAAGAACAACGATATCCCGAAGATGAACATCAATGAGGAGGAACAAGAAGCTAAAGCCTTCGATGTGCTGAAAGAAAGTCCACATGATGATGAAGAATTGCGATAGCTAAAGGCACTCCTGAGAAAGAAGTTGCTGGCACAAAAAGGGAAAGAAGAAGAGAAGACAACCGGGAGTGGTCATCACGACTACTCCCGATATCCTTACAACTACAACCGTCTCAATTCAAACAATCACTATCTCTCCATTCCTATGGGAAAGCCTCCACAGTTTGACGGAAGTGACTACACCATGTGGAAGTACAACATGAAAATGCATCTAATATCCCTGAATCCTAGTCTGTGGCACATTGTTTGCACATGCATAGATATCCTGGACACGGATGAGGAACTCACTCCAGAACAAGAAAAAGAGATTCACAGAAATGCACAAGCCGTCGCCATGATCACATTATCACTAAGCAGAGAGGAATTCACCAAGATCGATGGTTTAGAAAGTGCAAAAGAAATCTGGGATACACTTAAGACAGCTCACGAAGGAAATAGGTCGGTTTGTGAAGCTAAAATTGAGATTCTTGAAGGAGAGTTGGGGAGATTTGCTATTGAAGAAGGCAAATCACCTCAAGACATGTACAACCGGATGAAGGCACTCATCAACAAAATTCGTGCCTATGGAAGTAAGAAATGGACGGATCACGAGGTGGTCAAAAGAATGATTAGAGCCTTCATACCAAGAAATGTCACACTTTGCTCAATGATTAGAGAAAGCCCCGGATTTCACAAAATGACTCCCGATGAGTTATTGGGGAAGATCATAAATCATGAAATGATGGAGAAAGAGGCTCAATATGTCAAAGACTTAGCCGAAATCACCTCTTCCAAAAAGAAAGAAGTTGCTCTCAAAGCAACGTGCAGACCCAAACTCAAAGAAAATCGTGAAGACCAAGATGACGGGCATACGAGCGACAAGAGTACCGATCTTTATGATGAAGAAATGGTACTCTTTATTAAGAAGTTCAAGTGCATGATGAAAAGAAGACACGACAACAACTCAAATGAAGGAAAAAGCAAGGATAAAGGAAAATCTAAAGCTCGACGCACTTGCTACAACTGTGGAGAGTATGGTCACTTCATGGTGGACTGCCCTTACGAAGAAAACAAAAAGAAGAAGGAAACAAGACCTCAAGAAAAGAAAATTTTCAGAAAAAGAAGACAATCCCATCAAGCACACATTGGCAAGGAGTGGGACTCAAACGACGAGTCCTCTTCTGATGAAAAAGAAGAGATAGCCACTATCGCGGTCAAGAAACCTACTATGAGAGCCACACTCTTCCCAAACATGGGAGGATGGGATATGAACAACCACACTTGCCTTATGGCTAAGGAAGGCAAGAAAAAGGTTCGACTTACTCCTCCTACGATAAATTCCTCTATTGATGACTTTGATAGCTCTAGTGATAATGAAGAAATGTTTATAGGATTAAGTAAAATTGCTTTAAAGAAAATGGAAATGTTGTCGAACAAAATCTTTGAAAAGGAGGAACTTGTTAACCGACAAGAAGATATGCTCATCCGTGAAAGGAAGAGATATCAAGAAGTTGAAAAGCTTCTCGAACTTGAAAGAGAGAAGAACGAGTCGCTTGAGGTTGAGCTAGCCTTGAGTAAGGAAACTTACTCAAAGCTAGAGGACTCGCATATTGCAATCAAGGAAGAACTTGCTAACTTTTCAAAAGTTAACAAGATCCTTGAGGTGCAAGTTGAGTCGCTCAAGCAAAGTGACTCCTCTTCCTCCAAGAGCTCTTCCTCCAAAGATATGAGTTTGACAACAATCGGAACTTGCACTTGCTCTAGTAAGAAGAATGGTATTTCTAATACTTCAACTTCTCATAATATGCATGCCTCTCCAAGCGGCATCTTTGATAAGGAGAAGATCAAATATGCACGTAGTGCATATATGGTCACTAGACCTCCTAATGTCAAAGATGGCCTTGGTTTTGACAGGAACAAACACATGTCTACTCCTAATCATGCTAAGAATAGAATTGTCTTTGTTAAGGAAAAATCCCATGAATCTGATTTACAAATATTGTTTCGTACATTTGATGCTTCCTATGTTCTTATGAAAGCCAAACATGGAAAAGTCATTGCTAAATATACAGGGCAACGCCACAAGAACTTGAAAACTTGTGTGTGGGTGCCCAAGACTCTTGTGACTAACCTGAGAGGACCCAATCAAGCTTGGGTACCTAAAACCAAAGAATAATTCCTTTTTGCAGGCTTACTCCTCCGGTGGATCTAAATGGGTGCTAGATAGCGGATGCACAAATCACATGACCGGAGAGAGAGGTATGTTTGTGGAGTACGAGTATAATAAGGATCCAAGTGAAGGAATATACTTCGGAGACAACAGCCAAGGAAAGGTCCTTGGTAGCGGTAACATTGAAATATCCTCTCAACACACCTTATCTAATGTTTTACATGTAGATTCTCTAGATTATAACCTTTTGTCAATATCTCAACTATGCGACAAAGGTTACAACTTTTTATGCACTAATGAGGGTGTGACCATTTTTAGAAGAAGCGATGGCTCGATTGCATTCAAGGGAATGTTGAAGGGAAAGCATTATCTTGTTGACTTCAACAAAGATAAAGCCGAACTCAACACTTGCTTGGTTGCTAAGACCAACATGGGATGGCTGTGGCATAGACGGATAGCCCATGTTGGGATGAGAAATCTGCAGAAACTTCTAAAAGGTGGTCATATCCGTGGTCTTAAGGATGTGGTTTTTGAAAAAGACAGGCCGTGCAGCGCTTGTCAAGCAGGAAAACAAGTCGGAGCACCACACCCAGCCAAGAATGTGATGACTACCGGAAGACCTCTGGAACTCCTCCACATGGATCTCTTTGGTCCAATTTCGTACATCAGCATCGGCGGTAACAAATACGGTTTAGTAATTGTTGATGATTTTTCAAGATTTACCTGGGTATTTTTCTTGTATGATAAATCAGAAACTCAGGGAATCCTCAAGAAGTTCTTGAAAAGAGCTTAGAACGAATTCTCATCACCATAAAGAATATCAGAAGTGACAACGGGATAGAATTCAAGAACCTCCAAGTTGACGAGTTTCTCGATGAAGAAGGGATAAAGCATGAGTTCTTGGCACCCTACTCCCCGCAACAAAACGGAGTGGCCGAAAGGAAGAACAGAACATTGATCGAAATGGCCAGAACTATGTTGGATGAATACAAGACGTCAGATCGATTTTGGGCAGAAGCGGTGAACACCGCTTGTCATGCCACGAATCGGCTGTACCTCCACCGACTACTGAAGAAAACTCCATATGAGCTCCTTACCGGTAAAAAGCCTAATGTTTCTTATTTCAAAGTCTTTGGTTGTAAATGTTTTATTCTGAACAAGAAACCGAGGGCCTCGAAGTTCACTTCAAAGTCCGATGAAGGGTTCTTGCTCGGTTATGAATTGAATGCCTACGCCTATCGTGTCTTCAACAATGTGTCTGGCCTTGTTGAAGTAGCATGTGACGTAGTGTTCGATGAATCTAACAGCTCACAGGTGGAGCAAGTTGATAAGTGTGTGCTAGATAAAGAGGAAGATCCATATGAAGCACTGAAGAAAATGGCACTTGGTGATATCTTACCACAAGAGCGAACATTCGACTCAAATGCACAAGATGAACTTCAACACGGAGGCAATGATCAAGGGGGAGCTCTTTCACAAGATCAAGATGAGGAAGATCAAGAAGATCAAGACAATCATGGAAGCAATGATCTAGGGGGAGACAATGCACATGAAAATAATGAAGAACAAGCAACTACACAAGTTCCACATCCAAGAGTACATCAGAGCGTGCAAAGAGACCATCCTGTCAACAATATCATTGGAGATATTGCTAAGGGAGTAACTACAAGATCTCGAGTTGCAAATTTCTGTGAATACTATTCTTTTGTGTCTTTTCTGGAACCATACAGGGTAGAAGAAGCCTTAAGGGATCCAGACTGGGTGATGGCAATGCAAGAGGAGTTGAACAACTTCAAAAGAAATGAAGTGTGGGAGCTGATGGAGAGACCAAGGGCGAACATCGTTGGAACCAAGTGGGTCTTTCAAAACAAGCAAGATGAACATGGAGTAGTCACAAGAAATAAAGTGAGATTGATGGCCAAAGGTTATTCTCAGGTCGAAGGTTTGGACTTCGATGAAACTTTCGCTCCTGTAGCTAGACTTGAGTCCATTCGTATTTTATTGGCATATGCTACTCACCATAATTTTAAGCTGTATCAAATGGACGTCAAAAGCGCCTTCTTAAATGGCCCAATAAAGGAGGATGTTTATGTGGAGCAGCCACTAGGATTCGAAGACGAAAGGCGTCCCAACCATGTCTACAAACTGCGTAAGGCTCTTTATGGCCTCAAACAAGCTCCTCGAGCTTGGTATGAGTGCCTTAGAGATTTTCTGACTCAAAATGGATTCAAAATTGGTAAAGCTGACTACACACTCTTCACTAAACATTGTGATGATCATCTATTCGTATGTCAAATTTATGTTGATGATATTATCTTTGGATCCACTAACAAGTCTTTCTGTGAAGAATTTAGCAAAATTATGACAGATAGGTTCGAGATGTCAACGATGGGCGAATTGAAGTTCCTCTTGGGATTCCAAGTGAAGCAACTAAGAGAAGGTACATTTATAAGCCAAACCAAATATACACAGGACATTCTCAAGAAATTCAATATGGACAAAGCCAAGCCCATCAAGACACCCATGGCCATTAACGAACATCTCGATCTCAATGAAGATGGCCCAAATGTGGATCAGAAGGTATATCAGTCCATGATCGGCTCCTTACTTTATTTATGTGCATCTAGGCCAGATATTATGCTTAGTGTTTGCTTGTGTGCAAGGTTTCAAGCTGCACCTAAAGAGTGTCACTTAATTGCTGTAAAAAGAATCCTAAGGTATCTTGTGCACACACCCAACTTGGGCCTTTGGTAACCCAAAGGATCCAAGTTTAACTTGATAGGCTACTCCGACGCCAACTATGCAGGATGCGAAGTTGATAGAAAGAGCACGTCAGGGACTTGTCAATTTCTTGGTAGGTCCCTAGTTTCTTGGTCATCTAAAAAGCAAAACTCCATTGCTCTTTCCACAGCGGAAGCAGAGTATGTTGTAATCGGTAGTTGTTGCGCACAATTACTTTGGATGCGACAGACTCTTAAGGACTACAGCTACAATCTTAGCCATATCCCGCTTCTATGTGATAATGAAAGTGCTATAAAAATTGCACACAACCCTGTAGAGCACTCAAGAACTAAGCACATAGATATCCGTCATCATTTTCTTAGAGATCATTCGTTAAAAGGTGACATTGCTATTTCACATGTTAGGACTGAAAAACAACTTGCGAATATTTTCGCCAAACCATTAGATGAGAAAAGGTTTTGTGAGCTTAGGAATGAACTTAATATTCTTGACTCTCGAAATGTGGCTTGAAACATTGCATACCTGGTTGAAACTTCAAATGTCGCATTTTATTGTTGAAAACTGCTCCTCACCTCTTTTTCTTCTAAGAAAACTATTTTTAATGAAGAAATCTTGCAGTTTATGACCACTTTTCATTGTTGCTTTTCTAATGGTCATAATTACCAAGATTATTTGCAAAACTATTGTCCTTGGATCACTATTAATCATTTCTATATGTATCCAGTCTGTTGGGACCGGACTTGTCAGGTTTACCACCGGACTAGTCCGGACAGACTCTCACTCCTAGGTTTTCTAGGGGCACCGGACTAGTCCGGTCGGCTGCGTATATAAGCGGCTGGCCGAAGACAATAGCCCCGAAAGATGGAGATGCGGGGACTATCCAAGGAACCTTGAGGACCTTAATGAAGGTCATTAGTGGAAGGAGACCATTCAATGTCTTTGAGTACATCTACAACGACATTGTGAACATCTAAATCACTCCAAATAGGTCTTGCGGGTATGCCCCGTACATCATGTTCATGATTGAGAAAGTGACGGGACTTGAGTTTGTCAAGGATGTCTCTCATACGGGGTTGAAGCCACAAAAGCCCACCGAGTACACCCTTCCCTCAGCACCAACTGCTCCTGACTCCCCCGAAGCTGAGAGGAGGTCTAAACAATCACAGGATGTGATTGCCACAAGATCTGCAGCTGCTCCTCCTAGCTCTGCACCTGTCCATGAACCTCCGGTGGTGTCCTCAAAATGCTCTCCTCCTTCTTTGCCTGCTGCCGCAAGATCGAAGTCAGGCAGAAGAAACATCAACAATATGTAAATGCCAACATCAAAACTATCTGTGACAAGCTTGAGATTGAGTCGGTTGGATCACTGCCCGCCTTCAAGGACTCCGAGGAAGATCCTGCTCCGGTAAATGATGATGGTGATGAAGATGAAGATCGGACTGAAACTGAAGAAGGGAGTGGCGATGAGTGATTCCCCTCGATTTTTCCCTTTTTGGTGCCTTGATGCCAAAGGGGGAGAGATTGAGACTAGTTTGAGACTATCTCCAGTAGTAGTTATTATGCTCTTGTGATCGAGGACATGTACTTATTTTTAAAACTTTGTAATGCACTATTTCTTTTCCTATGTGTGATGCTTATTGTGCTCTAATGCTTAATTCTATGCTCATTATTGTTTATCTTTATTTCATCACACTTTGTTGATCACACACCTATTAGGCACCCCACCATAAGGTGTGTGCATATGTGAGAAGCTTTCTGTGAATTAATCGTTATTCTCATATGTTCACACCTTATGAAAATCAAGATTTTATTCTCAATTGTGATATCTAAAATGGTTGTCATCAATAACCAAAAAGGGGGAGATTGTAAGTGCATCTAGGATATCCCTTGTGGGTTTTGGCTAATTGATGACAAACATATGAGATCCTAATGAAACTATTGAGATGATTGCAGGACAAACAAAGTGAAACAGCTCGGTGCACACAAAAAGGTGAAAAATGGAGTGGTGTCCAAAGAGGGATACTTTGATGGAACTTGGAAGAACAAATTAGATTTTAAATGTATAGGGAGTGTATGAAAGACACACTCCAAGAGCTCACGACTTTGCGTAGGGGTAAGGGTTTTAAAATTAATCTAACTTTCACAGTGCACCGGACTAGTCCGATCATGGACCGGACTAGTCCGATGAACTTTCTGGAGTCTCCCATCTCTGGAGACCGGACTAGTTCGTGTGTCCACCGGACTAGTCTGATGAACTTTCTGGAGTCTCCCATCTCTAGAGACTGGACTAGTCCGTGTGTCCACCGGACTAGTCTGATGAAATTTCTGGAGTCTCTCATCGCAGGAGACCGGACTAGTCCCTGTGTCCACCGGACTAGTCCGATGAACTTTCTGGAGTCCGTTTTCACAATAGGCTAGACTAGTCCGTTTCCAACTGGACTAGTCCGCTAGACTTTCTGGACTTCGAGTTACACTGTGACCGGACAAGTCCGGACTTGCACCGGACTAGTATGGTATTAGGGTTTTTCAACGGTAACTTTTTGGAAACCATATAAATAGACAATCCACGGCCTTCCACAGAAGATACACGTCGAATACTGCTGAAAACACAAACCCTAGTGCCGCCACTTTGTCCCAAGAGCCCAAAACACATCTCCGCACACATCTAAGGTGCAAAAAGAGTCAAATCATTAGAACACTTGGATTCAGGATTGGGAGGTCGTCGTTCCTTTGTTGCGAGCTCTTGGGGTTTGATCTTTCTACACTTATACTCTGCATTGTAATACTTTCAAGTGTATTTGATCGCCTCTTTCGTTGTAACTCTCGTGGGAGCCCTCAACGTGTGAGGTTGCCCCACAAACTCGGTGATTACCCGTGATAGTGGAACCAAGTCGGCCTTTGTGGTGACTTGAAGAGGGAAAGGGTTGGATACCCAGCTCTGTGTGAGCTTCCTCAACGAGGACGTAGATCTCGTGGTGAGATCGAACCTCGGTAAAAATTCGCTTGTCTCTTGTGCCTCATTTACTTTACTTTTTGTTCACTAGATCACTTGATTACTAAACATCAATTAAGTTGCTTATAAGTTTCTACGTGCATTCATACAATAATCTTAAATCAAAGAATCTGTTGTTCTCATTTCCGCTGCTAAAAGAACCTAGTTTCCCAAACAACACTTAATCAATTCACATATTTCAGCACACCGGACTAGTCCGCCCACACAACCGGACTAGTCCGGTCAATCAAGTTTTTGACGACTCTATTAACTGTGCAGGAAATTCAAAAGGCCTATTCACCCCCCCTCTAGGCCACATTCAAGGTTGTCGCACGTCTTGGACATTGTGTTAAGCACCTCTTGCGGGGTCGTCTCTGTGTCACAACCCCGCACCAGCCAGGTGCCGTCCTGTGGCCCGAAGTAAAGCCATGCAGGACGGTAATGATGTTGGAGGGGAGCCAGGCGTCGACGAACGAAGTCCACCATCATTGTTAGCTCTGATAGGCCATGATCTGCCAAGAATTGGATCCTCTCCATCACCGGGGTGTAGTCCTGCTCCAACTCTGGCCGCTCCACCCAGGTCTCCTTCCTGAGTATCACCCATCCGGTGGGCATGACCATGTGATCGTGGGCGTCGACTTGTATGATCACCTAGTCCCTCCTCCAATAGACCCACTTCGCTGAGGAGAGCGGGGTGATGTACTTGAAGGGATTGTTCGCACGATGCTGGAAGCAGTAGCTGCCGAGGAAGTTGGCTTTATTCTTCTTCCCAGTCCGCCTCAGCAATAAGAACTGCCAGAACACCGGCACGGACGGGAACACTCTGATGAACATCTCACAGAAGTGCAAGAACACTGTTGCCGCCACCAGAGAGTTCGGCAACAAGTGGTGAAGCTGAAGACCGAGGACCTCCAGGAGTGTCACCAGGAAGGAGGAAATGGGAGGAATGAACCCGGAGTATGCCTACGCCTAGAAGAAGACGATCTCCCTTTCACGCAACTTCAGAGGCAGGGTGCCCGGGCGGATCAGATACCCCCACTCCTCGTCCTCCCAGCCGAACAAGCGCCTCACGGGCGCTACATCAGCTATACAAGAAGGAGGCAAGGTTGAGTCCATTGTGGCAGGAGTCGAGAATCATGAAGGTGGGAAAAGAGTGGGTGCACAAGGAGGAAGACAAAGGCTCGAACGTTGGGGAGTGCGTAAGGGACAACCACCTTTGCTCCTAAAGGTTTCCTTTTAACTCCCCGTTAGGCATTCAAGCGCACCGAGCAGATTGCTTGGGGTCGAAACCCGATGCTCAACCCATTGTGTCCGTGACGGTGGGGCCCAGGCCCTTGTCGGAGAGATCGAACTAAAGGGGCATCAACCCGAGAAGCAACTCGACAGTTCCCATAAAGGCGGGAGTAGAAGGAGCAGAAGTGCACAGCTGCATTGCGAACCGTTGCAGTAAAGAAACTGCATCAAGCAAAGATCCCGTCACCACGAGCCCTCAACCAGAGAGGGATGCGTTGCCACAACGGCAGAGGCGCGCACCGCTTCGGCTGATCAAGACAAAATTAAAAGGTCGCGCAGGAAAGCAGGATAGGGCTCCACCCTCAGGCTCGTCGCATCCCCCCAAGGTGGACCTAGGGGCCACTGTCGATACCCGACATACCGGGTACCCTCGCGGACAAGCTAGAGCCGCCTCGGTACCCTGCCTTCCACGGAGGCAGGGTCCGAGGGCGCCACATGTTTAGAAGACCCGGACCCATCAGCCTTAGATACGGGGTTTGGGGTACCTGCAAGAGACCCCGAAGAAGAGTTCAGTTCCCCCTCGGAGATGAGCTCCCAGGTAGCCAAGTGACTAGCAGGTAAGGATACCTCTCCCCCATGAGACAGGGCAGCAGAGCTGCCACGTGGTCCGAGGCATCAGACGGGTCACCTCTCGTATAGGCGGGCTCCAGCAGTGCCATGTGTCCCGCAGCTCTAGAGTCCCCCGCTCTATTCCGAAGCGGGTTACGGAGCTGCCACGTGGTCTGTAAGACAGGACCTGACCCTCTCGGCGGAGGTGAGCTCCCGAGCCGCCACGTGTTCCGTGAGACGGTAGCTGACCTCCTCCGCGGAGATGAGCTCCCGAGCTGTCACGTAGACTAGCCACTTCCCCTAGACGAAGAGTTGCGGGAGTTAAGAGGGTGGTGCACCTTGTCCCTGATAAGGATTGAAGATACACAGCTTCCCCAGATGCATGGCGCGGAGCACGCCTAATATCAAGTACCGCTACGACCAATCGCATCGCAGTGAAGACGCTGCAGGCCTATCCCACTCTGCCAAGTGGGTACCTTACGGTGACAGAGACAGTTGGACAGGACATCCCCTTCCATTGTCAGCAACGACGCATGGGCTACTAATGACTCAGGCGGCATGATGGTGAGTCTTCAAGGCCACGGTCAGAGCAAGCTTATGCGGGAAGCCTTACATCTTTAGGATAAGATCGCCTCAAGCCCACTTGTCGGGCCCCAGACCCCACTTGTAATCCATCCGACCTTGTCTATAAAAGGACCAGACCGCCACATTACAAAGAACCAACATCGATTCCCCGACACACACACACACGCATAAACACCCACTAGTAATACAATCCACCGTGGAGTAGGGTGTTATGCTCCTTGTGGCCCGAACCACATAAAAATCACCATCTCATATATTCTCATACGTGCGTACACTTGATTGAGGCCAAAGTCTCGCCGAACAAAAACCTCCGCGGGCTGCTCCTTAGCAGATCCAGAGGAAGTGTCACATTAACACTTCGACAAAAACATTCTTGTATTGTCGCGTAGAATTCCAATGTCCAATTCCTTTGGGGATTTTATTGCATAAATAAATCTCCATGAAAAATCCCCAAACTTTGCCAGACAATCCTTTGTTCTATCTTTGTTCTCCACTAAAAATCTCAGCCTCATACAATGTTCTTAAGTTGGTCTAGTTAAAGAAGTTTGCCTACGTTAATATAAATTATATAAAATAAATTTAGAAATATTGAAACCTTGTAAAATTCATAATAAATTGTAGAAAGTGCTGAAAATTATCAAACCAATTTTGTTGGACATCTTAGGCCATGTTCTATATGCTTATCATACTTAGTAATATGAAAAAGCTGGTTTATACCTCTGTTAAACTATTAAGGGAAAAGGTTTCGGGAAATTGTAGAGACCAAACCATTCATCAGAAAAATCTGATTTTCTGAACAAGATTTGCCCAAGCAGTAGTAAGAACAAGAAAAGGAGGAGAACGACGAGAAGCTGCATTCAGATGATCAAGCCCTAACTCTAGATATTTACCTAGTCACAACCTAAGGCAAGCCCTAGTTTGCTCTTCAGAAAATACAAGTTTTTGTTTTATAATCTATGTGTTGCTTAGTATGGAATCATGCATTATGTCTATGGATTGTATGTTACTCCACATACATGACCAAATATATCCTAGAGTGTTGGGTAGAATAGGAATTCACATGATAAATGATCCTATGCTAATGTTGAGAAAATGAACGGAAGGGTACGACATGAATGGAAGGGTATGATATGGATGGAATGTTATGACTCGAGTAGGCGATTTCCTATCGTGAACATGGTAAGTTGAATTAGTTGGGGTGAGTTTGGAATTGGTTCACTTAAATGAAATTTGAGACTGGGTAGGAGGGTAGGAAGTAGCAGACCAGAGATCTATGTGTCTCGTTCTGCCTGTGTCGATTAAGGACCATACATTAGCAGCCCCGCTGGATAAATTCAAACTTGTACTGTATGCAAACTTGCTCTAGTGGACCAAGGAAACCGATGTAACTTGTTAATCGAGATGTTGAGGCATACCCCACTCTCGTAGACATCGCATGTTGACAGGAGAGTAGAGGCCACTGTGGCGTTACCCGTAGGTGGGGATTGCTTTTGGGATGGTGGAACCGGTTGAATACTTGGGTGTCTTGTGAAAGGTTCCACATATCATGTCAACTAAATTGGTTGATCACCTTTTTAAGACGGGCGTGTGTGTTATTCAAACCGGGTGTTTTTATTTGAATCTCCGTTGCTCACATAGTGAGCATACTTATTCATTGCGCTGTGATGTAGTAATTAACTTGGAACCTTGATTAAATGTGCTTTATGATTAATCAACTTCTATGGAGTATTAATGTTCCTAATATAGTTATGTTTAGAATAGTTAATTTGCTGCTATAAAATGATTGTAACCGTGGGCTAGTAACATTGTGGAGGAAGTATTTCTTGTTTGATCGTGGAGTTCATGATGTTGCCAGCCCAAGGACTTCACATGCTAAAAGTGAATGAAGCACCCACTATTAGTTCAAGTTTTATTATGCAGTTTAAATTGCAGTCTTAGAGTTTCCAGCATGTAGGTTCCATGTTTTAGGTGAGACGGTTAATTCTTGCTGAGTCTTGTACTCAAAACGGTTGCATTTATACAACTTTTGCAGATAATTGTCTATGATTGGTTTCTAGTGAAGCTTTACCCTTTTGGGGGTATGTAGCCGAAAGGAAACCCTAGACACCTCTACTTTCTTCTGTGGTTGGTATTTCTTAACACCACAGACCATCTCTAGTAAGAGATGAGATCCGCAAGTGCATGGAAGATACCGTTGTAGCATTTCACCCATGAGTATTCCCAAGGGTATCATATTTATCCCAAAGGAAGGCGATGGAGTAAAGTACACACTACTCTTATGATCAAGCTATGGGATACTAATCAGTTATCATGACAGGTGTAAGTTGATAATATGGGTAGTGTGACACACACCTGAACAATCTATTCTAAAAGGGTAAAAAGGTCCTAGTAAAGATTAGACTAAGAGTTGATGAGTTGCTCCTACAATGCTTCTAGTATACATATACATAGCCTAAGTTAGGAACTAATGAGCATGTCAATGGTGAATCCTTATGCTAAGTTGTTCAACACATCGGGTACGGGTTTACTCCTAGCAATACCATATGACTCCCGCCAAGACCCTGTGGCATAGCCGAATGTGGAGGATTACAAAGGACAGGTCGCGCTGTCACCACCTACTGCCTACCTCTTAAATATGTGGGTCTATGAGACATTCAATGCTACTTAACTATCCTAGAACCATTCTAGCATACGAAGCAAATACCTTAGGAGCCGCGACACAAGCCACCCTAAAGCAATGAACTAAATCATCATTGAAACCAATGTTGATACATAGCATATTTATTTATACTAAACATGATCATATCATAACTACATAGACTATAGTGGGGATTTACAATGTTTATGATGATAATATATTAAAATTAAGGCATGTTCATAAAGACTATTCCTACTACATACATGGAATTCACAATCAAACAAGAAACGCTTCATCCAAGCATACGTATAATGGAAGACTAAAGATAATATCTTTATTATGCATAAAGTCACAAATATAAGAAGGGATACATGATCCATACCTTGCCCAATTTGGTATTGGGAAGAGAGACTCCCTCTACTCCTTCCCCAATTTGGACTTGGGACTAGAGACGCTCCTCTCTACGGCCAAACTCCTCTAAGGACTAAGAAAAGTATTGTATACAATAGAAAGATGCTCAAGTGGTGTGTGTTGAAGTGAGGGTAGGGGGTCCTATTTATAGCTGAAGAAGGGTCGGTTCCCACCACAATTAGGGCACAAATCAGTCTTCATCATTATCAGGACACCACAGGGAGTCGACACGTGGAAGAAGACTGTGTTTGGTGCGAAGAAGAGGTTGGTCGAACAGGGGGTTCGGTCGACCTGATCAGGGTCCCATTTCTCGTGTGCTTTCTCCAGGTCACTAACTGGTGGGTCCCCTTGACTAATGTGGGTTATATACCATTGGATCTCCTTGGATACTTTTGTTTGTGGGCCAATTGATCCATGTGATGCCTCGTGTTGTTGCTTGATTGGCTAGGATGGTAATTTTTAGGATTGCTCCCCCTCTTTTAACCCAATTCCTGCATAAAGAGTCTGTATGCACTATTTTTCCAAAGATAAGTGGAAATAGGTTAGGTGGAAAGATGATGTGTTCAAGAAATTACATATCCTTCATATAATGAGTTATATTGATGGGCGGAATTGGGATATAACAGCTGTCAACAAATTCCCCCAAGCTTATACTTTGCTCGTCTCGATGCAAAGTCAAAAACTTTAAATTGATGATCAGGAGATGCTAATATGTTCTAACCTTTCAAAAGTACCAAGTGTACAACAAAATACTCTACCTAGTATTGCAAAAATTGGCTATGATACTTGACCCATCTTAACTCATTATGGAGCTTATGCCTTCTCCTATTCACGGGTAGTTGAAAGATAGAACAGTAAATAGAGCAAGCATAGCCTAGATATCAAGTTCCACTTAAATTCCGGAGAGTTTCAATTAGTATTTTAAGTACCTCAATTTGATTCTCTCAATCAATTTTTTTTGTTTAGTGGAAATATATCCTCACCAAGGCATTTTCCTATACTAATCCTACCACTAAATAAGACTTATATGTGGAGCTTGGTAGGGAATGAGAGTAGGCATATTTGCAACACGTGATATCGCTAAGTCAAAAAAGTAAGCCTTTGGAGATCAATCAAAACATTTTGATTCAAGACTTGTGCATGTGTGATGGAATGAAAGTGGAAGTGGATGTGGAAATGTTGAGATGACTCCTTTTGATGTGGACTCCCTTTATTGCAGGGACGAAACATGGCTTATTTCTTTTCTCTTCTCTTTTTTTTTTCTCATGCTTATAATGTAAGCATGCATTTTCTTTTTCTTTTTCTTGTAGACATGTCTTCTACTCCCTTTTTATGCAATGAATATGAAGAGAGCACTAAATATGAAATGACATGGATTTTCTATTTTTATTGTGGAAGAATGGTATGATGGAGTTTTGCTAACTTCTAGTGTAGAAGTATAGCATGTGCAAGTGAAGTCTTGAATTTAAAAGAAATGAATTAATTCTCACATAGGACTATACTAGTTTGACTAGGCTCAACGTGAAAGCAAATAGCATATGCATAAGGTTTATCAATGTAAAACATCATATGGCTTTGGTTGGTATTTCCAATCAAATGAGGGGAACTTAAATGTTTTTAGAATTTCTCTGGAAATCTAAGTTTTACTTTCAAACTAGGAATAGCAGCCCTATTACTATTTCAAATCTCACAACAACCTAGAAATTGGACTAAGCTTTTGCTGCCCACAATTTCTAAATCAAGGGAAAGTTAATTCTAGCCAATAGAAGCAATATTTGGAGAGTAGCAAGTTGCATACTAAGGACTTAGGAAAAATAAAACATAGAAACTATTCATCATTTCATCTATGTGAAATCTAAATCATTCTGACCGCACATATTTATTTTATTAAGGAAAAGCAAATCTAAGGTACTATTTATATTTTTAATTTTTTTAGATGCAAGGTGGATGGATGGATAAAATATAAATTCAATGGGTGTGATACAAGTTACCTCAATTGGGGTTCCTCCCCCAAGCTTATTCTTGATCAAGGTCCATGATAGGGGTTGAATCCCTAGCGACAGAGGTAGGCCATGAGGTTGGCCTATCCTTGTTGCAGCATGGCTTTGACAATGGAGGATTCAATGTTGATGTTGTGTTGCCTCCCGCGGGTTCCATGAGTATAGTTGAAGAGAGTGTTGTTGATGTCGCTTGTCCACACCTCAAGGTCTCTCATGTGTTGGGTGTACTTTGTTATTCCATGACTAAGGTAATGATAAACTTTAGCTACAAAGGAATGATGTGAACTCAACATGTGTTCAGTGTGTTCCATCAATCTTTGGCTAAGGTGTAACATTCCTTCTTGCCGCAAAGGAATAACATGTAACCATCATGCATTGGGTGTGTGATCCATCATTCCTTGGCTAAGGTAATGATAACCTTTAGCCACAAAGGAGTGACATGTACCCAACATGTGTTGAGTATGATCCGTTATTCCTTGGTTAAGGTATAACATACCTATAACTACAAAGGGATGACGTGCACTCAACATGGGTTGAGTGTGATCCGTTGTTCCTTGACTAAGGTATAACATACCATTTAGCCACATAGGAACAACTTGCACCCAATATACAGTGGGTGTGATCTTGTCATTTCTTGGTTAATGTACATCATACCGTTTACAAAGGAATAACTTACACTCAATGATGGTGGCAATTCCCTTGAGCTTGAATGAGTGCTTAGAATAGATGAGAGCATAATGCTCTCACGTATTCGTAGCAGCCCATTGTTTGCTCATGGAGGGTCCACATTTCAAATATCCGGCCTGCATAGTTATGATTGACCTTCAGAATTAAATTCTGATAGGTACCAACCATCCTCATTTATTCCTTGGCCAAGAGATATTGAAATGGAATACTCTAAGGATTCCAACAATCGGCTCTTTGAATGCCTGCATAGTAATATTACTCATGCAAACTTCCTCTCTCATTTGAAGGATTGTTGGTGATGAAGGCCTTTGTGTGAGAAACTCACAGCCTTGGATTTTGGCATAGACTTGATGTTTGAGGTCAAATGCCAAGTTGAGGTTGTATTTGGCGATGGATTTGGTTGAGGCTTCTTCATGCTCCTCCATTGGGTCATTATCTTGAACATTTCTCAATCTCAAACTCAATATGAGTTCAAAGCAGAGATGTGTTCTCAGATCCTCACAATGTTGGCTTGAGATTGATGTGGGCCCCTCTTTCTTGCCAAACCACCTCTTTATAATTTTTGTCCTGCTGCATTTCACTTAATAACAAACAAAACAACTCGAAAACGAGTTATGTTAGCCAAAAGCAAATTGAACCCTATTGTCAAATTGTCTTGCCCAACTTGAAGCAACTTGTGAATGCAATGAGGCATAAAGAAAATCTTTTTGGGTTGTATTAGAAAAATAAATTTAAGTTGTCATGCCCAGAGTTCATATCCAATTAAATTTCTTCCCTAATTCAAATGTTTAGTTTTATGATGGGGAAATTTTATCTTCCGACATGCAAGTGTGGAAATTTAAACATGCTGAATGCAAGTGATGAGAAATTCAAATATGCAGTTGGGAAACAAATATGAGATAACTACCAATTAACCTATTGGCAAGGACTCACCAAAGTTTTGAAGTCCGATGAGTGGGACTTACCTTTGTCCTGTTTAGTGTGATGAGATAACTTCTCCTGCTTGTCATGCCAAAATTACTTTGGTTGTCATTCGGACATGTGTGCCACATGGTGGCCCTAGCCTCTACGTCGCCTTGAGGAAGACTTGTTGATGTTGCGACGACTTTTCCCTCTTGAATATATTCTCTTATGAGCATGGTGAGGCTTGTCCTTTTTTTAGAGATGCCACTTTGACCTTCTTGATATTCCTTGGAGTTAACCCATACTTTGATCATAGATCAAAGGATTCCTTGGGCATGATGACATGTGGACTCCATAATCAAACAAGAAACACTTCATCTACAATGTCACTTGCGCAAGGTTGTACGAGCGTGGTTGAAGTGTAGGATCCCAACAAGTAATTGTGGGATAGTTTGATCTTGAATGCTCTTTCAATTTCTTGTCCTTGGCCAAGAGCTTCATTTGAATGTTGTCTTGATTTCTACTTGGCCATGGACAAAATACTTCAAGGTAGGCTAGTTGAACTTAAATCCCATTAAAATCCCCGTAGCCTCCTTGATTACAAGGGTGATGTTGATTCCACCCTTGACCTCATTGTTAATGGTAGCCGTTGGAGTTGTTTGAAAGGAAGAATCCCCATGGGTCTTAGGGAAATAATTCCCCAAGTGTCCCATGTTGACATGGATTTTCACAAATCATGTGAATATCCAAGGCTTCGATCATCCAAACACTTCTCTGTAGGCTTGATCTTCATGTTACTTCAATGGAAGGTGTAGTTCTATAACTAGCATGTCCACCTTGTTAAGTGGTGTGCATGCCAAGCTAAGGGAACTAGAGCATTCTTAGATCCACCCCTTGAGTGGAGACCATCTTCTCATCCATGATGAATGAGAACAGGGCTCCTTCAGCTTCAACATAAATGTAGTCATGGATTGGTGGAGCCAACCCATGACAGGAGTGTTGGATGAAGAGCCAACTATCCACCCCATGATGGAGGCAAACCAAGAAGAACTCTTGGAGCCTCCCCCAAGCTTGGGAATGAATGTCTTTGGCTCCTTCTGGAAGCTGGAATTCTTCCACGAAGGGCAATGGTGTTGCCTAGCGGACATTTGTTGAGGTAGGCTTTGAATCATCTTGCAGTTGAGCACTTGCGTCCTTGTTGGCCATCCCATAAAATGGGTTAGCCAACAATACCCCTTTTTCACACAAAAGGAGAAAAGAAGCAAGGGTAATCTCGTCTAATAAATATTAGTACCTATAGCTTAATCACAAGTGATAGATATCCTTCAATTCCTTTGCCTTCCCCGGCAAAGGCGCCAGAAATGCTTGTTGGTATTTCTTAACACCACAGATCATCTCTAGTAAGAGATGAGGTCCGCAAGCGCACGGAAGATATCGTTGTAGCATTTCACCCATGAGTATTCCCAAGGGTATCGTATTTATCCCAAAGGAAGGCGATGGAGTAAAGTACACACCACTCTTATGATCAAGCTATGGGATACTAATCAGTTATCATGACAGGGTAAGTTGATAATAGGTTAGTGTGACACACACCTAAGCAATCTACTATAAAAGGGTAAATAGGTGGTAGTTAAGATTAAACTAAGAGTTGGTGAGTTGCTCCTACAATGCTTCTAATATACATATATGTAGCCTAAGTTAGGTACTAATGAGCATGTCAATGGTGAATCCTTATGATTAGTTGTTCAACATATTGAGCACGAGTTTACCCTTAGCAATACTAAGACGAGTCCCGCCGAGATCCTGTGGCATAGCCGAACGTGGAGGATTACAAAGGACAGGTAGGGTTGTCACCATCTACTACCTTCCTCGTCAATCCTTGGGTGTACATCATATTCAACACTACATAACTATCCTAGCACCGTGCTACCATACTAAGCAAATACCTTAGGAGCCGTGGCACAAGCCATCCTAAAGCAATGAACTAAATAATCATTGAAACCAATGTTGACACATAGCATATCTATTCATATTAACATGGTCATATCATAACTACATAGACTATAGTGGGGGTTTATAGTGTTTATGATTATAATATATTAAAATTAAGGCATGATCATAAAGACTATTCCTACCACATACATGGAATTCACAATCAAACAAGAAATGCTTCATCCAAGCATATGTATAATGGAAGACTAAAGATAATATCTTTATTATGCATAAAGTCACGAATACAAGAAGGAATGCATGAGCCATACCTTTCCCAATTTGGTATTGGGAAGAGAGACTCCCTGTACTCCTTTTCCAATTTGGATTTGGGACTAGAGACTCTCCTCTCTACAGCCTAACTCCTCTAAGGACTATGAAAAGTAGTGTATATAATAGAATGATGCTCAAATGGTGTGTGTTGAAGTGAGGGGTAGGGGGTCCTATTTATAGCTGGAGAAGGGTCGGCTCCCGCCACAATTAGGGCGCGAATCAGTCTTCATCGTTATCAGGACACCACAGGGAGTCGACATGTGGAAGAAGATCGGATTTGGTGCAAAGAATAGGTCAGCCAATTAGGGGTTTGGTCGACCTTGTTAGTGCCTCATTTCTCGTGTGCTTTCTCCAGGTCACTGACTGGTGGGTCCCCTTAACTGATGTGGGTGATACACCATTGGATCTCCTCAGATATGTCTGTTTGTGGGGCAATTGAAAGTGCATCTAGTAATCCCTTGTGGGTTTTGGATGATTTATGACAAGCAAATGAGATCCTAACCACTTTGTTGAGATGAGCACAGGTTTTAATGAGAAAATGAGCAAAGAGCCAAAAAGAAGGGAGGATGAGGAGCAATGTGGAAAAGAGATCAAGGAACAAGTGTAGTAGATCATTGTGTATGGAGTGTGTTAGGGAAACACACCCCAAGAGCTCAAGCACAAATAATCACACACATTGCACAAGTTTATATAGGACCGGACTAGTCCAACTGACACCGGACTAGTCCGATATCTTTCTGCACAAGATCGGACAAGTCCGATATCACCACGGACTAGTCCGATAACTCTCTGACTAGAATTGGACTAGTCCTCCCCAGTGCGGACTAGTCCTCAAAACACTTCAAAGTGCACAAAATCGGACAAGTCCGATCACACAATGGACTAGTATGATATCATTCTGATCTAAATCGGGCAAGTCCGATATTGGCACGGACTAGTCCAAAAACCCTCTGACCTAGATCGGACAAGTCCTCCAAGTGCGGAATTGTCACTCAATTCACTTAGGGTTTCACTGATCCGGATAAGTCCGATAATTATCGGACTAGTCTGAAGATTTCCAGAAGCGAAATCGGACAAGTCTGCTTCTAGCGAGACTAGTCCGATATTTCGGGACACTTAGGGTTTGGTACACACAGCACACCGGACTAGTCCAGTGTCCACCACGGACTAGTCCGATATTCCTAAACCCTAACGGTCACTTTTATAAACCCCATATAAATATATGTGCACGACCCAACTCTTATCTCTCTCGACCCCCTGCGCCATCACACCTCCCAAAAGGCTCAAAAACACATCTCTCCACAAAATCAAATGCAACAAAGATCAATCCCTTGAGGATACACTTTGAAACATCGGAGAGACATGGTTCATCAACATTGAGCTCTTGGTTTGATTCCCTAACACACTCCTGTGATTTTCATTATAATATTTCGAGTGTGTTCTTTGTGAAGTTCTTGTTGTAATCTTAGTGAGCCCTCAACGTGTCAGAAGGCCCTTGAATTTGGTTATTTACCCCTTTGTGATAAGTTAAGAGGATTGGCCTTCGTGGCGATCCGACGAGGGTAGGGTTGGAAAAGACCGGTCCTTTTGTGGACTCCTCAACGTGGATGTAGGTTGCCTTTGTGGGAACCGAACCACGGGATAAATTGCTTGTGTTCTTACTTTGCGTTCATCGTTCTTATACATCATATCAATCTAGGGTTTCAATCAATCTTGCTTACTTTACTTTGAAACATTAAATATAAGATTGACTTGTGGTATACCCTAGTTCATAATCGTGTAACACTTAAATTACAAGTATATTTCCGCTGCATACATCCGAATCAAATTAATCGATCAAACTTGATTAACAAGTGTTGCAGGTTCCGACAAAATTCAAAGAGGCCTATTCACCCCCGCCTCTAGGCCACATTCAATTGGTATCAAAGAAGGTTCTTCAATAAGGAGACTAATCGCTCGAAGAGATCATGTCGGACATGAAGGACGTACACAAGAGCAACAACCAAGAGAAGGTTGATGAAGACAAGAACCAGAAACTGGAGAAGCTCCTCAAAGCCATTCAAGACTTCAAGGATGACGATGAGGAGACGCTTGAAGTCAAGGCGCTCCTAAGGAAGAAAACCATTTCCAAGGGAAAGGTGAAGATCGAAGATGAGAAGAAAAAGAAGGGGAGTAGTCACACCGTCTACTCCCGATATCCTTTTAACTATGATCGCCTAAATGCTAACAACAACCATTATCTATTCATTCCACTTGGAAAAGCCCCACACATTGACGGCAATGACTACTCAATGTGGAGGCAAAACATGAAAATGCATTTGATTTCTCTCAATCCAAGTTTGTGGCACATAGTATGCATAGGAATAGATATCTCGGATGATGAGGAGGAGCTCACACCTAGTCAAGAGCAAGCCATCCATCGAAACGCCCAAGCTGCTGCAGTCATCACTTCATCGCTCAGTCGTGATGAGTTTACAAAAGTGGATGGACTCGATATCGCGAAGGATATATGGGACACATTGCAAACCGCACATGAAGGCGATTGTCATGTGCGAGAAGCGAAGATCGAGATGATTGAAGGTGAGCTAGGAAGGTTCGCAATCGAAGAAGATGAGTCACCACAAGACATGTACAACCAATTAAAGATGCTCATCAACAAGGTGCGAGCATACGGAAGCAAAAAGTGGAACGACCACGAGGTAGTGAAGCTCATCCTTAGAGCCTTCATGCCTCGCAATGTCACCTTATGCTCAATGATACGAGAAAGCCCTGGATACAAGAAGATGACCCCGGATGAGCTACTTGGGAAAATCATCAACTTTGAGATGATGGAAAAACGAGCTAAACATGTTAAGGAAATTGCCGACCTCACCTCGGCAAAGAAGAAAGGGGTCGCTCTAAACTCCACCCTTAAGCCCTTGTCTGAAGAAGCTCAACTAGAAGAAGACGGTGATGATGAAAGCAGTGACTTGGATGAAGATGAAATGATACTATTCATGAAGAAATTCAAGAAGATGATGAAGAAGAGACAAGGCGCTAAATCAAGTGAAGGAAAATACAAGGAAAGATCAAAGCTAAAGTTGAGGCGGGCATGCTATAATTGTGGTGAGTATAACCACTTTATAGTTGATTGCCCATATGAAGAGAACAAGAAGAAGACCAAAGAAGCCAAGCCTCAAACCAAGAAATTCTTCAAGAAGAAGAAACAAGCCGAACAAGCGCATATAGGGAAAGAGTGGGACTCAAATGATGAGTCCTCATCATCAGAAGAAGAAGAGATGGCTAGCATAGCCATCGAGAAGACATCCAAGAAGTCCACTCTTTTCCCCACTCTCGGCGCATGGAAGGGGAACGACACTTGCCTCATGGCAAAGGAAGGTAAACGAAAGGTAACAACAAAACCCTCTTCCGTGCATTCCTATTCTAGTGATAGTGAAATTGCTAGCGATAATGAAGATATGCTCATTGGACTAGATAAGAAAACAACCACAAAAATGAAATTTTTACTTGAACAACTTGTTGAGAAGGAGAAGTTGGTACATCGTCAAGAAGACATGATTATCTCCCAAAAGGAGGAATATGTTGAACTTGACAAGCTTCTAGAACTTGAAAAGGAGCGAAGCAAGTCACTAGAGCTTGAATTAGCTTCAAGCAAGGAAGCTTGCTTGGAGTTAAGCGACTCAAATGCTACTATCAAGAATGAACTTGCTAACCTAATCAAGGTTAACAAGATCCTTGAAGTGCAAGTTGAGTCACTCAAGCAAGGTGACCCTTCATCCTCTTCAAGTTCACCTTCTGAACACATTAAAACTGAAGTTGCTTCTACTTGTACATGTGGTAAAGTTGACACCAGTTTGAAAGACAAGTCGACCTCTACCAAGGACAAGCATCCGTCACAAAATGGCATATTTGACAAGGAGAAGATCAAATATGCACATAGTGCATACTTGGTCACAAGTCCTCCAAATGTCAAATATGACATTGGTTACTCTTATGGTGAAAAGAAACATGCTAGAAGCCATAAGAATAACAAGGAGAGCAATGTATCTGTAAAGGGAAGACACTCTCAATCTATAAAATCCAAAATTAATGAATCCAACACGCATGATCACCGGACTAGTCTGGTCGGGATCCGGACAAGTCCGATCTCCCACACTAGTCCTGTGTATAAACAACAACAGTTGTTGTTCAGAACTTTCAATGCATCGTATGTCTTAATGAGAAGTAATTTTGGCAAAGTTTATGCTCATTATGTTGGGCCACGCCATGGGAACACCAATTCTCATGTGTGGGTGGCCAAATCCCTTGTGACTAACCTAAAAGGACCCAAGCAAGCTTGGGTACCTAAAACCAAGGCATAATTTGTCTTTGCAGGCCTACTCCTCCAGTGGATCTAAATGGGTGCTAGACAGTGGCTGCACCAACTATATGATCGGAGAAAGAAGGATGTTCGTTGAATATGAAGCAAATGAGGATCCAAGCAAGGGCATCTATTTTGGAGACAATAGTCAAGGAAAGGTGCTTGGTACCGGTAAAATTGCCATATCACCACAACACACTCTTTCTCATGTATTACATGTTGATTCCTTAGATTATAACCTGTTGTCCATATCTCAATTATGTGACAAAGGTTATAATTGCTTGTTCACTAACGAGGGTGTGACTGTCTCTAGGAGGAGTGATGGTTCCATTGCATTCAAGGGTATGTTAAAGGGAAAGCTTTATCTTGTTGACTTCAACAAGGATAAAGCCGAACTTGACACATGCTTGATTGCAAAGACCAACATGGCTTGGCTGTGGCATAGACGGCTAGCGCATGTTGGTATGAGGAACCTTCAAAAATTTCTCAAGGGCGATCACATCCGAGGTTTCAAGGATGTTGTTTTTGAGAAAGATAGGCCTTGTAGAGCGTGCCAAGCCGGGAAGCAAGTTGGAGCACCCCATCCCGCGAAGAACGTCATGACTACAACAAGACCGCTCGAGCTACTTCACATGGACTTATTCAGTCCAATTGCCTACATAAGCATTGGCGGTAACAAATATGATTTAGTAGTTGTTGATGATTTTTCTCGCTTCACTTGGGTTTTCTTTTTACATGATAAGTCAGAGACACAAGGAATACTCAAGAAGTTCTTTAAGCGAGCTCAAAATGAATTCTCATTGACAATCAAGAACATTCGAAGCGGCAACGGCACGGAGTTCATGAACACACAATTGAAGGAGTACCTAGATGAAGAAGGCATAAAGCACGAATTTTTAGCTCCTTACTCCCCTCAACAAAATGGAGTTGCCGAAAGGAAGAACCGAACCCTCATAGAGATGGCGAGAACAATGCTCGATGAGTACAAGACCTCGGATCGATTTTGGGCGAAAGCGGTCAACACCACTTGCCACGCCATAATCGACTTTATCTTCATCGACCACTCAAGAAGACATCCTATGAACTACTCACTAGTAACAAGCATAATATTTCATATTTTCGAGTTTTCGTTTCCAAATGCTATATCTTGAACAAGAAGCCTAGGAATTCAAAGTTCGCTTCAAAGTCCGATGAAGGTTTCTTGCTTGGTTATGATTCGAACACTTACGCCTATCGTGTCTACAACAAGACCTCCGGACTTGTTGAAGTAGCACGTGACGTAGTGTTCGATGAAACTAATGGCTCCCAAAAGGAGCAAGTTGGTCCATGTGTGCTAGATAAAGAAGAAGCTCCTTGTCAAGCATTGAGAAGAACGGCATTGGGCGAAGTTCGACCACAAGAGTCACATCTACATATGCATGAGGAAAACGAACCACTGTTATAAGAGGGCAATGATCAAGGGGGAGCTTAAATACAAAATAAACCTCAAGAAAGTGAAGATGATCAACAGGTCAATGAGGGCAACCATTTAGGGGGATAGGAAGATGATTATGAAGATTCAAGACAGCAAGTACCACACCCAAGAGTACACTAATGCGTCCAAAGGGATCACCCAATCGACAACATCATCGATGACATCCAAAAGGGAGTAACTACTAGATCTCGCATAGCTAATTTTTGTGAGTATTACTCGTTTGTGTACTTTTTGGAACCACGCAGAGTTGAGGATGCATTGAAGGATCCATATTGGGTAGTGGCCATGCAAGAAGAACTCAACAATTTCAAAAGAAACGAGGTGTGAGAACTAGTCGAAAGACCCAAATCCAACGTCGTCGGCACCAAATGGGTCTTCCGCAACAAACAAGTCGAACACGGGGTGGTGACAAGGAACAAGGCACGACTTGTGGCCAAAGGGTATTCACAAGTCAAAGGTTTGGATTTCAATGAAACATTTGCTCCCGTAGCTAGACTTGAGTCCATTAGAATATTACTTGCATATGCTACTCACCATGATTTCAAGCTCTATCAAATGGATGTGAAAAGCGCCTTCCTCAGCGGACCAATCAAGAAGGAGGTGTATGTGGAGCAACCCCCCGGGTTTGAAGATGAAGAGTTCCCCGACCACGTATTTAAATTGCGTAAGGCTCTCTACGGCCTCAAACAAGCTCCTAGAGCTTGGTATGAGTGTCTTAGAGATTTCTTAATTGAAAATGGCTTTAAGATTGGTAAAGTAGATTATACATTGTTTACAAAGAACTTGGACAATGATCTCCTTGTTTGTCAAATCTATGTTGATGATATAATCTTTGGTTCAACTAATAAATCTTTTTGTGAGGAATTTAGTAAAATGATGACATATAGGTTTGAGATGTCTATGATGGGAGAGCTAAAGTACTTCTTGGGATTTCAAGTGAGGCAACAAAAGGAAGGGACGTTCATAAGCCAAACTAAGTACACTCAAGACATACTCAAGAAGTTTGGAATGGACAAGGCGAAGCCCATAAATACTCCCATGGCAACGAATGGCCACTTGGATCTCAATGAAGATGGACCTAGCGTCGACCAAAAGGTATATCGCTCCTTGATTGGATTTCTACTCTATTTATGTGCATCTAGGCCAGACATTATGTTGAGTGTATGTTTGTGTGCAAGATTTCAAGTCAATCCTAAGGAGTGTCACTTGACAGCTGTAAAAAGGATCTTGAGATATTTAGTTCATACACCCAACCTTGGTCTTTGGTATCCAAAAGGATCCAAATTAATTCTCATTGGTTACTCCAATGCAGATTATGTTGAATGCAAAGTAGATAGAAAAAGTACCTCCGGTACATGCCAATTCCTAGGTAGATCCCTAGTTTCTTGGTCCTCCAAGAAACAAAACTCCATTGCCCTATCCACAGCCGGAGCGGAGTATGTTGGAGCCGGAAGTTGTTGTGCACAACTCCTTTGGATGCGACAAACTCTAAGGGATTACGGTTACAATATGAATCGTATTCCACTCCTTTGTGATAATGAGAGTGCCGTTAAAATTGCCCATAATCCAGTTGAGCACTCTAGAACCAAACACATAGACATCCGACATCACTTCTTGAGAGACCACTCCATGAAAGGAGATATAGCCATTTCCCATGTCAACACCGAAAAGCAATTAACCGACATATTCACCAAGCCACTTGATGAAAAATGCTTTTGCGAGCTTCGAAATGAACTAAATATCCTTGATGCTCGGAATGTGGCTTGAAAATTTGCATACCTGTATGAATTCTTCAAAATATGTTGACTGGATTGTGAAAATCATCTCTCTCAATTTTCTCCGAAAAACTATGTCAATTACTAGATCTTGGTGAATAATTATCATTGCTTGATTGTTGTATGCTTACTTATCATATTCATCAAGATTATTTGATTTGATTTGCCTCCCTATTTTCTAAATAAGTACCTTCGAATATATATGAAGGGGCTAAGAAGTTCTTCCCTGGTGACCACGAACTAGTCCGTGGTTACCCCGACTAGCCCGCCCATGCAGACTAGTCCGCAGAGCGCCGGTTAGGCCGGACTAGTCCGGCACACCACGGACTAGTCTGATATAGCCTATGGAAAAGTTCGGACTAGTCCAATCATTTTTGGACTTGTCTGATTTTTTGTGTACATAACCCTAGCCGCCGCCAAACCCTAATTTCCTCAACCCCCACACTTGCCTCAAGCCTTCTCTCTCCATGCTCGAGCTCCCCAAGGCGATTTGGCGACTCCTCCATCAAAAAGCTCCAAGTTTGGGTGGAAATCAAGCTCCTTTTCTTAGGGATTGAAGTCCACGGACTTGTCCACCCTTCAACACCCTCCTCTCCGAGATTCAAGTGATTCTTTGGTAAATTTTCCCCCAAACCCTAGAAATCTCCATTTTCCTCATTGTTGATCAAATAGCCTAGCTTCTTTCACCTAATACTAGTGTCCTTGATGTATTACATTGTTGTTAGGCTAGTTTTGCATTGATAAACTCCATTTGTCTCATAGTTAGGGTTCTTGAGGATGAATACCGGACTAGTCCGGTCCATGCATGGACGAGTCCGGTCACCCGGACTAGTCCGTGCCTGTACACCATACTTGTCCGATTTTTTTGAACTCAAACCTAACCTTTCGATTTCTCAATGCAATTCCTTTTCATCTATTCTCATCCATACCTTGTATAATCCATTCTTAGGACATGCCAAACTCTCACGACAAAGTTTCCAACTTCGAAGCCGAGATGGACCAAGAAGCCCCGCTTCGGTCCTCGACGGACCAAAGCAAGAAGCGCCCCTCCGAGCCAGCCCCCTCTCCTCCTCAGTCTCAAAAGAGGGCGGCTCGACGTAAGGTGCCTGCTTCCAGGGCTTCCTCTGGTGGTGGCCCTAGCTCGGCAAGTGCCCGCCAAGACAAGGGCAAGGGCAAAGGGATCTAAACGGGCCCGATTGGCCCTCTGAAGTTGTTAGCTCCGAAGCAAGGGGCTCGGGATCCCACAGAGGAAAGGTTCAACGGGGAGGGCAGTGACTCAGCAGCTAAGTTCCGAAATGTTGATTGCTACTACCGTCCGAAGCAAGCTGCCGATGGAAGATTTTGGAGCAATTTTCATGCAGATTTCTACAAGTTTGTATACCTCCCAATGAAGACACCTGTAGTGTGCAGCCAATGGATCGATTGGGCGCATTTTGAGAAGAAGGGTTGCTCACCGTTTGTTGAAGTGGTGGAGGCAGTCGAGAGGCATGGCCTGAAGGATATCTTTGCCTTCAGGAACAATTGGAATGATGAGGTCATTGCGCAGTTCTTTGCGACTTGTCATTTCTCAAGTGATGAGGAAGAGAGTGTGACTTGGATGACTCATGGATCCAAGTACAGTATAACTTATGAAGAATTTCCAAGACTGCTACACCTTGACACCTCAAGCCATGACAACTTGATCATCCACAATATAGGTGTCATTGAGAAGGACAAGATGAAGTTCCTCTATGAGCCCAACTCCAAGTTCAACCCCCCTTCTACAAAGAACATGAAGCCTTTCTTTGTGGTCTTGAACAGAGTTCTGAGGAAGAAAATTGCCCCCAAGGATGGGGATGCTGGGAGTGTGCAGGGCTATCTCCGGACCTTGATGAAGGTCATAATCAAGGACCGCAAGTTTGATGTGGTTGACTACATCTGGAACGATATGGTCAATATCTCTTGCACACCCAACAGGTCATGTGGCTATGCTCCTTATCTGATGTTCATGATTGAGAAGGTCACTGGCATCGAATTCGTCAAAGATGTGGAGCACCTTCCCTTGAGGCCCCAGATGCCTCAAAAGCCAAGCGTACAAGCTGCTCCATCACCGGCCTCCATCCCTGAGGCTCCAGCGAGAGCTAGTGCTGGTGCTAGAGCTGCCCCTGCCACTAGGGCAGCTCCTCAAAAGGGATCTGCAAGTGGCATCTTCAAATATCTGGCAGCTATCTTTGCTTCCAGCAGAAAGGCCGAGGTGAAGGCCCACAAGCTTAACAAGAGAAGAAAGGAAGACATGAAGTATGTCAAGGAAAATGTGAAGCAGATTTGTCAAAAACTGGAGATCGAGCCCATTGGATCTCCAGTAATTTCAGAAGATTTCGACTCTAAATACACCGAGCTCAGGCCCTTGACTCCCTCCGAGCTTGCCTATTTTGGCATTGGGGGCTCGAGTGTCTCCATTCCTCCTCCTATTCCTCATCATCCCGAAGATAAAGATGAAGACGATGAGAGGACCGACAGCGAGGCTTGAAGACTTTAGGTCCCTCCTCTCCTTCTTTTTGGTGTCTTGATGCCAAAGGGGGAGAGATTGAGGGGGAGTCTTAGCTGTAGGATGTGACGAGAGCTTCTTTTATGATTTTTATCTATTTTGTGGGTTGTAAAACCTTTAATATGCTCTTATGATTCTTATTATGATTCTTATGGTCCTGTGATGCAATGTTTGGAACTACTTGTGAAGTAATTGATGAAATCTGTGATTTTGCTCCTAGAATGACATATATGCTTGATGTTGGTATGTTTATGTCAATTATGTCATTCTCATCATGATTATTGTTTCTATACACTTAGTTATGCATCCCACCATAAAGAATGCACATATGGATCATGTTTTCATTGCTTAATGTATTTTAAACTCATATGTGCATACTTTATGAAAATCTCAACTTTTTATCATATTTTGTGAAATCTCAATTGCTAGTCATCAATCACCAAAAAGGGGGAGATTGAAAGTGCATCTAGGAATCCCTTGTGGGTTTTGGATGATTTATGACAAGCAAATGAGATCCTAACCACTTTGTTGAGATGAGCATAGGTTTTAATGAGAAAATGAGCAAAGAGCCAAAAAGAAGGGAGAATGAGGAGAAATGTGGAAAAGAGCTCAAGGAACAAGTGTAGTAGATCATTGTGTATGGAGTGTGTTAAGGAAACACACCCCAAGAGCTCAAGCACAAATAATCACACACATTGCACAAGTTTATACAGGACCGGACTAGTCCGACTGACACCGGACTAGTCCGATATCTTTCTGCACAAGATTGGACAAGTTCGATATCACCACGGACTAGTCCGATAACTCTTTGACTAGAATCAGACTAGTCCTCCCCAGTGCGTACTAGTCCTCAAAACACTTCAAAGTGCACAAAATCGGACAAGTCTGATCACACAACGAACTAGTCCGATATCATTCTGATCTAAATTGGACAAGTCCGATATTGGCACGGACTAGTCCAAAAACCTCTGATATAGATCGGACAATTCCTCCAAGTGCGGACTTGTCACCCAATTCACTTAGGGTTTCATTGATCCGAACAAGTCCGATGATTATCGGACTAGTCCGAAGATTTCCAGAAGCGAAATCGGACAAGTCTGCTTCTAGCAGGACTAGTCCGATATTTCGGGACACTTAGAGTTTGCTACACATAGCACACCGGACTAGTCCGATGTCCACCACAGACTAGTCCGATATTCCTAAACCCTAACGGTCACTTTTAGAAACCCCATATAAATAGATGTGCACGGCCTAACTTTTATCTCTCTCGACCCCCTGCGCCGTCACACCTCCCAAGAGCCTCAAAAACACATCTCTCCATGAAATCAAACGCAAAAAAGATCAATCCCTTGAGGATACACTTTGGAACATTGGAGAGACATGGTTCATCACTCATTGAGCTCTTGGTTTGATTCCTTAACACACTCCTATGATTTTCATTGTAATCTTTCGAGTGTGTTCTTTGTGAAGTTCTTGTTGTAATCTTAGGGAGCCCTCAACGTGTGAGAAGGCCCCTTGAATTAGGTTATTTACCTCTTTGTGATAAGTGAAGAGGATTGGCCTTCGTGGCGATCCGACAAGGGTAGGGTTGAAGAAGACCCGGTCCTTTTGTGGACTCCTCAACATGGATGTAGGTTGCCTCTGTGGGAACCGAACCACAGGATAAATTGCTTGTGTTCTTACTTTGCGTTCATCATTCTTATACATCATATCAATCTAGGGTTTCAATCAATCTTGCTTACTTTACGTTGAAACATTAAATATAAGATTGACTTGTGGTATACCCTAGTTCATAATCGTGTAACACTTAAATTACAAGTATATTTCCGCTGTATACATCCGAATCAAATTAATCGATCAAACTTGATTAACCTAGTCGGTACACACCAGACTAGTCCGCACTTGACTAGACTAGTCTGATGTCTCGAGATTTGATCTGGTTGTTAAGTGTTGCAGGTTCCGACAAAATTAAAAAAGGCCTATTCACCCCCCCCCCTCTAGGCCACATTCAGTAATTGATCTATTTTATGCCATGTGTCATTGCTTGGTTGGTTGGGATGGTAATTTTTAGGATTGCTCCCCTTCTTTCACCTCAATTCCTGCATAAAAAAAAATCTGCATGCACTATTTTTTCAAAGACAAGTGGAAATAGGTTAGGTAGAAAGGTAATGTGTGCAAGATATGGCATATCCTTCACATAATTGAGTTATATTGACAGGTGAAATTGGGATATAATGGCCGTCAACAGAGTGGAGGCCCCATCATGTGGTCAAAAACGCGATAGTATGCAACTCTTGGACAATTCGTGTTCAACGAGTCATACGCAGTGCTTGCCATCGGCGTGCCTCTATGAGATAGAGGCAGTAGGTGGTATCCGTCGTGTGATAAAATATCGGATCACGTTGCTCGTATGCGGCTTATTCGAATACCCCAATGTGATTCCTAGAATATCGAGATAGTGGTCTTCACACACTGGTATCAGAAGTGCATTGGGAATAGCGCACCTAGAAAGGAACATATTTTGAAAACTATAGACTTACGAGTGAGGATTCGATACTAGGCCCAAATAAGGACTGGTATTAGCATAGTTACTTAAGGTGGCAAGATAACATATTTGTTATTAATTCTGTAACAATGCAGCTACGCGCAGGTAAGAGGTAAGGTACGTTGCGGAAAGTGGATCAATTTCGGTAAGCTTGCCATATGAGAAGTGGTATGTCATTGTGCCCCGTGGCTTGACAAGGGAGTTAATATGAGTCTCTGAACCTCTTCATGGTTCTGAGAGGATATGCAAACGCTGGTCCCCCAGTGTGCTTCAGTAAAAAGGAGTGGAGGCCCCATGACTTGGTCAGAAATGCGATAGTATGCAACTCTTGGACAATTCATATTCAATGAGCCATACGCAGTGCTCGCCATCAGCGTGCCTCTGTGAGGTAGAGGCAGTAGGTGGTATCAGTCGGGTGATAAAATACCCGATAGCATTGCTTGTACGCTGCTTATTCGAGTACTCCTTCGTGTGGTAAAAACACAACCGTGTTCCCTTGGAATGTGATTTCCTCGAGGACAGCCCATATAGCAATGATGTGGGGCATTTCTATTTGCTTACAACTATTATATTATGACTGCATGCAAAGCTGCCTATGTGGCCTGCCGTTGAGGCGCTACTTTCGTGAATTGTGATTGTTTGTCTTATGAAGATACTCTAACCGCGTTAGATATTATGAGTAGAACACGAGTGAATGATTCTCTATAAGATATATATGTCGGGTGTAATCCGGTTAGGATTTTCTATTTTGGTGAAGAACGTTGTACTGACATTATAAAAAAAGGATGCATCAATACCTATATTCTTAGAAAATATGAAGTTTCTGTAAAAGTTACAAGAATTCATCTCAATAACCTGGTTAAAACTTGCTTGGAAACTAAGGAGAGTAAAGGTGAGTATTGTAGCAACAAAAAATGAGTTCCCTGTTTTTTACAGTTTCAGTGCTGAAATTTGCACAGGGTGGATATCAATTAAGAAATGACCAGTGGGGGTGTCTTATGCAGTTTTGGAAAGTTGGAGAAGTCTTCTAATACTTTTCTATTGCACTCCAGGAGAGAAACACACTCAAAGTTGGTCAAACAATCAAATTATATAAACTGCTACAATTCCCTAGCCCATGTGAACAGTTGCAGTATTTTTGCAATATCTCCTTGTATAAACATCATTTGGAGTATTTTGATACAGTTATGGAAAGGGGAGGAGATGTGGTACAACCTTTTCATCCAAAGTTTTTCCAAATGCGGCATAGAAGTATTTGAAATGTTGAGTTCAAACTGGTGCATCTATAATGGTGCTGTCAGAACTCGGTCAAAATTCTGTTAACTTCGAACAGTCAAATCTAGAAATGTAAAATGGGTATGTATATATATTTCTAGAAATATTAGCAAGTCCTTTATCATGTTTCTATTAGACTGCAAAGCTAAATATCACTGTAATTGGGTGAAACTTAGAGTATCGTCGAAACTGTCATGGAATTCCAGATTCTGGACATAGTGTACACATTTTGAAAATTTGCGAGTAACCACATGTTGGAAAGTTTGTAAGGGTCTAAGGGATGCAATTTTGCGAATATTAATTGGATGTATTACAACTTCGTGATTGGAAGTTTGTACAGATTTTGAATATATTCTATGTTTAAACAATGGACAAAACACCCACTTTTAGGGAGGTGCTGTCAAAATCTTTCCAGAAAATCTGTTTACTTTGAAATCCCATAACTTTTGATCCAGAACAGCTATGGGGGCAAATAAATAACCGTTGGAAAGGTACTGAAGTTATCTTCAACTTTGGTATGGAACACGAGCTATAAAATTGTTGTTTCATCACCAAATTATGGTTCGGGTATAAAGTTGTCTTGAATGCAAAGTTCAAAACACTTGCTGGACTGTATGTAATTTAGGTATGCCTCTTGTGGTGGCAATCTTATAATGTCCTCACAGACAGGGTCACTCTTAAGAACTTTGGAAACAGATTTGGAGTTATGCTGCCACTGCATAGTTCTATACATTATAAGACTCTGAGTTGAAGCATTTCAAAAGTTCAAGTATGTGGGACACCTCCAATGTTGCCTCATTGGAAAGATTTTCTTGGACAACCAACGAATTCGAAAGAAGGTGACCGCTGAATCCAGAATTTATCAAGGTACATGTGATTACTCGGTGAAAGATTATGGAAGTTATTAGGCTGACACTTAAGTGGAAATGAGTACACTCTAGTAACCAAGGTATTACATTCACCAATGTATTATACCCTAGATTACGTTAACACCGAATCAATGAGTTGGAAGTTGATCGTCAAGTGAGAAAGAACGAGTAGGACACCAACTCGCCGGATCAAAGAGAAACAGAAATGAAGAACTTTTACTAAGAACAACTCTAGTGGCTTTGAACCTTAATACTTTGTGATACTCGATCATCAAGTTAAAGAAATTAGTGGATTTGTCACAGGAAGCTCTATAGTATCGTATTCTGCTTGTATGCATCATATTCTGCTCGTATATTTTCATTATGTTATAGAACACCTTTTACCGACCAACTTTAAGTGTAGTATGACCTTGTGATCTCATAGTTATGACATAGGTTATGCACCATATTGGTAAATCAAATACAGCTCCTTGTCAACCACCTGTTACAACTTACTAAAGTTAATATAGTTACTTGCTCATTGAAGGTTACTCTCTGTGCCACTTCTGAGGGCAAGGCAACATCATTTACTGAGATTTAGAGATCATATATTATGAACACTACAAGATGAAAAACCTGACCCTTTGCTAAGAAACCACAATTCTGTCTCTAAGTTGTGGTTAGAAAGTTTCAGGGAACTCCACATCAATGAGTAGTTCAATCACTCCGTTCAATTGTACACACTGTTACTCTGAGATGAATCACACTCCTCCTTGCTACCATCCAAATTTTGAAATCATCAAACTTCGTCGAGACATGAAAGTGGCATTCCTTGTTTGACATCTTTCGTGACCAAGTTTATTTGAACCTTTTGAAGTTGGAGATATTTCTTATCGTGTTTGAATCATCTTACCTATTTTTTCTCAAGTCATAAAAGTGAATGCACCATACCTCGTGCATCTTTTCTCGAGGTTGCATTGCATATGCATAACATTATCCAACTTGCGATGCATCATGAAACATAACTAATATTGAAATTTGAGCAAGAATATGTATCTCCATTCAAGTACTTAAGTAATGTCTAAATAATTGTGAGCTATGGGCAACCTTATCATTCATCGCATCAATTGTTTGATTTATTATCTTTGGCTATACGAGGAGTGCCGATTCTCAAAGTCCTTGTGATCAACCTAAATTAGAGTCACTATATTTCAAGTTTAGAACAGTGTAGAGAAACAACCTAGAACACAAAAGTTATTGCCACTATGTTTGTTCAAAGTCGTTAACATCTTACTCGTTAACGACTTTCCTTGCCAATCATTCCCAATCGACTCTCTTCTTCATCACTACAATCTCGGGACGAGATTCCTTTAAGGGGGAATTATTGTAAAATCCCATATTTGAAAAGAACAAGAAGGCAAAAATGTTAAATTAAAAATTTTTAAGTTGAATTAGAAATTCGAACTCAAATGAATATGTTAGTTAATGAAATATGTTAAAAACATGAAACTTGTTAAAACTTTAAACATTCTTTGAATGATAGTGTAGTTTTCAAGAAAACTAGTTATTTCAAAGAAAGAATTCTAAATCAATTCAAAAGCCAATACAATGCATAGCAAATTTCTATCTTCAGATTTCAAATAAATTGCATCAGTGAATTCTATAAAAAGGATTCAAAGACAAGTATTTCCAGAACACAATTGAACAATGAAAACAAAAACTCAAATTTAGAGTTGCAGAGGAAATTAAATATAATGCATGTTTGAAGTTATCAAACAAAGAATCAGTTCAGCTTGATTAAATAAATTTCAATTTAAAATTTGATTCAAAAAGAGAAGAAAATGCACTGTAGTTTTTATTCAAATTCTGGGCAATAAAAATCCAAATCTAATGACACCATTGGGTTCCTCATAATCACAATTATCTAACCACAAAACTTGGTGATTTTTGGGCATTATTTGCTATTTTTAAATACAAATTGAAAAGCTGATGTTGGGGATGAGTATGACCAGTAGGGCTCACAGGTGAGTCCAGCACATCAGCTCTGTTTTCCTCGTTTCTCCTCTGCTCAACATGGCACAGCTGCATGCCGCCATCAGCTACTTGCCGCCCCCTCTCTCTCTCAACTGCTTCACAGCTCAGAGTGCTTTGAAGGCGACGTCATCCTCACTCCACTCGGCCTATTTAAACTCCACATTGAGACATTTCTCTCTTCTCTCTGTTGTTCAGCCGCCCTCACCATAGCTGCCGTCTCCTTTGGTTCCCTCCCTTGCTGGCATTCTGTTCATCGTTTGCCAGAGCATGCAAATGAGGAATAGGTGCGCTATCCACTACTCTACATGTTTCTGAGTCGAGCTCACGGAGTTCATGGCTAACTTGTGTGTATTTGACATGAATGCCGTTGACCGCCCATGAAGCCGCTGGTAGGAACTTCTTTGATTCAAGCTTGCAAAAGAGAAAAGGTCCACAAGGACTTGTTATTTGCTCCTCTCAATCTCAATTGAATCTTGCTCACTATTCGTCAGTATTTTTCAAGTTCTCCGACAACCGTGGTGGAGCCGTCCCCTCAGAGCTGATGTGTCCCTGCCGTTTCATCCCCTTTTGTGCAACCACTAGGAATCACCAAGGTTCGCAGGAACCTCCTTTAACCTTTTCGCAAAGTATGGTGTCGTTTCATCGACTCTAATCACCGTATTCCAAAATTTCCCGTCGGCATAGACATGTGAGTGATAGCTAGGCTCTTCTTATGATTCTTCATACACGGGCGATAGCAGATCAATCCTGTTATCAACTATCATCTAGACTTCACCACGGATCACCTCCATAAAAAAGATTAGAAAACAATGGCTTAAATGTGCCGGAATCCATTTTCCCCTTTGCACCATTAAAACCTTCGGTTCACCATCAAGGTCGACCTCTGGTAGTTTTCATCCTGATACGAGTTCCTGAGATCACTATGATGTTTCTCATGCAGAAGGTGGTTGAGTCGAACCATTTCCGATTAAGTTCCATGGCGCCGCTGTGCTTTTACCCGCAGCCGCCGTCGGGATTAGGGTTCTGGCCATCGCCATGGTATTCTCCGTGCCATATTACCTGGTGACGGCCAGCCTCAGAAAATATGATGCAGCGCAGCACCGTGCGGCGAGGGCTCGCCGTCGAGCGCTGCCAGCTGTCAGCCGCAGGAGGTTGAAAACGACCATGTCGCGGGCCCGGCTCATCAGTCAAATGGCCGTCGCTCGGATTCTCCATGGCTCGCTGATCGTCTGTGTCCATGCGCGCTGACCCATGTGGTCCCTCGTGTGGCTCGTGCACCTCTGGTCAATGCCAGTAGCGGGCCACAGAGGTCAGCCACATAAGACATTTTTCCTTTCGAAAAGTAATTGCAGAAATTGTCAAACTTGTAAAATATATAGGTAATGCTAGAAACCTCCAAAAGTGATGAAATAAATTTTGGTAGAATCTGAATGTCCAGGCCTTTTCAATAGAATATTATAATTGTTATGAAAATCCATATTTTTTTTCTGTATAAATCAATGATGCATGAACATAAGGAAAATAATTATAGCAAAGTTAATTGCCAGAAAATTCTCTACATTTGCCAGAGCCCTTCTTATATTAACCAGAATGTCCATTAAAAATTTCAAACTCATTTGACAATATTTATTTAGTTTAATTATCAAATTTATTACTCTAGGTTAAATAAATGACAGAAAAGTAAAATACTTAATCCAGAAAATGTTTCAATCTTTACAAAATCATAGTAAATTGTAGGAATCTCCTAAATTTGTCAAACAAATTTTGTTGGACTTTTGTGGACAAGTACTTTGCATTGGAGTAAAATACATGTTATGAAACATCCTTGTATTATCCTGTAGAATTCCAATTTCCTATTCCTTTGGGGATTTATTCCAGAAATAATTCTCCATGAAAATCCCCAAACTTGAGTAGTAAATCCTGTACTCCCTCTATGTTCTCCAGTAAAAATCTCAGCTTCATCCAATGTACTTAAGTTGGTTTAATTAAAGAAGTTTGCCTAGGTTAATATAAATTACAGAAAATAAATTTAGAAATATCGAAAACCTTGTAGAATTCATAATAAATTGTAGAAAGTGCTCAAAGTTGTCAAACCAATTTTGTTGGACTTCTTAGGCCATGTCCTATCTCTTTATCATACTTAGTAGTATGAAAAAGCTGGTTTATTCCTCTGTTAATTGATTAAGGGAAAAGGCTTTGGCAAATTATGGAGACCAAACCATTCATCAGAAAAATCTGAATTTTGCTTCTAATTTCTTTAGCATCTCTGGAACTCTGTGTAAATTTTCCGTCTCCAGTTGAGCCTGTTCTATTGGATGATTAAATCTGTTAAGAGTCTCCTTATACAAATATGTATGGTAAATCCTATAGTACCGTTTGTTTAAATCCTTTTGGACTGTCTTTAAATCCTTCCCATTGGATTTAATGAAACCAGCAGAGACCGTCATTTAGTTCATGTACATATTTTGAACTTCTCTTTTAAATTATAAGATTTTCCACTCATTGCATTAGATTGCTAAATTAGTAATCTGTTATATGTGCATGTTCATATCGATAGATGAGGAGACAAAGGAAAGGACAAGAATGATGAGAAGCTGCATTCGGAAGATCAAGCCCTAACTCTAGACATTTCCCTAGTCGCAAGCTAAGATAAGCCCCGGTTTGCATTTAAGAAAATACAAGTTTTTGTTTTATGATCTATGTGTTGCTTAGAATGGAGTTATGCATTACGTATATGGATTGTATGTTACTCCATATGAATGACCAAATAAATCACTGAAGTGTTGGGTAGAATAGGACTCCACATGATAAATGATGCTATGCTAAAGTTGTGAAAATGAATGGAAGGGTATGACATGAATGGAAGGGTATCATATTGATGGAATGGTATGACTCGAGTAGGTGATTTCATACTCGTGAACATGGTTATGTGGAATCAATTGGCATGGGTTTGGAATTGGTTCACTTAAATGAAACTTCAGACCATGTAGGAGGATAGGAATCAGCAGACCGGAGATTTGTGTGCATAGTCCTGCATGTGTCAATTAAGGATCATACCATATGCGACCCCTCTATATATGTTTGAACTTGTACCAGATGCATACTTGCTCTAGTGGACCAAGGAAACCCATGTAACTTGTTAACATGGGTGTTGAGGCATACCTCACTGTCCTAGACACGAGACATTGTTAGGAGAGTAGAGGCCACTGCGGCGTTACCCGTAGATGGGACTTGCTTCTGAGATGGTGGGACCGGTTCAATACTTTGGTGTCTTGTGAAAGGTTGCCACATATGACGTCAACAGAATTGGTTGATCATCTTTTCAGACGAGTGTGTGTATCGCGCAAATCGGGTGTTTTTTATTCAAATCACCATCGCTCGCGGTAGTGAGCATACTTATTCACTATGTTGTGACATAGTAATTAACCTGGAACCTTAATTAAATGTACTTTATGATTAATCAATTTGTTTGGAGTCTTGAATGTGCCTAATACAGTTATGTTTAGAATAATTGCTGTTATAAAATGTTCGTAACCTTGGGCTAGTAACATCGTGGACGAAGCATTTCTTGTTTGATTGTGGACTTCATGATGTTGTCATGCCCAAGGACTTCACATGTTAATCTAAAAGTGAATGAAGACTACATTATTAGTTGAAGTTTCATTATGCAGTTTAAATTCTAGTCTTAGAGTTACCAGCATGTAGAGTTCCATGTTTTAGGTGAGACGGTTAAATCTTGCTGAGCATTGTGCTCACAGTTGTATTTATATGAGTTTTGCAGGTAATTATCTATGATGGGTTTATAGTGAAGCTTTACCCTTTTGGGAGTATGTAGCCGAATGGAAACCCTGGACGCCGCTGCTTTCTTATGTGCTGCTAGAGTGGAGTATCCGCGGGCTAGATACGACCGCTACTGCTGTAGTTGGTTTTTAATAGAATTTCTACTCACATGAGCTAGGTTTTGACCCTTAAAAACTCTAGTGCAAACCTCAGCTCAAGAATCACATTGAGTAAGAAAAAATTGAATATAAAGCATAGTGCTCCTATGTGGTATTTGACTTGAACTCAAAAAGGGGAATTTCAAAAATCAAATCAAAGTATTGAATTCAATTCGTCAAAACTCCAAATTCTCATTCGCTAATATGTTTCTCATGATTCAAATATTTTTTTCCTCAAAACTGCAGGAGAGCTGCACTTCATTCTATTAAGAAGAAAGGTTAAAGAAAAAACTGTACAACTCACACCACTGTTATGTACAACAAACATGAAAATACGATCTGCAACTACAAACTCATACATCTATAAACCCGGGAGATGAGCAGTTAAAAGAGAGAGACCTTGAGCTCTTGTCCTAGTCCACAACTAGTGCTCTTCTACAAATAGAGCTATGGTACCAGCGAGATTATGAGTTGCACCATCAAAAACACATCGATTCCACAAATTCCAGAGGTTCCAAGCTCCAAGAGCTATAAGCGAGTTGTTCCGTTTTGATGCTCCTTGCTTACTGTCTTTTCAATCCTCTCCCACCAAGAATGAAACACAGTATCAGTAGGATGCTGAGACAAAGATGGAAGGCCGATCTGTCTAAGGACAAAACCAGAACTATCTTGCAAAAACAGATTCGACCAAGATATGATTAATTGTCTCATTGATTTGATCGCATAGTGGACACTTCAAAGGATGAGGCAACCCATGTTTTGCAAGACGGTCTGCTGTCCAACAACGGTTATGTGCCACTAGCCAAAGAAAGAATCTGCACTTAGACAGTGCCCAAGTTCTCCAGACCGTCTCCCAAGGACCGAATGCTCTGGACCGAATAAAAATCCTTCGTATGCAGATTTTGCTGAATATTGCCCATTTGTAGTCAACCACTAAATATGAGAGTTTTGTTCTTCAGGTTGCAGCTCAAAATTATTAAGAATGTCCCAGAGATGGAGATATTCCACAAGTGCCTCCAACGTAAGAACTCCTTCTATATGTGACACCCATGTAAGATTTGTGAAGGCCTCCTTTACGTACACTTTAGAAAGTTACGTTTTGAAATCATATTGAATAAATGAGGAGCTAAATCTTTAATACAACTCCCATGAATCCATCGGTCCATCCAAAATAGGACTCGCTCACCATTTTCTATTTCGCAGTGCACCGCAACTGAGAAAAGGGGGCACCGTAATAGGAAATTGTGACCAAGGACGTTCAGGTTCTGTTTTCTTTAGCCAGAGCCACATCATACGTAGTGCCCAGCCCATAGTTTTGAGGATTGAAATGCCGAGTCCACCCACATCAACAGGGCGGCAAACTATTCTACAAATCATTCTACAGTCAAATTGCTCTTGCTCCACCCAGGCAAATAAGTTGGATCTGGCAAGCTGGCATAACTATGAAACTCAAAATCTTCACCTGGCTATTGTGCCTAGACCGTCTCAATACCAGAAACTTACTCAAAAGAAAAAACTTCCAAATTGAGAATGGAGACTACAAGTGTGTCTTATGTGATCTCGGACAGGAGGAGCTTACATATCATCTATTCTTTCAATGCCCGTTCAGTGTCTCCTGTTGGCAGGCACTGGGCATTAGTTGGGATCACAATCGACCTTTTTTCTCTACCTTACAAGAAGCAAGGAACCAGTGCGGCCGACCTGGTTTCATGGAAGTATTTGTAACTGCGGCTTAGCAAATTTGGTTATGTAGAAATGGGAAAATCTTCAGAAGCATTCCACCCTCCTTCTCCACATGGAAGCAGGGATTCTGCAAAATGTTAATTAACCAGAGTCATAGATTTAAAGATCCTTGTAAGAATTTTATTGTAAACTGGGTTACCACGTTGTAAGCCCCTATATGGCTTTCTCCAACCTCAGGAGATGTCAGGGGGATTTGTACTCTTATCTTGGTTTAATGCAATACACACAGGAGGGGTTTTTTCCCCTGCTGTATCGTTGTTAAAAAAAAAAACAGGGCAGCAAACTGTATCCCACGCTACCAAGCAATGTCCCCCTTTTGCATCTTTACGACCTCTCCATAGAAAACCACGTCAAATTTTATCTATTTCCTTGATTGCCCAGGTTGGAAGGTCGACTGTCATTGCCAGATAAATAACCATTGACATGAGAACAAACTGTACTTGCACTTTTCGCCCTGCCTGCGTCATTAAATCAGCTTTCCGCCCTGGTAGTTGATCTGCAATCCAATCAATAATCGGCTGCAATTGCGCCTTTGTTAGCTTTTTAATACATAACGACAATCGTAAATATCAGTAGGGGAAATCCAATAGCTAACAAGGTAACAACAGCTGCAATAAATCCTTCTTTGCTTGACCACAATTTATCGTCATGACGTTATTTTTCTGCAAATTCGTCTTCAAGCCAGATGACTCTCCAAAGAGATGCAGAATATCCATCATGATCTCTGTATCTGCTGCTTCTGGCTGGATGAAGATGGCCACATCATCCGCATACATTGAAACACGATGATGTAGATATCTTGCTGAAAGAGGTTGCAACAACCCTTCTATATCAGCTTGAGAAATGATGCGCCCCAGAACATCTATAACCAGAATGAATAACATTGGTGATAAAGGATCACCCTGTCGCAAATCTTGCCGATGAGTGATTTGCTCACCGGGGATCCCGTTTCATAACACACGAGTTGATGAGGTAGATAGAAGTCTTGTGACATATTGGCTCGAGGCTTAATAGGATATATAAAATACTCATACCACCAAGGTATACCTTCTTTTTTGAAAACCCACATGCAAAAAGAACTCCGAGGTTAAGCGTGTTTGGCCCGAAGTAATTTACAGATGGGTGATCGACTGGGAAGTTTTTCTGAGTGCGCACGAGTGAGGACAAAATGCGCAGAAAAGACAAGTGTTGGTCTATAGGGCTAGTCTGTTATCCTAAAGAGCTGCCAGAAGTAACGACCGCCAGGGCCATAGTGGCTGGGATATAAGAAATGGTATCAGAGCTGGCCCTCATTGTTTCACGGGTGCGCACAGGTCAGTGACGTGGTACAGTATACCAGTACTGAACGTACAAACGTGGCCAAGAGGGGATGTTCCTTGATTTGACCGACGAGGATGTTAATCTTCTAAGTGGGGTGGATTGTGACATTCTGGCTCAAGGCTTAATAGGATTCATAGAATACTCATACCACCAAGGTATACATTCTTTTTAGGAAGCCCACCTGCAAAGAACTCTGAGCTTAAGAGTGCTTGGCCCGAAGAAATTTACAAATGGGTGACTGCCCGGGAAGTTTTTCCGAGTGCACATGAGTGGGGACAAAATGCGCAGAAAAGACAAGTGTTGGTCTATGGGGCTAGTCCGTGATCCTAAAGAGCTGCCAGAAGTAACGACCGCAAGGCCCGTAGTGGCTGGAGTGTTACAAGTCCGCAAATAATATCTCGCCAATTTTGCCAAATCCCAACTGTTGTAAGACCTAAGGAGAAAGGGACATGCCACAAAATCAAAGGCTTTTGGAACGTCAAGTTTTAGAAGAATATGGAGTTGTCTTTGCTGTTTGAGATACCTCACCGTTTGTTGCACCAATATAAAATTATCCTGAATGAATCAACCTTTTATAAAAGCACTTTGATTAGGAGATACCATGTCATGTAGCTTTCGCACAAGACGGTTGGCCATCATCTTGGTGATTAATTTTCCAAAGCTGTGAACTAGGCTTATAGGTCTAAAGTCCTTTGGCTCCTCTGCCGCATCCTTCTTGGGAAGTAGTGTGATGTAGGCTGTGTTGAGAGTACCAAATCCCCCAAATTTCTTACTCCACACTGCAGAGATTGCCCTCATGAGATCATCTTTTATGATAGGCCAACATACTTTATAGAAACGACCCGTGAAGCCATTTGGCCCCGAAGCCTTATCTAGAGGTGATTGTTTGATTGAGGACCAAACTTCTTCCTCTGAGAAAGGCATATCTAGATCAGCAAGGTCATGTGTCTAGATGTTCAGTTCTTCAAGATTTATTGTATGCTCTCGATCTTGGCTGGTCCCGAGTAGGTTTTGATAAAAATCATCAATAAGCCTTGCTTTATCCTCATGACTAGTACAAATTTGTTCTCCTGAAGTTAACTTCCCAATAAAATTCTTCCTTTTCCTATGACATGCATGAAGGTGAAATAATTTTGTATTTGCATCACCATCTTTTAGCCACCCAATTCTTGATCGTAACCTAGCAATTGTTCGATTGAGTGAGGCCAGGGCTAGACTATGTTTCTTGAGATTATTTTTCAGCCAAGATTCTTTTGATGACAAGGGCCTTGAATCCATAGCTATCTCCACTTGATGCAGAATTTCACGAGCGAGAGCGAGTTGTGAATTAACATGTCCGACATTCTTGTCACTCCAACTCTACGATCCTTTGGTGACCATCTTGAATTTTTTATTGAGAGTAGCAAAAGGACAAGGTCTAATAGGTATACCCCAGGCACCTGCTACATTTTCTTGAAACCCATCAAGCTGAGGCCAAAACGACTAAAAATAAAAATGATGCTGCCCTGTTTTATTGTCACAAAGACCAAGAGGGGACAATGATTCGAATCATTTGAAGCCATATTTTGTAAAAGACAATTGGGAAAAAGATCCTCTCAATCGACATAACAGAGAACTCTATCCAATTTCACTAGGGTGGGAGAATGCTGCTGGTTTGACCAAGTAAATTTCGAACCATGAAGGGGTAATTTTTTAAGAGCAAGATCATTAATTAGACATCTGAACCATCCCATCATAGCACAATTATAATTAGCATCGTTCTTGTCTTCATCTTTGTATATTAGGTTGAAATCACCAGCAACCATCCATGGCCCACAAAACATGAGACGAATATCTCTCAATTCTTGTAGAAAGAGATCTTGTCATTTGATCCTTAAGGCCCATAAACACAGGTTAACCAGCATGAAATACCTTCTTGTGTAGAAAATTGAATAGACACACTGTAAGAATCCACTTGTCGGGCTCTAGTTATTCGGATATGACGGCGCCAAGCAACCAAGATACCACCACCGACCCCAATAGATGGCAGTTCCACAAAGTCTACGAAGTCCGAGCCAAGGGTAAACAAAATGATATGCTTTGAGACAACCGAAATTTTAATCTCCTGGATGCACACTATATTCGACGTAGATGATTCCACCAAAGTACGTACCGAGTCCTTCCTAGCTGTAGAATTAAGACCGCGTACTTTCCAAATTAATATTTGCTAGATCTATAGAAATTTCGTAACGATCAGCGACTGTAATAGTGCTGCAGAACTAAGCAGCTTCTGCCTCCCCGCTGCCCTGGTTAGAAAAGTCCGGGATAGACCATAAGAATCAGTATGATAGTCCATAATTGTTCCTCAATAATTCTATCAAGAAAAAAGGCTTTAAAATTAATTCCAGATGATCCATTACATGAAAATTTCCAAATTTGACCAGACTCTTCCTTATAATTCCTTTGAACTCCAGTAAAAGTTTCAGAGCCATATGGCTTGATTTTCTAGGTCAAATTGAGTTCCCAAGCAGTATGAACTTGAAAAATTGCAAAACATCCATAAACCTTTTCAGAAAATTGTCCCAACTTCTAAAATCAATATCTTTGTCAGTACCCTGGAAACCGTACACCCCTTGAGGTTATAAAGATCTCAAAGGAAAGTCATCTACTTGATTTGAAGACCTTCGGAGGCCCACATGTCAGATATAACCGGACCCGCTTCTCCAAGACAGTTAATCCCAGGGTCGCCACGTGTACTATCAAACCGGAGCTACCGCCCACAAGGGGGAAGCTCCGGGCCATGTACCGAAATGGCACCTCCGGACTTAACCCCAGACTGAGAGAAGCTCCGAACCTGACACGTGTTAGGTAGCTCCGGAGCTTCCTGTTTCCCACAGTATGCTCCGGAGCTGCCACGTGTCCAATCGTTGGATCTTCAGCCTCTAACCTCTGGAAGACTCCACAACAGCTCTAGATCTTCAAAGGGGAATCAAGGATTTCAAGACCCAATTAAGTGTCATTAATACCATGTTAATGACACACGGTTGGATGACCTTAATTACCAGTAACGGTGCTGTCAAAGCCCATTACCCGGTCATTAAGGGCAATTAAATATGTTGAATAAGTGTCAATACTAGTAAATGTTGGGGCCACATGTCGGGCCAGGCTAACTTGTAACGGCTTGCCCTTGTACTATAAAAGGACAGGTCGACGACACGTTCAGGGAGGCTAGACACACGCGCCATAGACGCTCAACACAAGCTCATACAGCTAATACAACATCAACACACCCGTGGAGTAGGGTATTACGCTCAGGCGGCCCGAACCACGTAAACTCTTGTGTCTCCTGCGTCATTTACTATTCACCTTCTTGAATCTCCGCGCGCCCACACCGAACATCAAACTCCTCTAACACTTTAGTAGTATCGGGAGATCTGCCGGTTCCAAACCACCGACAATCTCCCTGTAGAATGGTTAGAAAATTATGGAACCAAATTTAATGGACCCCTCTTGACCTCCTATAATCAGGAAATCAACTTGTCCTATGTAAACTCTCCAGAACAGCGATGATAATTCTGAGAAGGGTTAAGGCCCTGTTTGGTACAACTTCTGCCGCAGCTTCTTCATAAAAATAAGCTGAAGCTATGCCAAACAGGAAACTTCTGTAATAGCTTATTAGTTCAGCTCCTTCTCAGAATGAACTAAAAGCAGGATATAAGCAGAAGCTGCTTTCCACCAGCTTTTCATACAAGCTGCTTTTGTAACAAGTTCCAGTTGTGCCAAACAGGGCCTAAGCTTCAATGAATTTTAGAGACCAGAGGCTGCCATGAATATAGCTCAAATTTGGCCAAGAGTCCTCTCATAATTCCTGTTGGCTACTGAAAAGTTTCAGGAGCATAAAACTTGATTTACTACAGCAAACTTTTCATCTCTCTATGTCCAAAACATTGCTCATTTCCATTCATAAACCAATTCTCTTATGTTTCAATGTGGTTCTTCCCTGTAGCTGTACCTCCCAGCTGCATAGACTGTCACTCCAATCTAGTTCACTCTTTGTTGAGATAGATGCAACTCTTTATTAGTAATTTACAAAGTTGCATTTCTCATGTGCTTAATTCACTTCATATCCCCATTCTCTATGTTTCTTACTTTGGTCCCTTTCTGTTCTGGTACACCACAACAGCAAACTCTTCATACCTAGACAGTCTTACTCCTTCTTAAGATATTCACAACATGGTACAATATTTCGTTAAGTTGTCATCTCTCTTATAAATATTCATTTTGATAGTGAATGCGACGAAGGCGATCGGCGAGGCTTCAAACTCAGAGGCGAGGATTTCCATCCCAGAGCTGTTGTGGTGGATTCTATGGAGGAAGATCACTAACAGTTAACATTTATTGAGTCGCCACCTTAGGCAAGCCCCGGTTTGCATTTAAGTTATTTCTAAAGTTTTGCTTTTTACCACTATGTTGACTAGTATATGAATTGTGCATTAGGTCTATTGTGTTTGAATACTTCAAATGCATGACCCACAATCCTATGGAGTATATGTGTAGGTTCATAGCTCAACACATAGAATTGTCATGCTAACGTTGTAGGGAAGCCGGTAGAAGTCGAGTGGTTGGATTCTACTAGCGAGATAGCGATATTACCACCTGGGATAGGTTATTATAGAGAATGATTTATGAAAGTGATTATGAGACTAGGCAGGGGTTAGGGTGCAATGAAACATGGTCTCGGGTGCGTTGCCCTGCCTGTGTCAATTGAGGACCGCGGCGTATGCGGCTCTATTGAGCAAGTTTGAGTTGTACCGAAGGCATACTGGATATATAGGATCCAGGAAACCAATGTAACTTGCTCACTTTAGCATTGAGGCATAACCCACTGCCTTATAGGTGTGGGTTGAGAGCAGCAAGGTGTAAACATGTCATCGAGCACGTCATGCTCTGTGTGGGGCCTCCTGCTCGTAGCGCTGGACCAGTTTGACGTGTAGGTGTCGAGTGGAAGGTGGTTGCATACAACATCAGTGGAGTGTGCCTTCGCAGCTCCGAGTGTGGGTGTATGTGTCATGCTATCCGGGTGTTCGATGAGTCGTTACGTAGTAATAAAGAGTAGTTGAAATATTATGAATTTGCTGCCATGATTATTATTGTATTGCAACTTGTATAGATTAGAAATAGCACAAGTAAGTTTACATTTGCCAAACATTTAACTTGAATGAAGCTTATGCAGTCTTGAGCATGTAACCTCTGGGATGAAGCGTTTCTTGTCTGATTGTGGAGTCCATGATGTGCCATGCTCAGGGAATGTCATTTGCTACTCTAAAATTGAGCTTAGGATTTACTAATAGGTGAGTCCTTTATGCAAATTCATCTTTCCTATATTAGTAGTCTCAAGCATGTAGAGTTCCATGTTTAGTGGAGACAGTTAAGTCTTGTTGAGCCTTCGTTCTCACAGTTGCTTTATATGTGGTTTTGCAGGTTTTTATTATATTGCTGCTGTTAAGGATTGTTTGTGATACCTCGAGTTGTCGAGATGTATCTATCCCGTGACACCACGTCGCTGCCATGTGTTGTCGTGTTGCTAGTGAGAAGCGATCGCGGGTATGGACGACTTCTCTTGTACATAGATATGTTGAGAGTGTGAGTATATACTTTTTTAGGATCAAAGAGCACGTGAAAAGTGACCAGAGGGGGTGAATGGTATATTAAAACTTTTTTTAGCGGAAGCAATAAAAACCCCTCAGCTAAAAATCAATCTGATAGAGAAATTGTGTGTGTGAGTGTTTCCAACGTGTTCAAAATGTGACAAATGAGTGTAGATTGTATATAATCAAGTCACGAAGACACGACAACAAGAATCACGAGAAAACATCGAGTAATACTCAAGTTACGAATAAAATCCTGAGCAAAGGTCAATATGTTCTAATAGACAGCAAACAGATCTGCTACGCTGCAAAGAAACAAGTGTAACTCAAAAAAAATCCAAGATCATGAAATTATTAAATATGATAGAGTATTGAGTTGTTAAGACAACATAACAATAATCACATAATTGGATCCGTAAAACTCGAGTTACTATCAAAACAATGAAGAAAGGTCGGGCAACGCAGAAACTCGATGAGAAAGACTTGACGTAAACAAGTCGGATAAGCAAGGCAAAAAAGCTCCTCTAAACTACGTATTTTATTGATCAAAGCACAATAGGAACAGCCTCAAAGTCGTGCACCCACGAGCTTTAGCCTCCCTTTCTTATATAACCAGCCCTAAGGCCAACCTAAGCCAAACTAGGACTCCTAATCCTACTCTGTTTCAACCGAAACTTTCTATAACTGCTCAAGACTCTTCCATACACAGATAGAAGCAATCTTAAGATCATATTTCATCATAGTATCATTAGTTAAATGATCAATTTCACAAAATCCTTGATTTTGTTATTTGTGAGGGTACCATTTTATTGTTAACCTCCCAAAGCTCCTTAAACTTGATATGAATTCTTGATTTGGTATTTGGTATCGTTGATACATCGGCCACCCTGTAGTTACCATATGGTCGAGTTCTTTGCTATTTTGAAAACATATGAGGAGTCGAATATTTAATCCCCGTATGCCACCGCAAAGAGTTTCCACTGTTGACTCCTTTTATATGGTGATGATTGATATATCTAAAAGCCTTGTAGTTGCCATATAGTTAGCCATCTTGCTGTTTTGACCATGTAAGAGCTCTGAAATCTTTACTACTCTTATGTCCCAGCAAAGGGATCCTATTGTTGACTAAACACCAAACAAAGTTATTGATTCGTTGTTTACTCTCACAAACCACCTTGATTCATGTCTAAGAAGTACTACGGAAGTTTATAAGGACTTGTGCAAAACAAAGCAAAGAAACAACAACAGTTGCATGGTTAGTTCATAGGTATCAAGATCATCAAAAGAAGTGAAGAGCAAATGTTGATTCTTCAAGTCAAGATTAGGACAATAAAGTACATCTTTTCAAGGTTAGAGAAAGCATTGCAAGATGGTAGTGGAAGTTTAAGACCCCATCAGGATTATCAAGATAGAGACTCGAATGCATAAAAATCAAATACAAAGTTCGAGCACTGTGTCATACTCAAGTAATGGCATCCTCGGAGACGCTATGTGAAGAAAAAATTAGTGATACTCCTATCAGTCCAAGTTGTTATCATATCCGCTTGTTCAACTCTCTTTTACAATTGTTCCCTATTCCATTCATTTTTCCTTTCTTAGAATCTCGGGACGAGATTCCTTTAAGGGGGAAGTGTTGTAAGAGTCCACATTTGAATAAACCAAGAATTCAAAAATGAGAACTTAAAAAATTTCAAGTTTAAATAGAATTTCAACTCACATGAGCTAGGTTTTGAGTCCTAAAAACTCTAGTGCAAACCTCAGCTCAAAAATCACATTGAGTATGAAAATTTTGAATTTAAAGCATAGTGCTCCTATGTTGTATTTGAGTTGAACTCAAAAAGGGGAAATACAAAAATCAAATCAAAGTATTCAATTCAAATCGTCAAAACTCCAAATTCACATTCACTAATATGTTTCTCATGATTCAAATAGCCCTCCTCCCAAGTTTGAGCATTTTTGAACTATTTTTGCTATTTATTTGAATCTAGCCAAGTGAGGGCATTCAAATTCAAATTCGAATTCAAACTCCACTGTCCACTTTCTCAAATGACAATTTGGATTTCATATATGAACTGTACACATCGGGTTCGATCTAGCTACCAAGTTTCATAATTTCTAGTGGACGATTGAACGGCAACTAAAAATCAACAGAGGAGACACACGAGGACCCCACAAGTTAGTGAATCAGACCCTGTTTTCTCCCCCAGGGCGCCACCGAGCTGCTTCAGCATGTCCTCCCAGATGCCTGCTTACCTTTGTGTTTCCAACTGCGTTCAGCTTGCTCTTATCAAACCAGAGGATATTTTCACCCCTCCTTTTGGTTTCCTGGCCATCTCCATTGTTCCTCCCTGCTCACGGTTTTGCTCACCACTGAGCGGCCGACGAAGCTGCTGGCGATCTCTCTGTTCCCAGAAAACTCAACACTGCACGGTGAGAAGTGATCTATTCCTTGTGTTCTCGAGCTTCTCCTTGACCTGGTGCAGCACTAACCACGTTCTCGACCAGCTTAAGTTTTCCCCGGAGTTAGGCGCGTCGTTCTCTTGGCCGCCAAGCCGAAGCTCCTCTGTTCCGGATGTCGCTACGGTGTTCCTGTTGAGCCAGCACCTTTTCCGCGCCACCCAGAGCTCCACAAGGTTCACACACATATACTTCACCTTTCCCTCAATGTTTCTCATCATGTTAGCCATTGTAGCTGCCGGATTTCTTCATTTTTCTCCGTATGTTCATTAGAAAAGGGAATGAGTTTCATCAAAATTCATCTTAATACCGTCAACCATGCCCATTCCCATCAGAGAAAACTATCCTCACCTCTGTGCGGTTCTCCTGAATCTAGTATCAAATAAAAAGAGAGACCATAGCCCCTGTTTTATGTGTTTCTGCCGCCGCCACCATAAATGCCACAGTTCATTGTTGACGTCCTACTTTAGATCATTTCCAGCGTGCTTCCTTTTTATTACTCCTCATCGGGCCAGGGTGCTTTAGGATAATGAAGTGAGACGTTTCATGCCGTGGTTTCTTATTTCTACCCGCCAGAGTTGGGTCCGAGACGTCGCGTCATCGCTGGCCTTGTTCCGGTCACTACCGGCTCAATCCGATGGCACTAACGTGTTCCCCGTGGTGTATTACCACCAGGCGGCGAGTGGGAAGTCCCATGGAGCGTGGGAACGGTCGCCGGCGAGAGCGCCGCCTCTCACCGGAACCCTAGCCGCCGGCACCTCCCTGTATGAGAGGTTGATGACAACCAATATGCAGGGTCCACCTGACAGAGAGAAGACTGGGGCTGCCGGATCTGTTGTGACCAAGGATTTTGTGTGGATTTGCGGGTCTAACTTTGTGGCCAGGTTATGGCCCCCTCTTGATTGGTTGATTTTATACCCCATGGGCCCAGACCCTTAATCCATTTTCCTATTGAAAAATAATTCTAGATCTGGATCCAACTTCGAAAATTCATATATCTCTTATTATTTGGCCAAAAATTCCCAAATAACTTTCTTTAGACTCCTTATGATCTATACTTTCCAGTGGTGCATTTTAATCAGTATGATAGTTCAAAATAGTTCCTCAATAATTCTATTAAGAAAATGGCTTTTGAATTAATTCTAGATGATCAATTGATTTGAAAATTCCCAAATTGGGCCAGACACTTCCTTATAATTCTTTTCAACTCCAGTAAAGGTTTCAGAGCCATTTGACTTCATTTGCTAGGTCAAATTGAGTTCCCAAGCTGTATGAACTTGAAAAATTGCAAAACATCCAGAAACTTTTTTCAGAAAATTGTCCCAACTTCTAAAATCAATATCACCATGTAGAATGCTTAGAAAATTATGAAACCAATTTTATCGGACCCCTCTTGACCGCCTCTAAACAGGAAAACAACTTTGGCCTATGTTAAATCTCCAGAACAGCCCTGATAATTCTGAGAAGGTTTAAGCTTCAATGAATTTAGAGACCCGAGACTGCCATGAACATAGCTCAAATTTAGCCAAGACTCCTCTCATAATTCCTGTTGGCTACTGTAGATGTTTCAGGAGCATAGAACTTGATTTACTACAGCAAACTGTGTTTCATCTCTCTATGTCCAAAACATTGCTCATTTCCATTCATAAACCAGTTCTCTTATGTTTCAATGTGGTTCTTCCCTGTAGTTGTACCTCCCAGCTGCATAGACTGTCACTCCAATCTAGTTCACACTTTGTTGAGTTAGATGCAACTCTTTATTAGTAATTTACTAAGTTGCATTTCTAATGTGCTTAATTCACTTCATATCCCCATTCTCTATTTTTCTTACTTCGGTTCCTTTCTATTATGGTACACCACAACAGAAAACTCTTCATACCTGGACAGTCTTACTCCTTCTTATGATATTCACAACATGGTACAATATTTTGTTAAGTTGTCATCTCTCTTATAAATATTCATTTCAATAGTGAATGCGACGAAGGCGATCGGCGAGGCTTCCAACTCGGAGGCGAGGATTTTGAATGTGGCCTCGAGGGGGGGGGGGGGGGGGTTGAATAGGCCTTTTTGAATTTTGTCGGAACCTGCAACACTTAACAAACAGATCAAATCTCGAGATATCGGACTAGTCCGGTCAAGTGCGGACTAGTCCGGTGTGTACCGACTAGGTTAATCAAATTTGATCGATTAATTTGATTCTAGGATGTATGCAACGGAAATATACTTGTAATTGAAGTGTTACACGATTATGAACTAGGATATACCACAAGTAAATCTTATATTTAATGTTTCAACGTAAAGTAAGCAAGATTGATTGAAACCCTAGATTGATATTATGTATAAGAACGATGAGCGCAAAGTAAGAACACAAGAACTTTATCCTGTGGTTTGGTTCCCACAGAGGCAACCTACATCCACGTTGAGGAGTCCACAAAAGGACCGGGTCTTCTCCAACCCTACCCTCGTCGGATTGCCATAGAGGCCAATCCTCTTCACTTATCACAAAGAGAAATAACCAAATTCAAGGGGTCTTCTCACACGTTGAGGGCTCCCCAAGATTACAACAAGAACACCACCAAGAACACACTTGAAAGATTACAATGAAAAACCACAGGAGTGTGTTAGGGAATCAAACCAAAAGCTCAATGAGTGATGAACCGTGTCTCTCCAATGATCCAAAGTGTATCCTCAAAGGATTGATCTTTGTTGCGTTTGATTTCGTGGAGAGATGTCTTTTTGAGGCTCTTAGGAGGTGTGACGGCGCAGGGGATCGAGAGAGGTGAAAGATGGGCCGTGTACATCGATTTATATGGGGTTCCCAAAAGTTACCGTTAGGGTTTAGGAATATCGGACTAGTCCGTGGTGGACACCGGACTAGTCCAGTGTGCTGTGTGTAGCAAACCCTAGGTGTCCCGAAATATCGGACTAGTCCGGCTGGAAGCAGACTTGTCCGATTTCACTTCTAGAAATCTTCATACTAGTCCGGTGGATATCGGACTTGTCCGGAAACGTGAATCCCTAAGTGAATTGGGGACAAGTCTGCACTTGGAGGACTTGTCCGATTTAGGTCAGAGGGTTTTTCGGACTAGTCCGTGCTAATATCGAACTTGTCCGATTTTGTGCAACTTGTGAAGTGTTTGGAGGACTAGTCCGCACTGGGGGGACTAGTATGATTCTAGTCACAGAGATATTGGACTAGTCCGTGGTGATATCGGACTCGGTCGATCTTGTGCAAAAAGATATCGGACTAGTCTGGTGTCAGTCGGACTAGTCCGGTGTCAGTCGGACTAGTCCGGTCCTGTATAAACTTGTGCAATGTGTGTGATTATTTGTGCTTGAGCTCTTGGGGTGTGTTTCCTTAACACACTCCATACACAATGATATACTACACTTGTTCCTTGCGCTCTTTTCCATATTGCTCCTCATTCTCCCTTCTTTTTGGCACTTTGCTTATTTTCTCATTAGAACCTGGGCTCATCTCAACAAAGTGGTTAGGATCTCATTTGCTTGTCATAAATCATCCAAAACCCACAAGGTATTCCTAGATGCACTTTCAATCCCCCCTTTTTAGTGATTGATGACAACCAATTGAGATTTCACAAAATATGATAAAAAGTTGAGATTTTCATAAAGTGTGCACATATGAGTTTAAAACATATTATGCAATGAAAGCATGATCCATATGTGCACTCTTTATGGTGGGATGCAGAACTAAGTGTATAGAAGCAATAATCATGATGAGAATGACATAATTGACATCAACACATCAACAACAAGCATATATGTCATTTTTAGAGCAAAATCACAGATTTCATCAATTACTTCATAAGTAGTTCAAAACATTGCATCACAGGACCATAAGTATCATAAGAGCATATTAAAAGTTTTACAAACCACAAAAAAACAAAAATCATAAAAAGAGAAGCTCTCCTCGCATCCTACAGCTAAGACCTAAGACCTAAGACTCCCCCTCAATCTCTCCCCTTTTGGCATCAAGGCACCAAAAAGAAGGAGAGGAGGGACCTAAAGTCTTCAAGCCTCGCTGTCGGTCCTCTCATCGTCTTCATCTTCATCTTTTGGATGATGATGAGGAGGAGGAGGAACGGAGCCACTCGAGCCCCCAATGCCAAAATAGGCAAGCTCGGAGGGAGTCAAGGGCCTGAGCTCGGTGTAATCAGAGTCGGAGTCATCAGAGATTACTGGAGATCCAATGGGCTCGATCTCCAGTTTTTGGCAAATCTGCTTCATGTTCTCCTTGACATATCTCATGTCATCCTTTCTTCTTTTGTTGAGCTTGTGGGCCTTCACCTCGGCCTTACTGCAGGAGGGAAAAATAGCTGCTATGTATTTGAAGATGCCACTTGGGGACCCCTTTTATGGAGGGGCCCTAGTGGCGGGAGCATCCCTAGCACCGACACTGGATCTCGCTGGGCCTCAGGGCTGGAGGCCAGAGATGAAGCTGCTTGTACACTTGGCTTTTGAGGCTTATGGGGCCTCAAGGGAAGGCGCTCCACATCTTTGACAAACTCTATGCCTGTAACCTTCTCAATCATAAACATCAGATAAGGAGCATAGCCACATGACATGTTCGGTGTGCAGGAAATGTTCACCATGTCATTCAAAATATAGTCACAGACATCAAATTTTCTTTCTTTGCTAATGACCTTCATTAAGGTCCTGAGATACCCCTGCACACTCCCAGCATCCCCATCCTTCGGGGCAACTGTCTTCCTTAGAACCCTGTTCAACACCACAAAGAAAGGCTTCATATTCTTTGTAGAAGGGGGGTTGAACTTGGAGTTGGGCTCATAGAGGAACTTCATCTTGTCTTTCTCGATGACACCTATGTTGTGGATGATTACATTGTCATTGCTCAAGGTGTCAAGGTGTAGTAGTCTTACAAATTCCTCATAAGTTATGCTGTACTTGGATCCATGAGTCATCCAAGTCACACTTTCTTCTTCGTCACTTGAGAAGTGGCAAGTAGCATAAAACTGGGCGATGACTGCATCATTCCAGTTGTTCCTGAAGGAGAAGAGGTCCCTCAATCCATGCCTTTCGACTGCCTCCACCACTTCAATAAACGGTGAGCAGCCCTTCTTCTCAAAATGCGCCCAATCGATCCATTGGTTGCGCACCACGGGTGTCTTCATTTGGAGGTATACAGACTTGTAGAAGTCTGCATGGCAGTTGCTCCAAAACCTCCCATCGGCAGCTTGCTTCGGACGGCTGTAACAATCAATGTTTCTGAATTTTGCAGCCGTGTCACTGCCCTTCCCGTTGAATCTCTCCTCTGTGGGGTCCCTGGCCCCTTCCCTTGGAGCTGACAGCTTTAGAGGGCCAATGGGGCCCGTTGCAATTCCCTTGACCTTGCCCTTGGCTTGGCGAGGGCCACCACCAGCTAAAGCTTTGGATGCTGGCTTCTTCACGAGGACTTTCCTTCGAGCTTGGAGAGGAGAGGTAGCTATCTTGGAGGGGCATTCTTGGCGCTTCTTGCCAAGGCTTGTCGAGGACCGAAGCATGACGTCATGGTCCATCTTGGCCTCGAAGTCGGAAACTTCGTCGTGAGAGTTCGACATGCCCTAAGAATGGATTGCACAAGGTATTGATGAGAATAGATGACAAGGAATTGCATTGAGAGATTAATAAGTTAGGGTTGAGTTCAGAAAAATCGGACAAGTCCGGTGTACAGGCACGGACTAGTCCGGGTGATCGGACTTGTCCGTGCATGGACCGGACTAGTCCGATATTCATCCTCAAGAACCCTAACTATGAGACAAATGGAGTTGCTCAATTCAAAACTAGCCTAACAGCAATGTAATACATCAAGGACACTTGCATTAGGTGACATAAGCTAGGCTATTCGATCAACAACGAAGAAAATGAAGATTTCTAGGGTTTGGGGGAAAAATTACCGAAAAATCGCTTGATTCTCGGAGAAGAGGGGGTTGAAGGGCAGACAAGTCCGTGGTCTTCAATCCCTAAGCAAAGGAGGTTGATTTCCACCCAAACATGGAGATTTTTGATGGAGAAATCGTTGAATCACCTTGGGGAGCTCGAGCATGGAGAGAGAAAGCTTGAGGCAAGTGTGGGGTGAGGGAAATTAGGGTTTGGCGGCAGCAAGGGTTATGGACATGAAAAATCGGACAAGTCCGAAAATGATCAGACTAGTCCAAACTTTTCTAGAGGCTATATTGAACTAGTCCGTGGTCTGCCGGACTAATCCGGCCTAACCGGCGCTCTACGGACTAGTTTGCATGGGCGGACTAGTCCGAGTAACCACGGACTAGTCCGTGGTCACAAGGGAAGAAATGCCTAGCCCATTCGTATATATTCGAAGGTACTTATTTAGAAAATAGGGAGGCAAATCAAATCAAATAATCTTGATGAATATGATCAGTAAGCATACCACAATCAAGCAATGATCATAATTCACAAAGATCTAGTAATTGACATAGTTTTTTTGGAAAAATTTAGAGAGATGATTTTCACAACTCAATCAATGAATTTTGAAGATAGCATTCAGGTATACAAGATTTCAAGCCACACTCCGAGAATCAAGGATATTTAGTTCATTTCGGAGTTCGCAAAAACGTTTTTCATCAAGTGGCTTGGTGAAAATATCGGCTAGTTGTTTTTCGGTGTTGACATGTGAAATGTCTATATCTCCCTTCATTGAATGGTCTCTCAAAAGTGATGTCGGATGTCTATGTGTTTGGTCCTAGAGTTCTCAACGGGATTATGGGCAATTTTAATGGCACTCTCATTGTCACAAAGGAGTGGAATGCAGTTCATATTGTAACCGTAATCCCTTAGAGTTTGTCGCATCCTAAGGAATTGAGCACAACAACTCCTGGCTGCTACATACTCTGCTTCGGCTGTGGATAGGGCAATGGAGTTTTGTTTCTTGGAGGACCAAGAAACTAGGGATCTACCTAGGAATTGGCATGTACCGAAGGTACTTTTTCTATCTACTTTGCATCCGGCATAATCTGCATCGGAATAGCCAATGAGATTGAATTTGGAACCTTTGGGGTACCAAAGGCCTAGGTTGGGTGTATGAACTAAATACCGCAAGATTCTCTTAACGGCTGTCAAATGACACTCTTTTGGGTTGGCTTGAAACCTTGCACACAAGCATACACACAACATAATGTCTGGCCTAGATGCACATAAGTAGAGTAAAGATCCAATCATGGAGCAATATACCTTTTGATCGACATTTGGTCCATCTTCATTGAGATCCAAGTGGCCATTTGTTGCCATGGGAGTCTGTATGGGCTTCGCCTTGTCCATTCCAAACTTCTTGAGTATGTCTTGAGTGTACTTAGTTTGGCTTATGAACGTCCTTTCCTTTTGTTGCCTCACATGGAATCCCAAGAAGTACTTTAGCTCTCCCATCATAGACATCTCAAACCTATCTGTCATAATTTTACTAAATTCCTCGCAAAAAGATTTGTTCGTTGAACCAAAGATCATATCATCAACATAGATTTGCCAAACAAAGAGATCATTGTCAAAGTTTTTTGTAAACAATGTATAATATACTTTACCGATCTTAAAGCCATTTTCAATTAAGAAATCTCTAAGACACTCATACCAAGCTCTAGGAGCTTGTTTGAGGACGTAGAGAGTCTTACGCAATTTAAATGCATGGTCAGGGAACTCTTCATCTTCAAACCCGGAGGGTTGCTCCACATACACCTCCTCCTTGATTGGTCCGTTGAGGAAGGCGCTTTTCACATCAATTTGATAGAGCTTGAAATCATGGTGAGTATCATATGCAAGTAATATTCTAATGGACCCAAGTCTAGCTACGGGAGCAAAGGTTTCATCGAAATCCAAACCTTCGACTTGTGAATACCCTTTGGCCACAAGTCGTGCTTTGTTCCTTGTCACCACCCCGTGTTCGTCTTGTTTGTTGCGGAAGACCCATTTGGTGCCGACGATGTTGGATTTGGGTCTTTCGACTAGTTCCCACACCTCGTTCCTTTTGAAATTGTTGAGTTCTTCTTGCATGGACACTACCCAATCCGGAATGCATCCTCAACCCTGTGTGGTTCCAAAAAGGACACAAACGAGTAATGCTCACAAAAATTAGCTATGCTAGATCTAGTAGTTACTCCCTTTTGGATATCACTGATGATGTTGTCGATTGGGTGATCTCTTTGGACGCATTGGTGTACTCTTGGGTGTGGTACTTGCTGCCTTGAATCTTCATGATCATCTTCTTCTCCCTCTAAATGGTTGCCCTCATTGACTTGAAGGTCATTTTCATCTTCTTGAGGTTGATATTGTATAGAAGCTCCCCCTTGATTATTGGCCTCCTCTTGTGGTTCATTTTCCTCATGCATATGTAGAGGTTGCTCTTGTGGTCGAACTTCGCCTAACGCCATTCTTCTCAATGCTTGACAAGGAGCTTCTTCTTTATCTAGCATATGGATCAACTTGCTCCTTTTGGGAGCCATTAGTTTCATCGAACACTACGTCACGTGCTACTTCAACAAGTCCGGAGGTCTTGTCGTAGACACGATAGGTGTAAGTGTTCAAATCATAACCAAGCAAGAAACCTTCATCAGACTTCGAAGTGAACTTTGAAGTCCTAGGCTTCTTGTTCAAAATATAGCATTTGGAACCAAAAACTAAAAAATAGGAAATATTAAGCTTGTTACGGGTGAGTAGCTCATCGGATGTTTTCTTGAGTAGTCGATGAAGATAAAGTCGATTTATGGCGTGGCAAGCTGTGTTGACCGCTTCCGCCCAAAATCGATCCGAGTTCTTGTACTCATCGAGCATTGTTCTCGCCATCTCTATGAGAGTTCAGTTCTTTCTTTTGGCAACTCTATTTTGTTGAGGGGAGTAAGGTGCTGAAAACTCGTGCTTTATGCCTTCTTCATCTAGGTACTCCTCCACTTGTGTGTTCTTGAACTCCGTGCCGTTGTCGCTTCGAATGTTCTTGATTGTCAATGAGAATTAATTTTGAGCTCGCTTGAAGAACTTCTTGAGTGTTCCTTGTGTTTCTGACTTATCATGTAAAAATAAAACCCAAGTGAAGCGAGAAAAATCATAAACAACTACTAAACCATATTTGTTATTGCTGATGCTTATGTAAGCAATTGGACCAAATAAGTCCATGTGAAGAAGCTCGAGCGGTCTTGTTGTAGTCATGACATTCTTAGTGGGATGAGGTGCTCCAACTTGCTTCCCGGCTTGGCACGCGCTACAAGGCCTGTCTTTCCCAAAAACAACATCCTTCAAACCTCGGATGTGATCATCGTTGAGGAGTTTTTGAAGATTCCTCATACCAACATGTGAAAGCATCTAGGCCCCCATGAGGTATGGTTTCGGTGATTAATGACAACCGTTGGATATCACTAATAAGTTTGTGGATGCAAGGTCTCTCATATCACTCATCACGCTTAATGGACTCTATATTTATATCATCTACTGCTCATTGGATACAATTGGAGACCCCTAAACAAACTATTTCACGAGGTCAATCGATTTTCATGAAGACTAAAAGAAAAGGCACATATGTCAAAATCATTCCATCAAAATTGACAGCACTTGAGACTTGGTCGTCATCAAAAGAACATTTCAAACCAATGTCTAAGAGGTCACTCAAACAAATTCCAAAAGAATCAATTAGAACAACTCGAAGCAGACAAAATCAACTCACCGGATCATCCGATGTATCCAGAAAACACTACATCGGTCGAGTTGGCTCAACAGCAGAAAAAGACCTCAGACTTGGGTATACACCGGATCATCCGATGATGAAGTAAGTGCTACATCGGTCGATCATTCCAGTAAGCAATTTCCCTGGACCAAGTGTAACACTGGACCATCCGATGTACAATTATAACACATCGGTCAATCACTCCAGTAAGCATTATTTCTGGACCATTCTGGATCAAGTGTCATCGGATTATCCGATGTACAGGTGTATTCAACATCGGTCAATCAACAGTCATATCTGACATAGTGACCTCAGCTATTGGAAAGAACTTTGCCTATTGGAAAGCACATATGCGTGCTTATCTAGAGGCTATTGCTCCCGAGGTATGGGAAGCGACCCATGCGGGGTTTGGTGAGCATAACTATATAGGTGATCAAATCAAGTGGGATGCAAAATCTAGAAATGCTATTTACGAATGCATTAGTCAAGATGTGTTTGCTAGGATTGCTAGCAAAGAAAAGGCTTGTGAAATTTGGGCTTGCTTGATTGAAATTCATTAGGGTTCTTCTCGTGTTAAAGAACAAAAGTATCATATGCTTAAGGTCAAATATGATGAGTTCAAAATGCTACCACATGAAAATGTCAATGAAATGTTTTCTCGCTTGAATGTTCTCATTGGGGAAATTAATGCTCTTGATATTGCTTCTATTGGCAAGGGACTCATCAACCGCAAGATTGTTATGCTCCTTCCTAAGCCAAAGTACAACATCATCAACTCCATGCTTCAAAAGGAATCTCTTGACCACATTGAAGTTTCGGAACTTATTGGAGAGATTCACGCTCATGAGATCAGTGTGCTTGGGATGATGGAGGAATCATCTTCAAAGACAATTGCTCTAAAGGCTTCCACCAAGAAAACAAATCTCAAGAAAAAAAGTGGTCGAGCCTAGCTCAAGTGAAGAAGAGCAAGCATCAAGTGAAGATGACGATGATGAGCTTGCATTGATGATGAGAAAATTCTCTCGCTTAAACTCCAAGATTGCCAAGAAGGGATACACTTTGATCCCAAAAAAAAGCATTTCTACCAAGAAAAGATGACAACAAGACTTGCTATAATTGTGGTCATCAAGGCCACATCTCCTATGATTGTCCAAGACCGGACAAAAGAAGAGAGAACCACAAGGGCAAGCATCACAAGCTTAAGGATAGTGAGGATGATGAAGAAGAGGTCAAGCCTAAGTCAAGATTCTTTGGGAAGAAGAAGTATGGCAAAGGCAAAAATGCAAAACTCTTTCCAAAGAAGATAAAAGGTCCACAAAAGGTTTTCATGTGAGAGGCAAATGAATGGATCACCGACGAAGAATCTAGTGATGAAGAGAGTGAAGTTGAAGAAGAGAGCTTGGCCGACCTTGCCATTGCCAACAATGATGATTCATCTCTTCGTCCACCTCCCATGTGCCTCATGGCAAAAGGTAATACCAAGGTATGTGATGACTCTAGCGATGATGAGCTTTCCCCCGATGACTTAGCTTCATTGATAAATGAATACCACACTATCATTAAAAGGGAAAAGAGTAAGGTCAAGGCTCTTGAAGAAGCTCGTGCTAAGCTTGAGAGTGCTAACTTCGATTTGCTTGACAAGTATGAAAGCATACTTAAGGAGCATGACACGCTCAAATCTCATGTCAAGCAAGTTGAGGAGGATAAGGCTCAAATCAAGCTAGATCATCATGAGCTTGACGTAGCACACCAAGCACTATTGGGAAAGCAAAATGAGTTAATCCAAGAACATCAAGTACTTAACCTTGCTTATGAAGTCCTTGATCAAGAATTGAAAACATAAAGAAAGAAACCATTAATGATAAGGTATCTATTGTTTCTCATGACAATAATGTCTTGCATAAGTCTTTGCCTTTGAAATAGAATGCTAGGGAGAAGGATTTGATGGATGAAATTGAAAGTCTCCGCACTAGTGTGGCAAGACTATCTAAGGGATAAGTCAAGCACAAAGAAGTCCTCTTCCAACAAGCAAAGGCCTTCAACAAGAGAGGACTTGGATCCTTCCCGGTGCCTAACAAAGGAAAGGTGCCCTCACCGGAGCTTAAAACAAGCTTCATCAAGGAAGTTGTTTCTTATTGCCAACATTGCGAGGTCACTGGTCACCATACAAGGGAGTGTCCTCTTCATAACCGGCCTTCTCCAAAATTGCCTACTAATTAGAAGTCTACCTTTAATGATCACTATTATCTCTTGAGTAAAGTAGATGGCAAGGTGAAGGCAAGGTTCATTGGCAAGGACATGAAGGGCATGAAGGGGAAGCTTCCCAAGCAACTTTGGGTCCCAAAAACACTTGTATCACACATACAAGGACCTAAGTTAGCTTGGGTGCCTAAAATCAAAAATTGAATTCATGCGTGTAGGTGAACTACAAAGCCAGAGGAAAGCATTGGGTACTCGATAGCGGGTGCACTCAACACATGACCGACAACGATGGTATGTTCTCCTCCATAGAGAACCCCGACAATCATGAACAAGTCACCTTGGTGATAACTCTAAGGTGAAGGTAATTGGGTTGGGTAAGATTGCAATTTCACATGATTTATCTATTTCCAATGTGTTGTATGTTAAGTCACTTAGTTTCAATTTGCTTTCTATTGCACAATTATGTGATCTTGGACTAACATGCACTTTTGGCAAGAATGATATTGTGACTAGTGTAACAAGCAAAGAACTAATCTTCAAAGGGTTTCGGCATGGACATCTCTACTTAGTAGACTTCTCCGACAAGGATGCTAGCTTGACCACTTGTCTTTTCACCAAGACAAGTTTGGGTTGGCTATGGCATTGACGCATAGCTCACATTGGAATGAGCAAGCTCAAGAAGTCATTCAAGCTCAGGATGGTGACCCGCGTGAAGGATGTCACATTTGAGAAGAACAAGCTTTATAGCGCTTGTCAAGCTGGGAAACAAGTTGCTTCACACCACCCAATAAAGACAATGGTGTCAACCTCCAAGCCACTTGAGTTGCTCCACATGGACCTCTTCGGACCGTCCACATATTAAAGTCTTGGTGGTAATCTCTATTTTCTTATTATAGTTGATGACTACTCTCGCTATGCTTGGACACTGTTTCTAGGTGACAAGAGTGAAAATCCGGAAGTTTTCAAGACCTTTGCTAAGTGTGCTCAAAGGGAATTTCAACTTCCCATCATCAAGGTATGGAGTGACAATGACACCGAATTCAAGAACTACAACATTGTGGAGTGGTGTGATCATGAAGGCGTGAAGCATAAATTTTCAGCCACATACACTCCTCAACAAAATGGTGTCGTTGAAAGGAAGAACAAGTCTCTCATCACTCTTGCACGAGCAATGCTTGATGACTATGGCACGTCTGAGAAGTTTTGGGCCGAAGCAATCAACATGGCGTGCCATGCCGCAAATCGGGTCTATCTACACTGACTACTTCAAAAGACCGTGTACGAACTCCTCATTGGGAGAAAGCCCCACATCTCCTATTTCCGAGTCTTCGGGTGCAAGTGTTATATCTACCGCAAGAAAAGGCTCGGTAAGTTTGAAAGAAGATGTGATGTTGGTATCTTTCTTGGTTATGCATCAAACTCAAAAGCATATCGAGTATTCAACCAAACCTCCAGTTTAGTTGAGGAAAGTTGTGATGTTGAGTTTGATGAAACTAATGGCTCCCAAGACGAGAGTTTTGGTCATGATGAAATAGATGATGAGCCTCTACGAGAAGCTATGAAGAACATGACCATTGGAGACATCAAGCCTAAAGTTGAGGAGAGCCATGATCAAGGGGGAGCCTCAAGTTCCAACATCAACACATCTATGGCACCTCAATTTGACGAAGAAGAAAAAGATGATCCATTGCTGACACAAGATTCACAAGCCATACAACATCAAGAAGAAGAAGAAGTCCATGATCAAGTCCAACCATAAGAAGAGCAACACGCATCACCACCACCAAGTGCTTCACAACCACTTATGAGGCATGGACGCATCTCCAAGGTGCAACCAATTGATCAAATCATCGGAAGTTCGTCAAGGGGAGTAAGTACACGTTCTCGCCATTTCGCTACGTTTTGTGAGCACTACTCGTTTGTTTCATGTGTAGAACCCACTCACATTGAGGAAGCACTCCAAGATCCAAATTGGGTAATGGCCATGCAAGAAGAACTTAACAACTTCATCTGCAATGAAGTTTGGGTGTTGGAGGAGCGACCCAAGGATAAGAACGTCATCGGGACAAAGTGGGTGTACCGCAACAAACAAGACGAGAACGGTGTTGTGATCCGCAACAAGGCAAGACTTGTGGCCAAGGGTTTCTCGCAAGTTGAAGGACTAGACTTTGGAGAAACATTTGCTCCGGTCGCTCAACTAGAAGCCGTCCGTATACTTCTTGCTTTTGCATCACATCATAATATAAAGCTTTATCAAATGGATGTGAAAAGTGCCTTTCTTAATGGTTATATTAATGAGACTGTCTATGTTGAACAACCTCCTGGGTTCGAAGATCCGAGGAATCCTAATCATGTGTATCGGTTGTACAAGGCGCTCTACGGACTCAAGCAAGCACCTAGAGCGTGGTATGAACGACTACGGGATTTCTTGATCATGCAAGGATTCAAGATCGGGAGGGTGGACACTACACTCTTCACCAAAGACATGGATGGAGAACTATTTGTTTGTCAAATTTATGTCGATGATATTATTTTTGGTTTAACTAACAAAGCTCTTAACCATGAGTTTGGCAAAATGATGTCTAGGGAATTCAAGATGTCGATGATTGGAGAGCTCAACTTCTTCCTTGGATTTCAAATCAAGCAACTTCGAGAGGGGACCTTCGTGTATCAAGAAAAATATACCAAGGACCTCTTGAAGAAATTTGAGGTGAGAGATTGTAGCTCAAGAAGTACTCTAATGGCAACAAATCGTCATCTCGACGCGGATGAGGACAGTAAACCTATTGACCAATCTAATTACCGCTCCATGATTGGTTCATTGCTTTATCTTACCACATCTGGGCCTGATATCATGTTTAGTGTATGCTTTTGTGCTCGCTTTCAAGCGGCACCTAAAGAATTGCACCGGAAGGCGGTATTTAGGATACTTCGGTATCTCAAGCATACCCCAAGTGTAGGCATGTGGTACCCTAAAGGTGCTAAATTCCATCTCTTGGGTTACTCAGATTCGGACTTTGCCGGATGCCGTGTGGATCGAAAGAGTACCTCCGGAGGGTGCCACTTGCTTGGGCGTTCCCTAGTATCTTGGTCTAGCAAGAAGCAAAACTCTGTTGCTTTGTCCACTGCGGAAGCGGAATATATAGCGGCCGGTGCATGTTGTGCCCAAATCCTTTATATGAAGCAAACCCTTTTGGACTTTGGTGTTAAACTTGGTTGTGTGCCTCTCCTTTGTGACAATAAAAGTGCGGTTAAGATTGCTAAAAACCCCGTTCAACACTCCCGCACTAAGCACATTGATATTCTCCATCATTTCTTGCGGGACCATGAAGCTAAGGGAGACATCTCCTTGCAAGGTGTTAGGTCCGAAGAACAATTGGCGGATATCTTCACTAAACCACTTGATGAGAAAACATTTTCTAGACTAAGGAGTGAATTAAATGTGCTAGATGCATCGAACGTCATGTAAGTTGTCATGGTCATGTAAGAATGCATCTCATATAGGTCTTGTCTAACTTTCAAAGGATAGGGGCGAGCAAGGGTTAGCTTGGGATGGAGGTTCTTTTGGGTTTCCCAAAGACTTGGAGAGTGGCTCTCCCTGAAGAAGCCTTTGAAAGGTTCAAATTTGGCAAGACAGATTTAATTTATGTCTTGCATGATACCTGCCATATAGACTTGCACTCACGTTTAATTTCATGCATTAAAAATTGTTTGCCATTGCATACGGTAGATTGTCACAAAGGGGAACCCACTTCATGAGAAAGAGACTTGTTTGAAATGCAATATCTCAACTCATATGATGTGGAAAGAACAAAGTGTTAGGTGCGTTAATGCCTAAAGGAACATGCTTTAAAGAGATAGAAGTCTTCATCCTCTAGATCACAAAGCATCGGCCTTATTTGGATTTTTTCCTTGATCTTTCCGGTGTTCTATTTGCTTTAGGGCTTAGCTAAGTTATTGGCAACTAGTGTTATAGTCTTTTTGAGGGGTTAGGGGTTGCCCAAAAAGTCCTAAGACTTGTGTTTCTATTTGATTGTTTGAGTCAAAGGACATATATGGTATGTTGCTAATCTTTTTTAGTCATCGGATTATCCAATGCTTAGGGCAGAAGCATCATCGGATCAGTTTGTGCTTAAGTACAAGGGTCAGCTCAGTCAGAAAGTCAATCAACCGATGAGTTCATCCTAAGAAACATCGGAGCATCTGATGTTCACATTTCTGGAGTTGTGCCAAATTCAACCGATGATAATCATTTCCACATCGGATCATCCGATGCCGAAGGTGTATCTGGAATAACCTTACTGTACCATTCGACCGATGCACCTCTCATCTGACGTCAGATCATCCGATGTTAAAATTTGAGCTAGGGTTCGGGCCCCACCTATTTAGCGCCTTTTTGTTTCTTCTCTCTCCCCAACACCTCACTCCTCGCCCTGCCGCCACCCGCAGTCGCCACCCCACTCGTCGTCGCCGCCCCACTCGCGCTCCGGGCGCCGCCCCACGCAGTGCCGCCGCCGCCCTCGCCGTCGCCCTTAGCGCCGCCGCCGCTGCCCCATGCAGCACCGCCGCCGCCCTGTGCCGCCGCCATAAGCGCCGCACCGCCGCCTTCTGGCCGTCGCGCTCCTCGTTGCGCTGCTGTCCTCTGGCCACCATCCTCCCCGTCGTGCTACCGTCCTTTGAGCCGCCGCCACTCCTCTTCACCGCTAGGGCTCGCCCGGCCGCACGCCATCACACATTCGCCATTCGCCGTCGTCAACCCTAGCCCGGGATCACATCTTCGTCGCTGTCACTCTTCTCCTCAAGATGGGTTGTGACAAGAAAGGAAAGGGCAAGGCTATTGAGGAGCAGGAAGCTAAGAAGCAGAAGCTGTCGAAAGAGGAGAAGAAAGCTCTAATGGCTGATCGCACTGCTGAGGAGTGAGAGCATGGCCGAGGAGGATCCCTGAGGATCCGGGAGACCCGACAGAGGCATCCACAGGTGCCTGAGGAGCCAGAGGAGACAAAGGAGCCTGAGGTGCTGCTTGTTTGCCGGCGCTCAGTCAGGACCTGTGGAGGTCATCCAGCTGCAGCCCTAAGACAAAGACCTTCTGCAACTGAGCTACGGGAGGACAAGGTGGCCCAGAGAGCCGTCTATGAGATAGAAACCAATGTCCGGGTTGGTGAGGGTGTCCGCCTGACTGACTACAGGAAGTTGAAGGCAAAGCAGCTCAGGAAGCTTAGATGGAGCATTCTTCTTGAGGAGTGGTTCCCGTAGCCCGGAGAGCCACTTGTGGATAGCCGCTTCTGGACCCTGACACAGGCGTCGCTGTATGAGACTTACAGACGTTGGGGTCATAAGCTTTTCCAGCACAACTTCCTTGATTGGGATCAGCTTGCACTTGCAGCTGGCATTGAGATTCGCCCTTACTTTGAGAGGTACACAGGGCTAGTGGAGCTGATGTCCTTCCAGCGGGGTGCCTACATGGAGGACTGGGTCCGAGTGTTCTATGCCACACTCTAGGTTTCAGAGGGCCGCAGATCCATTGACTTCATGTTCATGGGCCAGCATCACCATATGACTCGATAGACCTTGGGACAGCTGCTAGGCGTGGATCTTCATGACACATGCCTACATGAGTTGGTATATGGACAGGATGACCCACCGAGGAGGCCGCTCACTGGAGGTGTGGCACCACCTTTTGAGGAGATTCGGTCACTATTTGCTCAGCCCTTCTCACCTGACCAGCCGAGGGTACCTGCTCTACTCACTCCAGCTGCGCGCACTGTGCACCTTGCCTTGTGCCGCACTCTTCTACCCAGGTCCGGATACCTTGAGGGCTTCACCAGTCTGCAGCAGACCCTCCTGTTCTATGTCATGAACGAGATGGAGTTCGACATCGTGTATATCATTATTTGTGAGATGGAGGATGTTATCACCGATCGAGTTGGGATGATGAGACGGCTTGTGTTTGGCCACTAGATCAGTCACCTGCTCTACCTGTTGGCTCCAGAGGGGTCCGCCGTGCATGACAGTATCACCGACGAGAGTGTCACTCGGTTCGGACACTACCGTGCTCCAGCTCCTAGAAACCGCCGCCTTGTCCTCCCAGTTGAGCGTCAGGTCCGAGCTCGACTATCAGAAGAAGACTCGTCGAACCTAGAGAAGGAAGATGAGATCCTAGCACAGGATGAGGCTCAGGGAGGAGATCTGCAGCATATCTGGTCAGAGAGCGACACTAGTGACAGTGTCGAGGAGTACTTCCCACCTCCTCCCTCACCTAGGCAGCACGACGCGGAGGCTGGAAGCTCGACTGCACCACCACCTACCCCACCTCCGGTGTCCGAGGCACAGGTCTCTCAGCCATCCGAGCTTACCTCTCTACTTCAGCAGATGGTTGAGCAGCAGCGACTGGATCGGCTTGCAGCTGAGCAGGTTGCGCGTCTTTTGAAGCTCCAGCAGCAGCAGCAGGAGATGCAGCGTCAGATAGCCCCGAGAGGCGAGAGGACACTGACAGGCTCACTGGACTTATTGACCATATGCATCAGCGTTCTCTTAACCAGCAGCAGCAGATGCAGCAGGCCATGATGGGCATCCTGGGGTTGATCACCAACCTCTACACTCAAACCGAGATTGCCCTGCCCTCACAGCTTCTGGGTCTAGCTCCAGGTCCGCCTGTTCTGGCACCAGTTTTAGCTCCAGTGCCAACCACGCTGATACCGATGATCAGCATGTCACCACTGCTTGCTCCAGGCGCACCGATTCACTCTCCCCTGCCGGCTTCGACACTCTTCCAGCAGACTCTGGCTTCAGTTGTCAGTGCCTTGCTACCAGCAGTCTAGACTCAGCTGGCACCCTCAGCACCAACAGCAGCCCCCACAGCACCAGTCTCCTCCACTCCAGCCAGCAGCAGCAGGCAGCAGCTCCGACGACAGCACCCCCGACGGCGACCAGTTCGTCATCACCCCGAGCGCTCAGGATCCTTAGGCACTCGGCTTCCCTTTTTTGGTGTCTTGATGCCAAAGGGGGATAAGAGTCAGGAGGAGGGATAGCTTAGTCCTAGGGGGATTCCTAGTTGTCGGGGGAGTATTTATTTTGGGAGCTTTGGTAATTTGGGAGATTTGATATTCTCTTGCTATCTTTGAGTATTCGTGTGCCACTTAATTCTCTCATGTTTTATTGATCGTTTTTGAGCCTTCGAGTTTCGTGTGCTCTATCTTGTACTTGTTGCATATCCTTTTGAATATCGTATTCTTAATTTTATTACTATTATGCTTTACTCGTTGTGTTGTCATCAATCACCAAAATGGAGGAGATTGAAAGAATCTAGGCCCCCATGAGGTATGGTTTGGTGATTAATGACAACCGTTGGATATCACTAATAAGTTTGTGGATGCAAGGTCTCTCATATCACTCATCACACTTAATGGACTCTATATTTATATTATCTATTGCTCATTGGATACAATTGGAGGCCCCTAAAAAACTATTTCACAAGGTCAATCAATTTTCATGAAGACTAAAAGAAAAAGAACATATGTCAAAATCATTCCATCAAAATTGACAGTACTTGAGACTTGGTTGTCATCAGAAGAACATTTCAAACCAATGTCTAAGAGGTCACTCAAACAAATTCCAAAAGAATCACTTAGAACAACTGGAAGCAGACAAAATCAACTCACCGGATCATCCGATGTATCTAGAAAACACTACATCGGTCGAGTTGGCTCAACAGCAGAAAAAGACCTCAGACTTGGGTATACACCGGATCATCTGATGATGAAGCAAGTTTTACATCGGTCGATCATTCCAGTAAGCAATTTCCCTGGACCAAGTGTAACACCGGACCATCCGATGTACAATTATAACACATCGATCAATCACTCCAGTAAGCAATATTTCTGAACCATTCTAGATCAAGTGTCACCGGATTATCTGATGTATAGGTGTATTCAACATCGGTCGATCAACGGTCATATCTGACACAATGACCTCAGCTAATTTGTATTCGACCGATGACAACTGAAGGGAGAACATCGGAGCATCCGGTGTTTGCAGAACAGTGATGTCAGCCTACTTTTCCAATGGCTATCTCGGGGAAGCTGGCTATTTATACCCCTTCAACCAAGTATTTCGACAAGTCTTGATGCCCAGAGCTACTCTACACATTACCAAGCATTCAAGACGTTGAGCAACCACTTCCACATCATTTTCACTACTTGTACACCAAGAGATAGGCTAGAACTTACTAGAGATGATGCTTGTGTGCTTCCATTCTTGGTGATTTGAGTCTCTAGTCTAGTGAGAACTGTAAGGTAGTGTCTCTTGGTGATTGCATTCACCGTGTAACAGTCGATGATTGGAGAGAGCCTTCTGGAGCTTGCCAAGTCGGTTGTGGAAGCCCGGAAGATCAAACGTGTACAAGGCTTGAGCTCCACCTTGCCGGAGATGGTGAACGGAGACTTTTAGTGAAGATCCCTGGTCTCGGTGACTTGGGAGTGACTATACCCTTTGGTGGGTGCCAGAACGTGGATGTAGGAAGGTCTTGATGATCTTGCCGAACCACGGGATAAATCACCGTGTCTTCGTGTCTCCTCGGGAGTTTGCACACTCTTCCTTCCCGTTACACTTATGCACTTCATATACCGCAAAATTATTATTCACTTGAATGCATAGGTTGTTTGCATAGGGAATTAGGCTTTTAGTAGTAAAGTTTTTATTGCTTTAATTTTTGAAAAGAAGCCCAATTCACCCCCCCCCCTCTTGGGCATTCGATCCTTACAACATGCGCTAGCCACCTATGCCACGGCCAACCCATGTTCGTCTTTGCAATCAATCATGTGTCAAGTTCGGCTTTATCTTTGTTGAAGTCAACAAGGTAAAGCTTTCCCTTTAACATACCCTTGAATGCAATGGAACCATCACTCCTTCTAGAGACGGTCACACCCTCGTTAGTGAACAAGCAATTATAACCTTTGTCACATAATTGAGATATGGACAGCAGGTTATAATCTAAGGAATCAACATGTAATACATGAGAAAGAGTGTGTTTAGATGATATAGTAATTTTACCGGTACCGAGCACCTTTCCTTGACTATTGTCTCCAAAATAGATGCCCTCGCTTGGATCCTCATTTGCTTCATACTCAACGAACATCCTTCTTTCTCCGATCATATGGTTGGTGCAGCCACTGTCTAGCACCCATTTTGATCCACCAAAGGAATAGGCTTGCAAAAGCAAATCATGCCTTGTTTTAGGTACCCAAGCTTGCTTGGGTCCTTTTAGGTTAGTCACAAGGGATTTGGGCACCCACACGTGAGACTTGGTGTTCCCATGGCGTGGCCCAACATAATGAGCATAAACTTTGCCAAAATTACTTCTCATTAAGACATAAGATGCATCGAAAGTTCTAAATAGCAACTGTTATTGTTTATACACAGGACTAGTTTGGGAGACCAGACTTTTTCAGAGGACCGGACTTGTCCAGATCCCGATTGGACCAGTCCGGTTATCATGCGTGTTAGATTCATTAATTTTGGATTTTCCAGTTTGAGAGGGTCTTCCCTTTACAAAGGCTTGCTCTCCTTGTTATTCTTATGGCTTCTAGAATGTTGCTTTTCACCATAAGAGTAACCAATGCCATATTTGACATTTGGAGGTCTTGTGACCAAGTATGCACTACGTGCATATTTGATCTTCTCTTTGTCAAATATGCCATTTTGTGAAGGATGCTTGTCCTTGGTAGAGGTTGACTTGTCTTTCAAGCTGGTGTCAACTTTACCACATGTACAAGTAGAAGGAACTTTAGTTTTAATGGGTTGGGAAAGTGAACTTGAAGAGGATGAGGGGTCACCTTGCTTGAGTGACTCAACTTGTACCTCAAGGATCTTGTTAACCTTGATTAGGTTAGAAAGTTCATCCTTGATTGTAGCATTTGAATCGTTTAACTCCAAGCACGCTTCCTTGCTTGAAGCTAACTCAAGCTCTAGTGACTTGCTTCGCTCCTTTTCAAGCTCTAGAAGCTTGTCAAGTTCAACATATTCCTCCTTTTGGGAGATAATCACGTCTTCTTGACGATGTATCAACTTCTCCTTCTCAACAAGTTGATCAAGTAAGAATTTCATTTTTGCGGCTATTTTCTTATCTAGTCCAATGAGCATATCTTCATTATCGCTAGCAATTTCACTATCACTAGAATAGGAATGTACGGAAGAGGGTTTTGTTGTTACCTTGCGTTTACCTTCCTTTTCCATGAAGCAAGTGTTGTTCCCCTTCCATGCGCTGAGAGTAGGGAAGAGAGTGGGCTTCTTGGATGTCTTCTCGATGGCTATGCTAGCCATCTCTTCTTCTTCTTTGGATGAGTACTCATCATTTGAGTCCCACTCTTTCCCTATATGCGCTTGTTCGACTTGTTTCTTCTTCTTGAAGAATTTATTGGGTTGAGTCTTTGCTTCTTTTGTCTTCTTCTTGTTCTCTTCATATGGGCAATCAACTATATAGTGGCTATGCTCACCATAATTATAGCATGCCCGCCTCAACTTTGACTTTGATCTTTCCTTGCACTTTCATTCACTTGATTTAGCGCCTTGTCTCTTTTTCATCATCTTCTTGAATTTCTTCATGAACAGTATCATGTCATCTTCATCCAAGTCACTGCTTTCATCATCACCGTCTTCTTCTAGTTGAGCTTCTCGAGCTTCTTTAGACAAGGGCTTAAGGGTGGACTTTAGAGCGACCCCTTTCTTCTTTGTCGAGGTGAGGTCGGCAATTTCCTTAACATGTTTGGCTTTTATTCCATCATCTCAAAGTTGATGATTTTCCCAAGTAGCTCATCCGGGGTCATCTTCTTGTATCTGGGGCTTTCTCGTATCATTGAGCACAAGGTGACATTGCGAGGCATGAAGGCTCTAAGTATGAGCTTCACTACCTCGTGGTCGTTCCACTTCTTGCTTCCGTATGCTCGAACCTTGATGATGAGCGTCTTTAATCAGTTGTACATGTCTTTTGGCGACTCATCTTCTTCGATTGCGAACCTTCCCAACTCGCCTTCAATCATCGCGATCTTCACTTCTTGCACATGACAATTGCCTTCATGTGCGGTTTGCAATGTATCCCATATTTATTTTGCAATCTCGAGTCCATCCACTTTTGTAAACTCATCACGATTGAGTGATGAAGTGATGACTGCAGCAGCTTGGTCGTTTCGATGGATCGCTTGCTCTTGGCTAGGTGTGACCTCCTCATCATCATCAGGGATATCTATTCCTATGCATACTATGTGCCACAAACTTGGATTGAGAGAAATCAAATGCATTTTCATGTTTTGCCTCCACATTGAGTAGTCATTGCCGTCAAAGTGTGGGGCTTTTCCAAGTGGAATAGATAGATAATGATTATTGTTAGAATTTAGGCGATCATAATTAAAAGGATATCGGGAGTAGTCGGTGTGACTGCTCCCCTTCTTTTTCTTCTCATCTTCGATTTTCACCTTTCCCTTGGAAAGGGTTTTCTTCCTTAGGAGCGCCTTGAGTTCCAGCGTCTCCTCATCATCATCCTTGAAGTCTTGAATGGCCTCGAGGAGCTTCTCCAATTTTTGGTTCTTGTCTTCATCAACCTTCTCTTGGTTGTTGCTCTTGTGTATGTCCTTCATGTCCGACATGATCTCTTCGAGCGATTAGTCTCCTTCTTGAAGAACCTTGCTCTGATACCAATTGAATGTGGCCTAGAGGGGGGGGGGGTTAATAGGCCTTTCTTAATTTTGTCGAAACCTGCAACACTTAACAACCAGATCGAATCTCGAGATATCGGACTAGTCCGGTCAAGTGCGGACTAGTCTGGTGTGTACCGACTAGGTTAATCAAATTTGATCAATTAATTTTATTCTAGGATGTATGCAGCGGAAATATACTTGTAATTGAAGTGTTACATGATTATGAACTAGGATATACCACAAGTCAATCTTATATTTAATGTTTCAACGTAAAGTAAGCAAGATTGATTGAAACCCTAGATTGATATTATGTATAAGAACGACGAGCGCAGAGTAAGAACACAAGCACTTTATCCCGTGGTTCGGTTCCCACAGAGGCAACCTACATCCACGTTGAGGAGTCCACAAAAGGATCGGGTCTTCTCCAACCCTACCCTCGTCGGATTGCCACGGAGGCCAATCCTCTTCACTTATCACAAAGGAAAATAACCAAATTCAAGGGGCTTTCTCACATGTTGAGGGCTCCCCAAGATTACAGCAAGAACTCCACCTAGAACACACTCGAAAGATTACAATGAAAAATCACAGGAGTGTGTTAGGGAATCAAACCAAGAGCTCAATGAGTGATGAACTGTGTCTCTCCAATGATCCAAAGTGTATCCTCAAGGGTTTGATCTTTGTTGCGTTTGATTTTGTGGAGAGATGTGTTTTTGAGGCTCTTGGGAGGTGTGACGGCGTAGGGGGTCAAGAGAGGTGAAAGATGGCCCGTGTACACCTATTTATATGGGGTTCCCAAAAGTTACCGTTAGGGTTTTGGAATACCGGACTAGTCCGTGGTGGACACCAGACTAGTCCGGTGTGCTGTGTGTAGCAAACCTTAGGTGTCCCAAAATATCGGACTAGTCCGGCTGGAAGCAGACTGGTCTGATTTCGCTTCTGGAAATCTTCGGACTAGTCTGGTGGATATCCGACTTGTATGGAAACGTGAAACCCTAAGTGAATTGGGGACAAGTCCGCACTTGGAGGACTAGTCCGATTTTGGTCAGAGGGTTTTTCGGACTAGTCCGTGCTAATATCGGACTTGTCCAATTTTGTGCAACTTGTGAAGTGTTTGAAGGACTAGTACGCACTAGGGGGGGCTAGTCCGATTCTAGTAAGAGAGATATCGGACTAGTCTGTGGTGATATCGGACTTGTCCAATTGTGCAGAAAGATATCAGACTAGTCCGGTGTCAGTCGGACTAGTCCGGTCCTGTATAAACTTGTGCAATGTGTGTGATTATTTGTGCTTGAGCTCTTGGGGTGTGTTTCCTTAACACACTCCATACACAATGATCTACTACACTTGTTCCTTGAGCTCTTTTCCACATTGCTCCTCATTCTCCCTTCTTTTTGGCACTTTGCTTATTTTCTCATTAGAACTTGTGCTCATCTCAACAAAGTGGTTAGGATCTCATTTGCTTGTCATAAATCATCCAAAACCCACAAGGGATTCCTAGATGCACTTTCAGATTTCCATCTCGGAGCTGCCCTGTCGGATTCTACAGAGGAAGATCACTAACAGTTAACATTTATCGAGTCTCAACCTTAGGCATGCCCTGGTTTGCATTTAAGTCATTTCTAAAGTTTTGCTTTTTATCACTATGTTGACTAGTATATGAATTGTGCATTAGGTCTATTGTGTTTGAATACTCCGAATGCATGACCCACAATCCAATTGAGTATATGGGTAGGTTTATAGCTCAACACGTAGAATTGCCATGCTAATGTTGTAGGGAATCCAGTAGAAATCGAGTGGTTGGAATCCAATCGCGAGATAGCGATATTTCCACCTGGGATTGGTTATTATAGAGAATTATTTATGAAACTGGATATGAAACCAAGCAGGGGTTAGGGTGCAACAGGACATGGTCTCGGGCGCCTAGCCCTGCCTGTATCGATTGAGGATCGTGCTGGTGCGGCCCTGTTGAGCAAGTTTGAGTTGTATCAGAGGCATATTGGATATATGGGACCTAGGAAACCGATGTAACTTGCCCACCTTAGCATCGAGGCATAACCTACCGCCTTATAGGTGTGAGTTGAGAGCAGCAAGGTGTAATATCAGCGGGAATGTTACGCTTCGTGTGGGGGCCTCCTGCTCGTAGCGGTGGGACCGGTTCGGCGTGTAGGTGTCGAGTGAAAGGTGGCTGCATACAACATCAATGGAGTGTGCCTTCGCAGCTCCGAGTGTTGATGTATACGTCGTGCTATCTGGGTGTTATTGATTCTAATCACCATCGCTCATAGTTATGAACTGAGCATAGTTGTTCACTGAGTCGTGACGTGGTAATAAAAAGTAGTTCGCACATTATGAATCTGCTGTCATGATTATTATCGTTCACTGGATTAGAAATAGCACAATTAAATTTACATTTGCCAAACATTTAACTTGAATGAAACTTATGCAGCATTGAGCATGTAACATTGGCGATAAAGTGTTTCTTGTCTGATTGTGGATTCTGTGATGTGCCATGCTCAGGGAATACCATTTGCTACTCTAAAATTGAGCTTAGGATTTACTGATAGGCGAGTCTTTTGTGAAAATTCAACTTCCTTTTATATTATCAGTCTCAAGCATGTAGAGTTCCATGTTTAGTGGAGACGGTTAAGTCTTACTGAGCCTTTGTGCTCAGGGTTGCTTTATATGTGATTTTGCAGGTTTTTATTATATTGCTGTTGTTAAGGATTGTCCGTGAGACCTCGAGTTGTCAAGATGTATCTCTCACGCAACACCATGCCGTTGCCATGTATTGTTGTGTTGCTAGTAACAAGCGTCCGTGGGCATGGACGACTTCTCTTGTGCATAAATAGGTTGAGAGTGTGAGTATGTACTTTCTTTTGCGTGTGTACCGCTATTGTACACTATGTTGTAAACAATATCTTTTATAAAGTAAAAATATTATATCTTTACTATGTCTTTTCGTGTGTGCTGTTGGGTGCCACATCGCATGGCACCATCCAATGTTATTCCTGGAATGTCGGGATACCGGTCTTCACAGCTTGTATCTACTTTTGATGTAATATTAAGAATAATATAACATGAACTTTTATGTTATGTGTTCTGAGTTCTTTTCTGTGTTGTGCTTTTCGATGTCGCATCATACGACACTACAAATGTGATTTCTGAAATGTCAAGACTGTGATCCTCACTATTACTTAGCATTACCCATTGGTTCCAGGCAAATTTCACATTCTTGATTACCCAATTGTGGCTGCTACCTATCTGCTGGTTCCTTGGCCATCTCTTCTTTGGCATTGTCCAGTTGCTGCTGCTGCTGGACATTGGTTGGTCTCTCTACAATATATTCTCTGCCATAGGACACTTGCTGCTGCTGCATAATGCCTGGAAAGCATATCATACACATGTATTACATAGCTCCCACATATGGTATTCTCTCAAGGATGTACATTTAAATGGGTCCTAGAGTTACCTTTTCCTTCCTTTTGAATATGAACATTATTTAGATCATCTTGTGTCTCAGCATAACCTATAAATATAATAGAAATTTTTTCAGTAAATATTCTTAGACATTCGCAATTGCCTGTAAGTATGAATGTGGCCTAAAGGGGGGTTGAATAGGCTTTAAAAATTTTCCTGCAACACATAACAAATACGTTAAATACCGAAATACGTTAAATACCGAGGGACCAGACTTGTTCGGTATGAGGTACGGACTAGTCTGGTTATTCAATTACTAAGAAAGGATTAGGTGTTTAGGAAGAATTTTCAAATGAAATGGCAGCGGAATGTAATTACTATTCTTATAAATTGAACAAGAGATAAGGTTGCTTAATTTTGACATGAAACACAAATTACTTGATTGATCAATTCTAATGCCCTAGATGATGAAACTTGCAAAAGTAAAAGAATGGAACATGCGAGACACAAATTTTTATCGAGGTTCGATCTCCCCAAAGAGATCTACTCCTCGTTGAGGAAGCTACACAGGGCCGGGTCTCTTCAAACCCTTTTCCTCGTCAAGTCACCACACAAGGCCGACTTGAGTTCCACGATCACATGGTAATCACCAAGTTGGTGGGGGCAACCTCACACGTTGAGGGCTCCCACAAAATTACAGCGAGAAAAAGATGATCTAATACACTCAAAAGATAACAAAGAATGCACGAGTGTATAAGAGATCGAACCCCAAGAGCTCGACGATGTGCAGGCGATGATCTCCCTATCCCAAATCTATATACCAAAAATATTTAACTCTTTAGGCCTTTAGATGTGTGGGGAGATGTGCTTTGTGCTCTTGGGACGAGTGGCGGCGCTAGGGTTTATTTTTGACAGTTGTGTATGGTGCTTGTCTTTGTGGGATTGTGGATCATCTATTTATAGTGTTTCCAAAAATATTACCGTTAGGGCCCGACGGCCGGACTAATCTGCTCTGGTGACCGGACTTGTCCGGTGTGTTGTGTAAAATTTGCATGGAATGTGCAGCACACTAAAAACCTTAATTTGTGTGACGTATACTGGACTTCCGTATTGGAACTGAGAGTTCATCAGACTAGTCCGTTGTGATTATAAAGAGTTGATTGGACTAGTCTGCTAAATGACGGACTTGTCTGGTGCAATGTGAGTTGTGTTTTTCCAACTTGTCTGAGTGAAACATCAGAAAGTTGAATGGACTTGATCGGTCTGTGCCCGGACTTGTCCGGTGCAAAGTGAATTGAAATATTAGAGAGTTTAACGGACTTTTCTGGTTTGTGTCTGGACTTGTCCGATGCTTAGTGAACTGTGACATCAGAGAGTTTAACGGATTGGTCCGCTCAGTGAACGGACATGTCCGGTGCTCAATGAATTACTTAGATTGATTTTATCTCTTAACCTCTACGCAAAGGAATGAGCTCTTGGGACGTGTCTCTCACACACATCCTATACAATTATGTCTACCTTGCGCTTCCATTGATCATTTGGGCTTCTTCCTTTCTTACTTCTCATTTTTCACCTTTTTGGTTGCACTATAATATCAATCTTTGTTGACCTGCATTCATCTAAATGAATTCATTAGGATCTCACTTGTTAGTCATCAATCGTTCAAAACCCATAGGGGAACGCAAAGATGCACTTTCAATCTCCCCATTTTTGGTGATTGATGACAACCAATTGAGATTTCACAATTAAGAGTAAAAATTGATTTTCATAAAGTGGGCATATATGAGAATGACAGTTGATCAATAAAAACTTCTCACATATATGCACTCTTTTATGGTGGGGTGCCTATAACATGTGTGTGATCAATTAATGTGATGAACAAAATTAAGAGCATAGCAATTATTGTAGCAACCATCACGGTAATATTAAACTAAGCATCACACATTCATATTAAATAAAATAGGCACATCCAAAAAGATATTACAATAATTTGAAATTTAAGTTACATGTCCATGAGCACTAGTCATTAAGGCTTACAAGTAAATAATACTAGTCTCAATCTCTCCCCCTTTGGCATCAAGGCACCAAAAAGAGAAAAATTGAGAGGAATCACTCATCGCCACTCCCTCCCTCACTCTCAGGCCTATGTTCATCTTCATCTTCATGTGCATGCTGAGGAAGAGGAGCGGAGACATCTGCTAGTCCAAAGGATGCCAATTCTTGCTCCGTGAGGGGTGCCATCTCTTAGATGTTCTCTTCTGAATCCTTTGAGATTTGAGGTGTTCCCAATGGCTCAATATCTAGCTTCTCACATATTTCTTTGATGTTTGCCTTCATATACCTTTGATGTCTCTTTCTAGCTAGACTTTCCTTATGCTGTTTAATTTCCACTTTGCGACAGGATGCAAAGATGGAGGACAGCATTTTCAGCACACCACTGGAGCACTCTTTGGATGATGAAGGAGCAGAGGTAGTAGTTGGAGTCCTTGTGCCTTCATGGGCTTGCTTAGATCTCTGTTCCACTCCAGGTCAGGCAGGAGCAAAGAGAACAGTGTAGACTATAGGCTTTTGGGGTTTGAGGCGGGTGTGCTCAACATCCTTAACAAACTCAAGGCCGGTAACCTTCTCAATCATGAACATGATGTAAGGAGCATAGCCACAGGACCTATTGGGAGTGATTGAGATGTTCACAATGTCATTGTAGATATATTCAAAGACATTGAAGTTCATTTTCTTACTTATCACTTTCATCAAGGTCCTTAGAGTTCCTTTAGTTGTCCCTGCATCTCCAACCTTTGGAGCAATAGTCTTCCTTAAAATTCAATTAAGAACAGCAGAGAATGGCTTCAAGTACTTGGTGGTAGGAGACTTGTATGACATTCTTGTATCATAGAGGAATTCTAGCTCATCCTTCTCCAAAGGCTTCAAGTTATGAACAATGAGCTCATTGTTCAAGGTATCTTCAAGGTGAAGTATCCTCGCAAATTTCTCAAAAGTGACACTATACTTGGATCCATGTGTCATCCAAATCATCTCATTCCCATCATCACGGGCGAAGTAGAGAGTAGAGTAAAATTGGGTGAGGACTTCATTGTTCCAATTATATCAGAAGGATAGAAGATCCTTCAAACAATGCCTCTCCAATGCCTCCAAGACTTCATGATATGCTTGACAGTGCTTGGATTGTAAATAAGTCATGTCCACCCATTGACTAGCAACCACTGGATTTCGCATCTTCATGTACACGTGCTCATAGTAGTCAACATGGAAGTGGCTCCAAAATCTTGGATCAGCAGATTGCTTTGGCTGCTCATAAGCTTCAATCTTTCTAAACTTGTCAGCCAACTCATTTCCTTTGACCATGAAGTAATTTTCTGATGGTTGCCTGTTGCACTGCATCGGTGACTTCATCTTAAGCGGACCAATGGGACCACTTGCAAGTCCTTTTCCCTTGTTGGCGCTCCTTCTAGGTACAGTTGAGCTGGCACCAGCACCATCCTTGCTCAATGCTTTCTTTACTACCACTTTCCTCTTTTTTGGAAGAGCATCATCGGGAGGAGAGGAGTGGGCATTGAAGTCATGACTCTTCTTGCTCCGGTCCTCCCTACAATAATCAAGTTTTAAGGAAAGATGAGAACTAGGGTTAAGTGAGATTTTTTACCGAAAAATCAAAGATTTGAGATCGGAGGACCGGAGCAGAGTCCAGATTAGCCCGGAGAGGGATGCTTCGTGCCGAGGAAAAGTGTTCTTGTAGAGGAACCTTCGATTTTGGTGGTCAAAAGTGAAAATTGCCTTGGGAACTAGGGTTTGAGGAGAGAGAGTGCTAGGACGATTTTGAGAGGAAGAGGAAGGTGTCATGGCGTCTCACTAGGGTTTAAGCCCGATAAATGCGGACTAGTCTACACAGAGTCGGACTAACTAGTCGGCCGCAACGGACTAGTCCGGAGATGACCACGAACTAGTCTGGAGCAGCTGGACAGATCATAATTAGAAACAAGGTTATTTTTGGGAGTTTGATCTAATAGTGATATAAAGGACATCAAATCACAAATAATCTTGATGAACATGACCAGTAAGCAATCAAAAATCATACAATGGCCATAATTCACTAAGATTCAGTAATTGAAATAGTTCTGGAGAGAAAATTGTGATAAAGGATGATTTTTTGCAAAAATGAGTAAACTTTGAAGAATTAATTAGGTATGCAATGTATCAAGCCACATTTCGAGAGTCAAGTATATTTAATTCATTTCTTACCTCACAAAATCTCTTTTCATCTAGTGGCTTTGTGAATATATCTGCTAGTTGTTATTCAGTTCTAACATGTGAAATTTCTATGTCACCTTTTAGTGAATGATCTCTTAGAAAATGACAACGAATATCTATGTGCTTAGTTCTTGAGTGCTCTACTGGATTGTGTGTAATTTTTATGGCACTTTCATTATCACATAGGAGTGGAATATGGCTCATATTTTAACCATAATCCCTTAGAGTTTGTCGCATCTAAAGTAGTTGTGCGCAACAACTACTGGCTGCAACATACTCCGCTTCGGCTGTGGAAAGAGCAATAGAGTTTGCTTTTTAGATGACCATGAAACTAAGGATCTGCCAAGAAATTGGCAAGTTCATGATGTGCTCTTTCTATCGACTTTGCAGACTACATAGTTGGCATCAGAATATCCTATAAGATTAAACTTGGATCCTTTGGGATACCAAAGTCCCAAGTTGGGTGTGTGCACAAGGTATCTTAAATCCTTTTTACAGCTTTTAAATGACACTATTTAGGTGCAGCTTGAAATCTTGCACACATACAAACACTAAGCATGATATCTGGCCTAGATGCACATAAATAGAGCAGTGAACCAATCATAGACCGATATACCTTTTGATCCACATCTGGACTGTCTTTGTTGAGAATGAGATGTCCATTAGTTGCCATGGGAGTCTTGATGGGCTTGGCTTTGTCCATATTGAACTTTTTGAGGATGTCTTGCATGTACTTGGTTTGGCAGATGAAAGTGCCTTCTCTCGATTGCTTCACTTGGAATCCCAAAAAGAACTTCAATTCGCCCATCATAGACATCTTGAATCTGTGTGTCATAATTTTGCTAAATTCTTCACAAAAGGATTTATTAGTAGAACAAAAAATGATGTCATCAACATAAATTTGACATACGAATAGATGACCATCATAATGTTTTGTAATAAGGTATAATCATCTTTTTCCTATTTTAAAACTATTTTGGGTGAGAAAGTCCCTAAGGCACTAATACCAAGCTCGGAGAGCTTGTTTGAGGCCACAGAGAGCCTTACGCAGTTTGTACACATGGTTGGAGTACTCTTGGTCTTCAAATCCTGGTGGTTGCTCCATGTATACTTCCTCTTTGATAGGACCTTTGAGGAATGCACTTTACACGTCCATTTTATACAGTTTCAAATTGTGGTGAGCAGCATAGGCTAATAGAATACGGACGGACTCAAGTCTAGCTACGGGAGCAAAAGTTTCATCAAAATCCAAACCTTCGACTTGTAAGTAACCTTTTGCCACAAGTCGGGCCTTGTTTCTTGTTACAACTCTGTTTTCATCTTGCTTGTTCTGAAAGACCCATTTGGTGCTTACGATGTTTGCCTTTGGTCTTTCCACCAGCTCCCATACCTCATTTCTCTTGAAGTTGTTCAACTCCTCTTGCATTGCAATCACCCAATCTGGAACTTTTAGTGCTTCGTCGACCTTGTATGGTTCCTGAAATGAGACAAAAGAGTAATGTTCACATAAACTAGCAATATGAGATCTAGTGGTTACTCCCTTTGCAATATCTCCAATGACGTTGTTGACGGGAAGATCTCTTTGTATACTCTGATGTACTCTTGGATGAGGCACTTGTGAGGTCACTTGTTCTTCATTATCTTCATTGTGATTGTATCCCCCTAAATCATTGCTTCCACGATTAAATTGACCTTCTTGATCCTGTTGTTGTTGATCCTGTGCAGAGGTTCCCCCTTGATCGTTGCTATCCTGTTGAGGTATATATTGAGCACTTGGGTATTTTTATTGCGCTTGCAGTCGAATATCACCAAGTGCCATCCTTATCAATGCTTGACATGGGGCTTCTTCTTGATCTATCACACACTTTTCAACTTGCTCCACTTGGGAGCCATTAGTTTCATCAAACACTACATCACGTGCTACTTCAACAATGCCAGAGATTTTGTTGAAGACACGATAGGCGTAGGCATTCGAATCATAACCAAGTAAGAACCCTTCATCAGATTTCAAAGCGAATTTCAAAGTCCTCGGTTTCTTGTTCAAGATAAAACATTTGCTTCCAAATAATATGAAATATGAAACGTTGGGTTTGTTACCAGTGAGGAGCTCATATGGCGTTTTTTCTTCAGAAGTCGGTGAAGATATAGCCGGTTTGTGGCGTGACAAGCAGTGTTTACCGCTTCAGCCCAAAACCGGTCCAAAGTCTTGTATTCATCCAGCATTGTCCTCGCCATCTCGATGAGTGTCTTATTCTTCCTTTCGGCCACCCCATTTTGTTGAGGGGAGTAGGGTGCCGAAAACTCATGTTTTATTCCTTCTTCATCTAGGCACTCCTCAAATTGAGTATTCTTGAACTTCGTTCTTTGTCACTTCTAATGTTCTTGACGGTAGAGGAGAATTTATTTTGCGCTCTTTTCAAAAATTTCTTGAGGATCCCCTAGGTTTCTGATTTATCGTACAAGAAAACACTCAGGTAAATCTAGAAAAATCATCAACAATTACTAATCCATATTTGTTACCGTAAATGCTCATATAAGCAATTGGACCAAAGAGGTCCATGTGAAAAAGTTCCAGCGATTTGATGTGGTCATCACGTTCTTGGCAGGGTGTGGTGCTCCAACTTGTTTTCCCGCCTAGCATGCGCTGCATGGCCTGTCTTTCTCAAACACAACATCTTTTAAACCTCAGATGTGACCACCTTTTAGAAGTTTCTACATATTCCTCATCCCAACATGGACTAACTGTCTATGCCACAACCATCCCATGTTAGTTTTTGCAACCAAGCAAGTGTTGAGTTCAATTTTATATTTGTTGGAGTCAACAAGATAAAGCTTTCCCATCAACATTCCCTTGAATGCAATTGAGTTATTGCTTCTTCTAAAAATTGTCACACCCTCATTAGTGAATAAACAGTTGTATCCTTTGTCACATAGTTGAGATATGGACAAAAGATTGTAATCTAAAGAATCAACATGTAAAATATTTGAAAGGGTGTGTTGAGAAGAAATTTCAATTTTACTGTTGCCAAGGACTTTTCCTTGGTTGTTGTCTCCAAAATAAATTCCTTCTCTTGGATCCGTGTTTTGCTCATACTCTACGAACATACTCCTCTCTGCGGTCAGGTGATTGGTGCATCCACTGTTCAGCACCCATTTGGATCCTCCGCAGGAGTAGGCCTGCAAAACAAATATTATTTCTTGGTTTTAGGTACCCAAGCATTCTTGGGTACTCGGAGGTTAGTCACAAGTGTCTTGGGCACCCACACACAAGTCTTTGGGTTCTTTTGGCGTGACCCTACATATTTTGCAAAAACATGTCCAGATTTATTTCTCATAAGTACATAAGAAGCATCAAAAGTATTAAACAAGGTCTGCACTTCAGATTCATGCGAGTTTTCTTTAACAAACACACTATGATTCTTGTTATGAACATTAGCAAGCATCTTTTTATTTTTTTTTTGTACCCAAGGCCATCTATCATGTTAGGAGGTCTTGTGACCATATATGCACTCCGTGCATATTTAATCTTTTCCTTGTAAAAGATGCCACTTTGGGATGGGTGTTTAGCATGTGAAATAGAGGAATCATCTTTAACAATCTTCTTCTTACTAGAGCATGTGCAAATTTTAGTTGTTGTCGAATTTACACCTCGGGAAGGTGAGATCTTGGAGGAGGAAGTGCCACTTTGCTTGAGTGACTCAACTTGCACTTCAAGGATTCTGTTAATTTTTGACAAGTTAGCAAGTTCATCCTTGATTGCAATGTGTGAGTCTTCTAGTTTTGAGTAAGTTTCGTTACTCAAAGCTAGCTCATGCTCAAGTGCCTTGCTCTTCTCCTTCTCAAGCTCAAGGAGCTTCTCAACCTCTTGATATCTCTTCCTTTCAGCATATCCTTTTAGCATTGACAAGCTCCTCCTTCTCAAAAATTTCATCGACAACATTTTCATTTTAATTAATGTTGTCTTACTCAGACCTTCAAGCATTTCCTCATTTTCACTAGAGCTATCAAAATCGTCAATAGAGGAATTAAGCGAGGGAGGTGTAAGTAGAACCTTTTTCTCGCCTTCCTTAGCCATGAGGCAAGTATGATTGTGAGTCTCCCGTCCTCCCATGTTAGGGAAGAGCGTAGACTTCTTGGTAAGCTTCTTGATGCAATGGTAGCCATCTCTTCTTCATCTGAGGAGGACTCGTCGTTTGAGTCCCACTCCTTGCCAATGTGTGCTTGGTGAGCTTGCCTCCTTTTCTTGAAGGTCTTCTTATCTTGTGGCTTCACTTCCTTGTTCTTCTTAGTTTCTTCATATGTGCAGTCAACCATAAAATGACCGTACTCACCACAGTTGTAGCAGGTACGTCGTGCCTTGGATTTTCCTTTCTCTTTGCTTTTCCCATCACTTGAGTTGTTGCCCTTCCTTCTTCTCATCATGCGCTTGAATTCTTGATGAAGAGCACCATCTCTTCATCATCCATATCGGTTCTCACATCACTTGTGTCTTCTTCATCTTGTGCTTCACGAACTTCCTTTCCTTTAAGCTTGCAAGTTGCTTTGAGGGCAACTTCCTTCTTCTTGGAGGAGGTAGGTTCAGCTAAGTCTTTGACATATTGGGCCTCCTTCTCCATCATCTCATGGTTGATAATCTTGCCCAATAGTTCATCTGCAGTCATTTTGTGAAACCCTGAGCCTTCTTCGATCATAGAGCACAAGGTGACATTCCTTGGCATAAATGCTATAATCATTCTTTTGACCACCTCATGGTAAGTCCACTTATTGCTTCCATAGTCACAGATCTTGTTGATGAGCGCTTCATTCGGTTGTACATCTCTTGAGGTCATTCGCCCTCCTCAATGGCAAACCTCCCCAATTCTCCTTCAAGCATTTCAATGTTTGCTTCACGAACTGAGCAATTTCCTTCATGTGCGGTCTTGAGTGTATCACATATTTCCTTGGCACTTTCCAGTCCATCAATCTTGGTAAACTCTTCTCGGCTCAAGGATGAAGTGATTACTGCAACGGCTTGTGCGTTGCAATGAATTTCTTGCTCTTGCTCTGGAGTGAGTTCATTGTCGGTATATGGGATATCTATACCTGTACACACACCATGCCAAAGACTGGGGTTAAAGAGACAAGATGCATTTTCATATTATACTTCCACATTGCATAATCATTTCCGTCAAAATGAGGAGTTTTTTCATAGGAATTGAAATATAATGATTGTTAGAATTAAGACGATCATAAGTATAAGAATATCGGGAGTAGTCATGATGACCACTCCCCGTCGTCTTCTCGTCTTCTTCCTTGCCCTTTTTGCTTAGAAGTTTCTTTCTTATAAGCGCCTTGAGTTGACACACTTCTTCATCATCATGTTTGTTTTCCTTAAGTACATCGAATGCCTTGGTGTCTTGTTCATCTTTGGTGTTGGGCACCTTCGAGATCTGTTTGTTCTTGTCAGAGGCTATTGATCTCTCGGAGCGGTGAGTCTTGTAAATGGAGAACCTACTCTGATACCAATTGAATATGGCCTAGAGGGGGTGAATAGGTTTTAAAACTTTTCCTGCAACACTTAACAAATACGTTAAATACCAAGGGACCGCACTTGTCCGGTATGAGGTACGGACTAGTCCGGTTATTCAATTACTATGAAATGATTAAGTGTTTAGGAAGAAATTTCAAATGAAATAGCAGCGGAATGTAATTACTATTCTTAAACCTTGAACAAGAGATAAGGTTGCTTAATTTTCACGTGAAACACAAATTACTTGATTGATCAATTCTAATGTCATAGATGATGAAACTTGCAAAAGGAAAAGAATGGAACACGTGAGACACGGATTTTTACCGAGGTTCGATCTCACCAAACAGATCTACTCCGCGTTGAGGAAGCCCACACAGAGTCGGGTCTCTTCAAACCCTTTTCCTTGTCAAGTCGCCACACAAGACCGACTTGAGTTCCACTATCACGGGGTAATCACCAAGTTGGTGGGGTACCCTCACAAGTTGACGGCTCCCACAAAATTACAGCGAGAAAAGATGATCTTATACACTCAAAAGATTACAAAGAATGCACGAGTGTATAAGAGATCAAACCCCAAGAGCTCAATGATGCGCATACGATGATCTTCCTATCCCAAATCTGGATACTTAAAAGATTTAACTCTTTAGGCCTTTAGATGTGTGGAGAGATGTGTTATTGTGCTCTTGGGACGAGTGGCGGTGCTAGAGTTTATGTTTTTGACAGTTGTGTACAGTGCTTGTCTTTGTGGGGTCGTGGATCACTTGTTTATTGTGTTTCCAAAAATATTATTGTTAGGGATCCCGACGGCTGGACTAGTCCGCTCTGGGGACCGGACTTGTCCGGCGTGCTGTGTAAATTCACATGGAATGTGCAGCACATTAAAAATCCTAATTGGACTTGTCCGTATATCGAACTTGTCCGTATTGGAACAGAGAGTTTATCAGACTAGTCCATTGTGATTACGGAGAGTTCATCGGACTAGTCCACAATATTATGGACTTGTCTGGTGCAATGTCAGTTGTATTTTTCCAACTTGTCTGAGCAAAACATCAGAAAGTTGAACAGACTTGACCGGTCTATGTACGGACTTGTCCGGTGCAAAGTGAATTGAAACATCAAAGAGTTTAACGGACTTGTCCGTTGTGTGTTCGAACTTGTCCGGTGCTCAGTGAACCGTGACATCAGAAAGTTTAACGGACTAGTCCGCTCAGTGAATGGACATGTTCGGTGCTCAGTTAATTACTTAGATTGATTTTAGCCCTTACCCTCTACGCAAAGATATGAGCCCTTGGGATGTGTCTCTCACACACATCCTATACAAGTATGTCTACTTTGCACTTTCATTGATCATTTGGGCTTCTTGCTTTCTCACTTCTCATTTTTCACCTTTTTGGTTGCACTACAATATCTAATCTTTGTTGACCTGCATTCATCTTAATGAATTCATTAAGATCTTATTTGTTTGTCATCAATCATCCAAAACCCACAAGAAAATGCCTAGATGCACTTTCAAAGTACTCAAATTAAAAGGAGAAATTATTGCCAAGGTCTCTAAAATATTAGCCCCATCATTCTCACAACATGGTTCTACAAAGACTGGAGAAATATAGTTAAATTAGCATTTTTTACATCTGGCGCAACAGAAATGAAACATTGCACCATACCTATCTTGTTTTTAGCAATTAAGCAGGCCATAATTAACTAGGTTAGATTTTCGTAAAAGAAAAATACATTTTTCAAAAAGCATATATGGTGCAACCTTATCGCTTATATGTGTTCAATAAAAATTTTAAGCATTTTTCAGTTCATTCATTAGCATCTTTGTTGACTTTAACTAATAAAATTATTATATTGTGCCAGGGAACTACGTGATTCGGGAGTTTCCCTGAGTGTTCATGTTTCCTAACTATTGACCACCGTGGGACACCAGGAGTGCACGGGCAACTGGCGACTGGTAACTCCGACGACTGGTAAGAGGAAACTCCTGCGAGACGAATCCGGCAAGTATGTCGATGACAAATCACTAACTCCGTATCTCACCTGATTTAGAATCCGGTTTCAGTCATCTGGTGTGGGTGGCTACGTGCATCGCACTGTAGTCACTCACGTCAGTCCAGGTTTTGGAATTTGTGATTTACCGATACAGGCGATGACTATGAAAAAAAATGTTTACAGATATGTCGCCTAACATTAGCACCAGTCAGGAGATCAGAAACCCAGGAGGAAGATCGTTTAGGTGCAGAAAAATTGGCCAGGGCATTGGTGGTTGCAGCATCAACTAGGTCTGGGCCAAGAACTATCCATGGAGTTGAGAGGAAGTTAGGAAGCAACAGATTTCTTCCGATTGCAAACTTGGAAGAGGATCAGGGAGTGGGGGGTGCATCGATCCACAGATCAACACAAGCAAAATCCCAGTTGGAAATCAGATCATTGAAGGGAAAGGGATCGGTTCCACAGGGACAGCGCTCCTAGAACACGACTCTAGAAGGCTGATAGCGAATATTCCGGATCCTGTTGCGAGTTTGAATCAAATCAATTCGAATTATATCAGAGTAAGCCCACGACGGTTCCAATTAAGCCCAGCGATGCCTTACCGGTCCGTGGAGGGCCTGGTGGCCTTAGTCGTCAGGGTGGGGACTACCGTGTCAAGGGCTAGGGCTCCCCGGGTAAACCCTGCAGCCGCCTTTTGCAGATCCTACGCAGACATCGTTCGTCGAGGGAGCGAGAGAATGGAGAGATAAGGTCAGTTCTTGGGAAGCCGACGCGATAGATTCCAGAACAGGAGAGGAGGAGCATGTTAGAGCTGCCCAAGGTTGAACAAAGGCCCATGTGGGAAGGCCCATAATCTACACTATCAATAATAGATGGTTGTCCCCTAACCCTAACCCCAAGAGAGCCTCCACCACAGCAGCCACCGCACACAAGCTGCCATCACTCACGCGTGAGACGTGTGAGGTTGCTGCTGCGAGGAGGATCCGTTTCACATCTCCTTCCACATCAAAGGTTGATCGCGGATTCGCATCCGAGCCACGGAACGCTAGCACATTCCGGCGCGTGGTTTGTCTCTCTGTACGTGTGAACGTTCGTAGAGGTACTGCTGCGTTGCGCACTTCATCAGACCGAACGACTACCTCCCCATCGCCTACGAGTCTTCCACTGCGCCTCTCAACAGGAAGGTATATCTATGAACATCCAATCCAAGTGTTCTTATTCTACGCGGTTAATTTTATTGTGTGGTAGCGAGTAGCATCTCACATATTCCCCTATAGTGGCATCAGAGCCGTGCTTGCGATGTTTTTTATCTAGATTAAAGTTGTGTGTTTGGTTGTAGAACAGATCATTTTGATTTATAGCATTACGCGTAAATCAGACAGTTTTATTTCGTTCTTGCTTTCTTATTAAGTGACTGGCTAAATGGTCGTCTTCATGACGGCGCGTAAGTGTTACGCGGCTGACCACGAGGTTGCAAGTGACTGAGTATATCAGTTAGATGCACGGCATGAAATGCTATATCATTTGAAATGCCATGTCTGTTAGCATGTAACAACATGCGAACAGTATGTTTTATCCATCACCAGCTGACGGGGGTAAACATGTATTTTGCAAAAGTACGTGTCACATGTATTTCGTAGAAACGTCTAACTTGTTTTCACAGAGAATGATGTGACAGTATGGCCTTAAAATCATGTGAGATGATATGTGTAATTATTAATGTGTCCTGCATGACACAAGTTAATTATAGCCGGGTTGAGGCTGTTCACATATTGTATTTAGTCTACGTGCCGGTCTGTGAAGTGCCTATATGATGTAATTTTATTTATTTTAATTTCTATTAGTGTGTAATAGCCGAATAAATGATATAATTCATCGACATAAGGCGAGCACGAGACGGCACGACTATCGCCAGATGAACGAGCGATGACGTCTAAGGAGTAGACGCCTACATTGTGGATGTTCATGTGCTGATTTTTGTTGGACGATAAAAAGACCATGTTGTCATAGTAATTTTATTATTTGTGATATTCATATTTATGCACTGTTTGTGATGAATGTGAGAAATCCCTCGCAAAAAATAAGTTTTTGATGCCCTTCCAATATCTGCACCTATTGGGTCATGTTAGTTGATGATGGGTCTGCCAAAGCAGGGTATCATTTTCTACCTTGACCTATAGGGTGGTGTCGGACACCACAACATAGTATTGGTTTGCTTGACGGAGCTATCAAGTCGGACTTGGGCTCTGGGGCATAAACGTTGAGAATCGGGACATTGGATGTCACCCAATAAATGAGAGTCGCATAGGATGTGACTAACAATGGTTGCCTACCTTGTTCGCTATGATGCTAGCAGTGATGCCAAAGCTCACTAGTTTCGTAGAAAACGTTGGATCTCGTCCCACTATGCAATGCCAGAGGAACATTAGCAAAACATAGTGGGGTTTTTGTTAAAAAGGTTTTAAGAAAATAGTGCTAAATATTGCATATACCTGTTGTTGTAGAAAATGTCGAGCTCCTCAAATTTTAATCTGCGATCAATCCTAGAAAATGAAAAGCAAATGGAACTAATTTTGTTGATTGGAACCGAAATCTGAGAATTGTTCTTAGACAGGAAAAGAAAGAGTACGTTCTTGATACGGCTTACCCCGATGAGCCTCAGGATGTCGGGCACAACTTCAATGTATATCGTGCTTATGTGAAGCACACTGATGATGTAGTGAATGTGCAATGTCTGATGCTTGCTTGCATGAACTCTGAGCTACAAACTCAATATGAGAGCACCAATCCATACGATGTGATCGTGGGATTGCATGGCAAGTTTGAGGACAAAGCGAGGGTCAACGGGTTTAAAACCTCAAAGGCCCTATTTGGTTGCAAGGTTGCTGAAGGTACTCCAGTTAGTTCTCATGTAATCAAAATGATTGGTTATATTGAGAGATTGCAGAGGCTGGGTTTTCCACTAAACGACGAGCTTGCCGTTGATGTGATACTGCAGTCTTTGCCGTTGAGGTTCGAGCCTTTGACGCTGAACTATCACATGAATGGCTTGAAAAAACACTAATTGAACTGCATGGGATGCTAAAGACAGTAGAGGTGAGTCTTAAGAAGACTCCTAGTCATGTGATGATGGTACAGAAGGGTCAAAAGCGTAAGCGCCCCGCCAAGGCTAAGACCACCACAAGTAAGACTTCCGGGCAAGTGTCTAAGGCCAAGAAAAGGGTTGGCCCCACTTCTGACGATGTTTGTTGGCATTGCAATGCTAGTGGCCATTGGTTGAGTAATTGTGAGAAGTACTTGGAAGAAATCAAGAAAAAGAGAGGTGGGACCTCTGCTCAAGGTAACTTATTGAAATTAATCTTGCAACATGTTCTAATGAGGCATGGGTATTTGATACTGGTGCCATGATTCACACTTACAAATCATTGCAGGCATTGAAAAGAATTAGACGGTTTGCAAGAGATGAGATAGATATACACGTTGGAAATAGAGCAAAGGTTGCTGCATTGGTCGTTGGCGTTTACCCACTCGTACTACCCTCTGGATTGGTGCTAGAATTAAATAATTGTTATGTATTCCTGCACTCAATAAGAACATTATTTCTTCTTCATGTTTAGAAGAAGAAGGCTATGATTTCATAATAAAGAATAAATGTTGTTCTATTTTTATGAATGGGATGTATTATGGTCGTTGCCCCGTTGTGAATGGGCTTTATGTTGTTGATCTCAAGAGTTCTGAAATTAATAAAGTGAATGCTAAGAGAACGCGCACTAATGACCCAAATCCTACATACGTGTGACATTGTCGTTTAGGCCATATAGGCAAGAAACACATAGAGAAACTCCATAAAGATGGTTTTCTCGATTCTTTTGATTATGAATCAATTGAGACATGTGATTCATGCCTTCTTGGTAAAATGACTAAGGCTCCCTTTGTTGGACAAAGTGAGACAGCAAGTGAGTTGTTGGAACTAATACATACTGATGTATGTGGTCCAATGAACTCAGCCGCAAGAGGTGGTTATCAGTACTTCATTACCTTTATTGATGATTTAAGTAGATATGGTTATATCTATTTGATGAGAAATAAGGATGAGTCCTTTGAAAGGTTCAAGGAATTCCCAAATGAAGTACAAAATCACACTGGCAAGACAATTAGATTCTTGCGATCTGATCGTGGTGGAGAATATTTGAGGCATGAGTTTAGCGATCATCTGAAAAGTTGTGGAATTGTTCCACAACTTACTCCACCTGGAACACCACAGTGGAATGGTGTGTCTGAGCGGAGAAACCGAACCCTGTTGGACATGGTGAGGTCGATGGTGAGTCATGCAAATCTTCCATTGTACTTTTGGGGTTATGCGCTAGAGACGACTGCTTCCACACTAAACTGTGCTCCATCTAAATCTGCGGAGAGAACGCCATAAGAGATATGTACTGGGAAGCATCCCATTTTGTCGTTCTTAAAGATTTGGGGTTGCGATGCTTATGTGAAGCGTGTGATGCCAACTAAGCTTGAACCTAGATCTGATAAGTGTGTCTTTTTGCAGTATCCAAGGGAAACCAAGGGATACTATTTTTATAACTTACAAGCGAACGATGTGTTTGTTGCTCGAAATGCGGTGTTTCTTGAGAAAGAGTTTCTCTTTGAAAGAAGTCAGTGGGAGCACAGTGCAACTCAAAGAAGTTCGAGAAGCACATGGTGTTCCAATCTTCACTGATGGGGCACAACAAGATGAGCCAGTGATGGTCACTAATCAAAATGTTGAACCTCAACCACAAAGATCAATACGACCTCATCGTCCAACAGTGATGTACACGTTACTTAACACTGAACAATGTGACATATTGTTGTTGGACAACATTGAGCTGAGCACTTATACAGAGGCATTGATGGGACTAGAATTTGAGAGATGGCTTGAGGCCATGTGATCCGAATTGGAATCCATGAAAGAAAATCAGGTTTGGAACCTTGTTGATCCACCCAATGGTGTGAGACCAATTAAGTGTAAACAGATTTTCAAGAAAAAGATAGACGTCGATGGAAATGTTCACATCCATATAGCATGACTAGTAGCGAAAGGTTTCCGTCAAATTCAAGGTGTTGATTATGATGAAACATTTTCACCTGTCGCAATGCTAAGGTCTATTTGGATCCTTCTAGCAATTCACGCGTACTATGATTATGAAATATGGCAAATGGGCATCAAAACAGCTTTCCTTAATGGAAACCTAAGTGAGGATGTGTAATGACACAACCTGAAGATTTTGTCGACTAACAAAATGCTAGAGAAGTATGCAGACTTAGGAAGTCTATATACGGGCTAAAACAAGCTTCTTGAAGTTGGATTCTTCATTTTGATGAGGTAGTCAAATTGTTTGGCTTCTCAAAAAATGTAGAAGAGCCTTGTGTGTACAAGAAGACTAGTGGGAGAGCACTCATATTTCTGGTCTTGTATGTGGATGACATACTACTGATCGAGAATGATATTCCGTTTATGGAGGATGTAAAGGCTTCGTTGAGAAAAAAGTTTCTTTATGAAGGACCTTGGAGAGACATCCTACATTCTGGGCATAAAGATCTATAGAGGTAGGTGTAAACGTTTAATTGGATTAAGCCAAAGAATGTACATTGACAAGGTGTTGAATAGGTTCGGCATGAATGCTCCAAGAAAGGATTTATACCTATGTTGCATGGCATATCCTTGAGCAAGAATCAGTGTGTCGTAACACCTGATGAGCAAGAAAGGATGAGTAGAATCCCATACGCTTAGGCTATTGGATCTATCATGTATGCCATGTTGTGTACACGCCCAGATATCTCGTATGCTTTAAGTGTTACGAGCAAGTACCAATGAAACCCACGTGATAGTCACTGGGTAGCAGTTAAGAATATCCTTAAGTACTTGCAAAGAACTAAGGATATGGTCCTAGTCTATGGAGGTCTAGAAGAGCTCGTTGTAAATGGTTACACCGATGCTAGTTTCCAAACCGACAAAGACGATAGCAAATCACAGTTTGGCTATGACTTATGTCTCAACGGTGGGGCGGTGAGCTGGAATAGTTCTAAGCAAGAGATGGTCGCAGACTCAACAACAGAAGCCGAGTACATTGCAGCCTCAGAAGGCGCAAAGGAAGTTGTATGGATCAGAAAATTTGTTTCTGAATTAGGCGTGGTCCCTAGCTGCTCCAGTCCGATTGACCTCTATTGTGATAATACTGGTGCAATTGCGCAAGCAAAGGAGCTGAGGTCGCACCAAAAGTCTAAACACATACTACGGCGTTATCACCTAATTCGATATATCATCGATCGAGGTGATGTGAAGATATGCAAAGTGCACACCGACATAAACATTGCAGATCCATTGACCAAGCCACTTCCACAAGCAAAACATGAAGCACACACAAAATTAATGGGCATAGGAAGCTAGAATGATTAGTGTGATTGTGAGCTTTTGATGATGTGTACCATATTGGTAGTCATAGGATGGTGACATCATGTCAACATTTGTGACCTGCATATTTAGTGATATGTTCTATGACTTTGTTATTTCATGTATTGATGAATACGTGATTTGTTGTGAAACTACACAATCTAAAATGGCATTGTTTTAAATGTGATCCCCAATTTCTATCCATCATTTGGAACTGTGATGTAGAGATAAGTTGGTGCATGTGTTGTGTGGATGATCATGTTTCACGGATCATAACAATATGAGATATTGTAACAACAATACAGGCACATGTTAGGAACACGAGGCTGGATCTGACCCACTATGAGACACCACGAATACACAATGCTATCGGTGGTCTCAGAATAATACGCATACTTGCGTCCTCTGACTTGAGATTGACGAAGAGTCTCGGATTGTGTAACTTGTACTTTGGGACTGCCAAACGCTACTTTGTAACTCGGTAGTTACAAAAGTAGCTTTCAGGTATAACTGTATCAAGTCGTTGGGTGCGTTAAGCCAAGATGGAATTTGCCCCTCTCTTATTAGAGAGAGACTCCTCTGGGCCCTCTCGATGTGTTTGGAATTATAGTGCATGGCCATGCCTTGATTAAAGGTTAATCGTTAATATATTCCATACACGGAGCGAGATAAAGCTAAGTTCACAAGGGTAGCACTTCACTGCTCGCCTTGTACTTGGCTTGGTGTGTGTGGCAGAAAGATATAGTATTGACAAGTGTTACAGGTTATGCAAGGTATGATCTTCGTGTACCTTCACGAATTAGTAAGCCTTGCTTGAGGCCAATGCTAATTATTTATAAGAAATGGTTTCCGAGTCATGGTTGTTGGTTGCATGAATCTACGGGGTCACACACTTAAGGAGAGACAATCAAGGAGTTAACTAGATCAATTGAACTGGGTCCAGGACTTGGGAGCTTTTGAACACTTTGTTCAACTCTAGTGCAAGTGGGAGATTGTTAGGTCTGCACAAGGTTGAACAAAGGCCCATGTGGGAAGGTCCATTATTTACACTATAAATAATAGATGGCTGCCCCTTAACCCTAACCTCAAGAGAGCCTCCACCACTGCAGCCACCGTACACAAGCTGCCATCCCTCACGCGTGAGACACGTGAGATTGCTGCTATGAGGAGGATCCACTCCATGTCTCCCTCCGCATCAAAGGTTGATCGTTCGCATCTGTGCCACGGAACGCTAGCACGTTCCGGCGCGGGGTTCGTCTCTCCATACGTGTGGACGTTCGTAGATGTGCTGCTGCGTTGCGCACTTCGTCAGGCCAAACGACTACCTCCCCATCGACTACGAGTCTTCTGCTGCGCCTATCGACGGGAAGGTATATCCATGATCATCCACATCCAAGTGTTCTTGTTTTACGCGGTTAAGTTTATTGTGTTCTAGTGAGTAGCATCTCGTGTATTCCCTTGCATAGCAAACAGTGGCCAAGGAGGTTTCATCAACAGGAGTGGCATCTCCTCTGGTTTTCACCAGGGATACAAAGGAGGAGATCGTGAAGGAAGAGGTACTTATGGTGGCAGAGGTTTTGGAGGCAGGAACTTCAGTGGTAGAGGCTTCAATGCCAGAGGATCTCCAAGTGCGTGAGGTGGTCGTGGCTTCAATGGGTACAAAGGTAATTCTGATTTTTTCAATGAACAGACAAGCACAAGGTTTCGGTAAACAACAATCGAACAGGCAGGTGCAGGGATCCATGCAGCCATCACAAGTGCATGGCACTGGTCACGTCCATGGGAACGGCAAAACCCAGAACTCACATGCATATGGCGCTAGGCAGGTACATCATTCTCAAATGCAGGGCAACACACAAGGAACAGTTCCACATGTGCATGAGATGGTGCCATACGTGCATGGAGCCGATCAGGGTCTAGCTTCTCACACACAAGGGAATGGGCAAGGGCAGAGTATACATTTGTATGAGACCAGCAATGCACAAGGGGTTCAGAATGCAAATGTGCAGCTTAATCTACCTCTGCAGGCAGCTGAACTGCTCCAGAGGGTATTCGAGTCCGTGGCTGCAGATACATCCCGGAAGGCTTTAAAACACAAGGAACCAATGACAGAAGAAGGGACCAAACTTGCCAAAACAATGCACAAGATACAACATATTACGGAGTTGTCGAAGCCCACGACACAAGATGAGCGCAGGTTTTAATGAAATTATGAAGAAAGCGCAAAAAGAAGGGAGAGTGAGGAATCAAGTTGAAAGGAACTCAAGAAATTATTATAATACTCTTTGTGTATGGAGTGTGTTGGAGAAACACACCCCAAGAGCTCAAGTAAATTTTAATCACTCTCACTACACAAAGTTATACAAGTCTGGACTAGTCCGATGTACCCCGGACTTGTCCGATTTCTCTCTGTCTAGGATAGGTCAAGTCCTCCCAGAGCGGACTTGTCTGCACAGTCCAGTTTTCACACACCGAACTAGTCCGATATCACCACGGACTAGTCCGATATCTCTCTGACTAAGATTGAACTAGTCCTCCCCAGTGCGGACTAGTCCTCAGCACTTCACAGTTTGCACGAAGTCGGACAAGTCCGATATCACAACGAACTAGTCCGATATCTTTCTGACCTAAATCGGAAAAGTTTGATATCTGCACGGATTAGTCCAAAAACTTTCTGACTAAAATCAGATAAGTCCTCCAAGTGTGGACTTGTACTCAATTCACCAAGGATTTCACCACATCGGACTCATCCGAACATCTCCAGAGACAAAATCAGACTAGTCTGCCTAGGGCCGGACAAGTTCGATAATTCAGGACACTCAAGGTTTCCCACACGCCGCACACCGGACTAGTTTGGAGTCCACCACGGACTAGTCCAGACTTTGAAAACCCTAACGGTAAACTATGGAAACCCTAGTATAAATAGAGGTGCACGGCCCCTAATCAATCACTCTCGACCCCTTGCGCCGTCACACCCTCCAAGAGCCTAGAAAACACGTCTCTCCACACAATCCAATGCAAGAAAGATCAAATCCTTGAGGATTAACTTTAGATCAAAGGAGAGATATGATTCTTCATGTTTTGAGCTCTTGGGTTTGATTCTCACGCATACTCTTATTCTTTATTACATATAATTAGAGTGGGATGGTGGTGTATTCAGTTGTAAATCTTGGGGAGCCCTCAACTTGTGAGAAGGCCCCTTGAACTTGGTGATTTGCCCTTTGTGATTAGTGGAAGAGAATTCACCTCCGTGGCGATTCGATGAGGGTAGGGTTGGTGAAGACCCAGTCCTCCATGGACTCCTCAACATAGATGTAGGTTGCCTTCATGGGAACTGAACCACGGGATAAAAATCTTGTGTCTTCACTTTGTGCTTATTGTTCATTGCATCTAGGGTTTAATTGATCTTAGTCAAATCACGTCAAAACTTGAAACTAAGGTTACTTTGTGCTACCTTCAGTTTAATTGAAGCAACATACTCTAGTTACATCTTAATTTCTGCTGCGTAGAGTACTTGGATCGAGATCATCGATCAAACTTGATCGATCTAGTCCGCACGCACCGGACTAGTCTGATTTATCGGTATTTGATCAAGTTGTTGAGTGTTGCAGGTTCCGACAAAAAAAGTTCAAAAAGGCCTATTCACCCCCCCCCCCCTCTAGGCCACATTCAATTGGTATCAGAGCCGGACTCTTCAAAAAGAGACTAATCACTCAAAGAGAAAATGTTGGACATGAAGGATGTGCACAAGAGCCTCAACCAAGAGAAGGTTGAAGATGAAAAGGCTCAGAAATTGGAGAAGCTCCTCGACACCATTCAGGACTTCGAGGATGATGATGAGGAGATGTTTGAACTCAAGGTGCTCCTAAGGAAGCAAGCACTCTCCAAAGGAAAGATGAAGATCGAAGATGAAAAGAAGAAGAAGGGGAGTAGTCACATCGACTACTCCCGATATCCTTTTAATTATGATCGCTTGAATTCTAACAACAACCATTACTTGTCAATCCCTCTAGGAAAAGGCCCATTCTTTGATGGCAATGATTATTCAATGTGGAGGCAAAATATGAAAATGCATTTAATCTCACTTCACCCCAGCTTGTGGCATATAGTATGTACAGGAATAGATATTCCGGACGACGATGAAGATCTCACACCAAGTCAAGAGCAAGCAATTCATCGAAATGCTCAAGCTGCAGCGATCATCACATCTTCATTGAGTATAGATGAGTTCACCAAAGTGGATGGACTCGAGATTGCAAAAGAGATATGGGACACACTACAAACTGCACATGTGCGAGAAGCTAAAATCAAAATGATCGAAGGAGAATTAGGAAGATTCGCCATAGAAGAAGATGAGTCACCGCAAGACATGTACAACTGGTTGAAGACTCTCATCAACAAGGTTTGAGCGTATGGAAGCAAAAAGTGGAACGATCACGAGGTGGTGAAGATCATTCTTAGAGCCTTCATGCCTCACAATGTTACCTTGTGCTCGATGATTAGAGAAAGCCTAGGGTACAAGAAAATGAACCCGGACGAATTGCTTGGAAAGATCATCAATTTCGAGATGATGGAGAAGCAAGCAAACCATGTCAAGGAAATTGCCGACCTCACCTCGGCAAAGAAGAAGGGGGTCGCCTGGATGTCCACTTGCAAGCCCTTGTCAAAAGAAGTTTGAGAGACTCAAGAAGAAGAAGACAGTGATGATGAGAGCAGCGACATAGATGAATAAGACATGATCCTCTTCATGAAGAAATTCAAAAGGATGATTAAAAGAAGACAAGGGGGTAGATCAAATGAGGGAAAATACAAAGATAAATCACGACCAAAGTTGAGGCGGGCATGCTATAACTGTTGTGAATATGACCACTTTATAGTTGATTGCCCTTATGAAGAAAACAAGAAGAATACCAAGGAAGCAAAGCCTCAACCCAATAAGACCTTCAAGAAGAAAAAGATAATTCGACAAGCGCATCTAGGAAAGGAGTTGGACTCAAATGATGAGTCCTCATCCGAAGAGGAAGAGGAGATGGCTAGCATAGCGATCAAGAAGACAACGAAGAAATCCACCCTCTTCCCAACTATTGGCGCAATGAAGAACAATGACACATGTCTCATGGCGAAGGAAGGTAAAAGAAAGATAACAACTAAATCTTCCTCCTCGCATTCTTACTCCAGAGATAGTGATGCTTATAGTGATAATGAACATATGCTTGTTGGCCTAGATAAGAAAAATGCTGCAAGAATGAAATTCGTAATGGATAAACTTATTGATAAGGAGGAGCTTGTTGATCGCCAAGAAGATATGATCATCCTTCAAAAGGAGGAGTATCTTAAGATCAAAAAACTCCTTGAACTTGAAAAGGAGTGAAGCAAGTCACTAGAGCTTGATTTAGCTTCAAGCAAGGAAGCTTGCTTGAAGTTAAGCGACTCAAATGTAATCATCAAGGATGAACTTGCTAACTTGACCAAAGTTAACAAGATCCTTGAGGTACAAGTTGAGTCACTCAAGCAAAGTGACCCTTCATCCTCTTCAAGTTCACCTTCTCAACACGTAAAATCTAAAACTACTATTACTTGTGGATGTGCTAAAATTGACACTAACTTGAAGGATAAGTTGAACTTGACAAAGGAGAAGCATCCTTCCCGTAATGGCATATTTGACAAGGAGAAGATCAAGTATGTACGCAGTGCATACTTGGCCACAAGACCTCATAATGTCAAATATGGCATTGGGTATTCTTATGGTGAAAAGCAAAATGCTAGAAGCCACAAGAATAACAAGGAGTGCATTGCTTTTGTCAAGGAAAACTCCCCTCAAGCTAGAAAGGCTAATAATGTTGAAACTAGAAACATGCTAATACATATGAGCAACAACTTATGTTTAGAACCTTTGATGCATGATATGTACTCATGAAAAGTAACTTTGGTAGAGTTTATGCTAAATACGTTGGGCCATGCCATGGGAACGCCAAGTCTCATGTGTGGGTGCCCAAATCACTTGTAACTAACCTCAAAGGACCCAAGCAAGCTTGGTACCTAAAACCAAGGCATAACTTGTTTTTGCAGGCCTATTCCTCCGGTGGATCGAAATGGGTGCTAGATAGTAGATGCACCAACCACATGACCAGAGAAAGAAGGATGTTTGTTGAGTATGAAGAAAATGAAGATCCAAGCGAGGGCATCTATTTTGGAGACAACAGTCAAGGAAGGGTGCTCGGTACCGGTAAAATTGCAATATCATCTCAACACACTCTTTCTCATGTTTTACATGTCGATTCCTTAGATTACAACCTATTGTCCATATCTCAATTATGTGACAAGGGTTATAATTACTTGTTCAGTAATGAGGGTGTGACCGTATCTAGAAGGAGTGATGACTCGATTGCATTCAAGGGTGTGTTAAAGGGAAAGCTTTACCTTGTTGACTTCAACAAAGATAAAGCCGAACTTGACACATGCTTGATTGCAAAGACCAACATGGGTTGGTTGTGGCATAGACGACTAGCACATGTTGGTATGAGGAATCTTCAAAAACTCCTTAAGGGCAATCACATCCGAGGTTTAAAGAATGTTGTTTTTGAGAAAGACAGGCCTTGTAGAGCGTGCCAAGCCAGGAAGCAAGTAGGAGCACCTCATCCTGCGAAGAACGTCATGACAACGACAAGACCGCTCGAGCTACTTCACATGGATCTATTTGGTCCAATTTCTTACATAAGCATCGGCGGTAACAAATACGGTTTAGTAATTGTTGACGATTTTTTGCGCTTCACGTGGGTTTTCTTTTTGCATGATAAGGCAGAAACTCAAGGAACCCTCAATAAGTTTCTCAAGCGTGCCCAAAACGAGTTTTCATTGAAGATCAAGAACATATGAAGTGACAATGGCACAGAGTTCAAGAACACCCAAGTTGAGGAGTACCTAGATGAAGAAGGCATAAAACATGAATTTTCAGCACCATACTCCCCTCAACAAAATGGAGTAGCCGAAAGTAAGAATCGAACTCTCATAGAGATGGCAGGGACAATGCTTGATGAGTACAAGACTTTGAATCAATTTTGGGCTGAAGCGGTGAACACCGCCTGTCACGCCATGAATCGACTCTATCTTCATCGCCTACTCAAGAAAACATCATATGAACTGCTCATCGGTAACAAGCCTAATATTTCCTATTTTCGAGTTTTTGGTTCTAAATGTTATATCTTGAACAAGAAGCCTAGGACTTCAAAGTTCGTTTCGAAGTCTGATGAAGGTTTCTTGCTTGGCTATGATTCGAACTCTTACGCCTATCGTGTCTTCAACAAGGTCTCTGGACTTGTTGAAATAGCACGTGACGTAGTGTTCGATGAAACTAATGGCTCTCAAGAAGAGCAAGTTGATCAATGTGTGCTAGATAGAGAAGAAGCTCCTTGTCAAGCGTTAAGAAGAATGGCGTTGGGCGATGTTCGACCACAAGCACCACCTCCAAATGTGAATCATGAAGATGAACCACAAGTGGAGATAAATGATCAAGGGGGAGCATCTACACAAGATCAACCTCAAGAAGATGAAGATGATCAACACACCAATGAAGGCAACCATCTAAAGACGATCATGAAGATACAATACCGCAAGTGCCACACCCAAGAGTACACCAATGTGTCCAAAGAAATCACCCAATCGACAACATAATCGGTGACATCCAAAAGGGAGTAACAACTAGACCTCGAATAGCTAATTTTTTTGAACATTACTCATTTGTATCCTTTTTGGAACCGTGCAGGATTGAGGATGCATTGAAAGATCTGGATTGGGTGGTGGCAATACAAGAAGAATTGAACAACTTCAAATGGAATGAGGTGTGAGAACTCGTCGAAAGACCCAAGTTCAACGTCGTCGACACCAAATGGGTCTTCCGCAACAAGCAAGACGAACATGGGGTGGTGACAAGGAACAAGGCGCGACTTGTGGCCAAAGTGTATTCACAAGTCGAAGCTCTATCAAATGGATGTGAAAAGAGTCTTCCTCAACGAACCAATCAAGGAGGAGGTGTACGTGGAGCAACCCCCAGATTCGAAGATCAAGAGTTCCCCGACCATGTCTTCAAACTGCGTAAGGCTCTCTACGGCCTCAAACAAGCTCCTAGAGCTTGGTATGAGTGTCTTAGAGGTTTCTTAATTGAAAATGGTATTAAAATTGGTAAAGCAGATTATACGTTGTTTCCAAAGCACTTTGACAATGATCTTTTTATTTGTCAAATTTATGTTGATGACATTATCTTTGGTTCAACTAACAAATCCTTTTGCGAAGAATTTAGTAAGATTATGATAGATAGGTTCGAGATGTCTATGACGGGAGAGTTGAAATACTTCTTGGGATTCCAAGTGAGGCAACAAAAGGATGGGACGTTCATAATCCAAACCAAGTATACTCAAGACATACTCAAGAAGTTTGAAATGAACAAGGCAAAGCCAATAAAGACTCCCATGGCAACAAATAGACACTTGGATCTAAATGAAGACGAACCCAACATGGGTCAAAAGGTATATCGCTCCATGATTGGATCCCTACTTTACTTATGTGTATCTAGACCTGATATTATGTTGAGTGTGTGCTTGTGTGCAAGATTTCAAGCCAATCCTAAGGAGTGTTATTTGACAGCCGTCAAGATAATCTTACGATATTTAGTTCATACACCCAACCTAGACCTTTGGTATCCTAAAGGTTCCAAATTCAATCTCATTGGATACTCCGATGCAGATTATGCCAGATGCAAAGTAGATAGAAAAAGTACCTCTGGTACAATGCCAATTCCTAGGTAGATCCCTAGTTTCTTGGTCGTCCAAGAAACAAAACTCCATTGCCTTATCCACAGCCAAAGCGGAGTATGTTGCAGCCAGGGGTTATTGTGCACAACTCCTTTGGATGCGAAAAACTTTAAGGGATCACGGTTATAATATGAGTCGTATTCCACTCCTTTGTGACAATGAGAGTGCCATTAAAATTGCCCATAATCTCGTTGAGCACTCTAGGACCAAACACATAGACATCCGACATCACTTTTTGAGAGACCACTCAATGAAAGGAGACATAGCCATTTCCCATGTCAACACCGAAAAACAACTAGCTGACATATTTACCAAGCCACTTGATGAAAAACGTTTTTGTGAGCTCTGAAATGAACTAAATATTCTTGATGCTCGGAATGTGGCTTGAAAACTTGCATACCTGTATGGCTCTTCAAAATTCATTGATTGTGTTATGAAAATCATCTCTCTATTTTCTTTGAAAAACTATTTCAAATACTTGATCTTGATGAATTATGGTCATTACTTGATTTGTGTATGTTTACTGATCATATTCATCAAAATTATTTGGTTGTTTTGCCCCCCTATTTTCTCTATAAGAACCTTTGAATATATACGAATGGGCTAATTGTTTCTGTTCTGGTGACCACTGGCTAGTCCGTGGTTACCCGGACTAGTCCGCACATTGTAGACTAGTCTGCAGTGTTTCTGGTAGTCCGGACTAGTCCGGTTGACCACGGACTAGTCTGAGTTTTTGACTCCATAACCCTAGGTGCCGCCAAAACATAATCTTCTTCATCCTCACAACTCACCTCACATTCTCTCTCCTCACTCAAGTGCTCCCAAGGCGATTTTGTGGTTTCTCCATCAAATCTCCTCAAATTTTGGTGGGAATTGATCTCCATTGCAAGGGGATTGAAGATCACAGACTTGTCGGCACCTACAACTCCTCCATCCTCGAGAATCAAAGCATTTTGGTAAATTGCCTCCCAAACCCTAGAAACTTTGATTTTTTTTGTTTTGACTCAAATAGCTCAGTTCCTTCCAGTTAATGCAAGATTCCTTGTTATATTACATCTCTATTGGGCTATCTTCGCATTGAGAACCACCATTAATCTTATTGTTAGGGTTTGAACTGGTTAACACCGGACTAGTCTGGTCTCGATACGGACAAGTCTGATTCTCCGGACTAGTCCGCATTTGAGCATCGGACAAGTCCGATCTTTAACAGAACTCAACCCTAAATTCCTCTACTCAATGCATTTCCTTTCCATCGATTCTCATCCATGCATTGTATAATCTCCTTGTCAGGACAATGTCTAGCTCCAATGATGAGATCTTTGATTTTGAAGCCGAGTTGTACCAAGAGTCTTTGCTTCGATCCTCGACGGGCCAAAGCAAGAAAAGGCAACACCATGCCGCTGACCCGTCACCCACTCCACCTCAAGTGCGATGAAAGGTCGTGGCCAAGAAGCTTGCATCTAAAGGAAAGGATGCAGCTGGTCCTAGCTTGGAAGCTCCTCGCCAATCCAAGGGCAAAGGGAAAGGGATCGCCACTGGTCCCATTGGCCCTCTCCAGATGAGTGCTCTGAGGCAGGGGACCAGAGACCCCACTGAAGAAACGTTCATTGGCAAAGGAAGCGATGTCGCTACAAAGCTCGGGGACATTGATTGCTACTGCAGGTCCAGAAAGGCAGCTGATGCAAGATTCTAGAGCAACTTCCACGCGGAATACTAGAGTTCCGTGTATCTCACTATGAAGACTCCAGTGTTCCAAAGCCAGTAGATCGACTGGACCCACTTTGAGAGGAAGAGATGCCTTTCCTTTGATGAAGTGATACAGGCTGTGGAGAGGCATGGGCTCAAAGACTTGTTTGCTTTCAGGTGCAACTGGAATGATGAAGTCATAGCCCAACTTTATGCCACCTGCTACTTTGCTAGTGATGAAGAGGAGAGGGTGACTTGGATGACTCATGGATCCAAGTACACCATTACTTATGATGAGTTTGCAAGACTGCTTCACCTAGAAGACACTGGCAACAATGAGCTAACCATCCACAACATTGGGGTTCTTGAGAAGGACAAGATGGATTTTCTCTATGACACCCGCCTAAAGTTCAATCCTCCATCAACCAAGAACATGAAGCCCTTCTTTATGGTTCTCAACAGGGTGCTAAGGAAGACAATAGCTCCAAAAGATGGAGATGCAGGAAGTGTGCAGTTGTACTTGAGGACCTTAATGAAGGTGATATGCAAGAACAGGAAGTTTGATGTCATCGACTATATCTGGAACGACATGGTGTACATCTCTTGCACCCCTAACCATTCTTGTGGCTATGTGCCCTACATCATGTTCATGATAGAAAAGGTCACGGGAATCGAGTTTGTGAAGGATGTTGAGCACACTCCCATAAGGCCCAGAAGCCTTCCCAAGCCACACTCCCAGTTGCTCCATCTCCTGCATCTAGTGAGGAGGCTTCCAGGAGGGCCCAAGCTAAAGCAATACCCCCATCAAGTACGGGAGCTACTACATCTAAGAAGGGGTCCCCCAGTGGCATTTTGAAGTACTTGGATGCCATCTTTGGCTCTTGCAAGAAGGCTGAAGTGAAAATCCATAAGTTGAACAAGGAAAGGAAGGAGGATATGAGGTACATAAAACAAAATGTCAAGCAAATCTTCCAAAAGCTGGAGATAAAGCCCATTGGATCTTCTGTCATCTCCGAGGACTCTCCCTCTGACTTCTCGGAGCTACCACCCCTTTCACCTTCTGAACTTGCCTATTTTGGTGTTGGAGGCACTTTGAGTGGATCCGCTCCTCCTCCACCTCAACCTGAAGATGAAGACGATGAGAGGACCGACAGTGAGGAATGAGCCTCTAGATCCCTTCTCTCCTTCTTTTTGGTGCCTTGATGCCAAATGGGGGGGGGGGGGGTTGAGGGGGAGTCACTAGGTCCTAGCTATAGGTTGCGAGAGGAGAGCTCTATTTGTGTTTCTTTTGGGTTGTAAAACTTTGTCTGTGCTCTCTTGTGCTATTGGACATGTGGTGTGAAACTATGACTTTGTTATGCTTACGACTTATGTGTTATGCTCTGAATTTGATATTCATGCTTGATAACCTCGATGCTGTCATGATTATGTCATTTATCTTATTCATATCAAGATTATTATTCACACACATGTAGTTTTGCATCCTACCATAAAGAGTGCGCATATGTCTCATGTTTTCATTGCTTAATTTGTTCCAAACTCATATGTGCACACTCTATGAAAATTTTGCACTTTTAATCATATTTGTGAAATCTCAATTGGTTGTCATAAATCACCAAAAAGGGGGAGATTGAAAGTGCATCGAGGCATCCCTTGTGGGTTTTGGTGTATTTAGGACAAGCAAATGAGATCCTAACTAAATTGTTGAGATGAGCGCAAGTTTTAATGAAATTATGAAGAAAGCGCAAAAGGAAGGGAGAGTGAGGAATCAAGTTGAAAGGAGCTCAAGAAATTATTATAATATTCTTTGTGTATGGAGTGTGTTGGAGAAACACACCCCAAGAGCTCAAGCAAATTTTAATCACTCTCACTGCACAAAGTTATACAGGTCCAGACTAGTCCGATGTACCCCGGACTAGTCCGATTTCTCTCTGTCCAGGATTGGACAAGTCCTCCCAGAGCGGACTTGTCTGCACAATCTAGTTTTCACAGACCAAACTAGTCTGATATCACCATGGACTAGTCCAATATCTCTCTGACTAAGATCGGACTAGTCCTCCCCACTGCAGACTAGTCCTCAGCACTTCACAGTTTGCACGAAGTCGGACAAGTCTGATATCACAACGGACTAGTCCGATATCTTTCTAACCTAAATCGGACAAGTCCGATATCTGCACGGATTAGTCCGAAATCCTTCTGACTAAATCGGACAAGTCCTCCAAGTGCAGACTTGTCCTCAATTCACCAAGGGTCTCACCACACCGAACTAGTCCGATATGTGCCGGACTAGTCCGAACATCTCCAGAGACAAAATGGGACTAGTCCGCCTAGGGCCAGACAAGTCTGATAATTCAGGACACTTAGGTTTTCCCACATGCGGCACACCGGACTAGTTCGGAGTCCACCACGGACTAGTCCGAACTTTGAAAACCCTAACAGTAACCTTTGGAGACCCTAGTATAAATAGAGGTGCACCGGCCCCTAATCAATCACTCTCGACCCCCTGCACCGTCACACCCTCCAAGAGCCTAGAAAACACGTCTCTCCACACAATCCAATGCAAGAAAGATCAAATCCTTGAGGATTAACTTTAGATCAATGGAGAGACATGATTCTTCACGTTTTGAGCTCTTGGGTTTGATTCTCTCGCACACACTTGTTCTTTATTGCATATAATTTGAGTGTGTTGGTGGTGTATTCAGTTGTAAATCTTGGGCAGCCCTCAACTTGTGAGAAGGCCCCTTGACCTTGGTGATTTGCCCTTTGTGATTAGTGGAAGAGAATCGACCTCCATGGCGATTCGACGAGGGTAGGGTTGGTGAAGACCCAGTCCTCCATGGACTCCTCAACGTGGATGTAGGTTGCCTTCGTGGGAACTGAACCATGGGATAAAAATCATGTGTCTTCACTTTGTGCTTATTGTTCATTGCATCTAGGGTTTAATTAATCTTAGTCAAATTATGTCAAAACTTGAAACTAAGGTTACCTTGTGCTATCTTCAGTTTAATTGAAGCAACATACTCTAGTTACATCTTAATTTATACTGCGTAGATTACTTGGATCGAGATCATCGATCAAAGTTGATCGATCTAGTTTGCACGCACCGAACTAGTCCGCACACTACCGGACTAGTCCGATTTATCGGTATTTGATCAAGTTGCTGAGTGTTGTAAGTTCCGACAAAAGAAGTTCAAAAAGGCCTATTCACCCCCCTCTATGCCACATTCAAAGTTTCGGCGCTAGGTCTTGCTAGCTCTGGTAAGCTCCAATTCAAGGTTCGGTTAGCTTTGGAAAGGTTCGGAGCTTTATCGCAGTGGTTCTGCTTTTACATTGAATTCATTCAAACATGCTTTACATCTATGGAAAGTTTGCTTTGTATTATTTTACTAAGTTTTGGTGTGTCTTGGTGGCTATGGTGGTTAATGTTTTGATATCGTTTTACTAAGGTTTGCATCATACTTATGTGAGGTGCTCACGAAGGTGTTGTGGTTTTGGAACTAATGAGAGTCAAGTCGAGGACTTGTGCTTGTAAGTATTGGTTGTTTATTCATGTGTAGGTGTTGCTTGAGTTCAAGACATGGCTAGTGACGGGATCTATTGAACTAGTCTTAGAGAAAATATGAGGTTCAAAAACCAAGTTCAGGAGGAATTGTTATTGAGTTGATCGGGAGGTTGCGCAGCATGTTTGAACCAAGAACAATGCACATGAAGGTATCATGGACGTCGTTGGAAGGTGTTTGCACGTGTGCAAGGAGTGCATGGACGTGGCTACATGGTTCCGAAGCGTGATGAAGAGATGTGGACGTATAAATTTGGTCGGAAAGGTCCAACCGACTAGGTTATGGACTCAGGCTGCGGCTGAGTTGGGTTTGACTCAAATATGGAAAGATTTTAGTTGGTTATGATAGGATTTCGTATGGGTCACGAAGTTGAGTTGTTTAAGGAATATGGGATACGTTCTTAAGGTGTTTGGAAGTCTTAAGATTGCTTCTATCTGCGTATAGAAGAGTCTTGAGCAGTTATGAAAAGTTTCGATTCGTGATTTGAGTAGGATTAAAGTCCTCGTTTGAGTTGAGTTGGCCTTCGGGCTGGTTATATAAGCAAGGGAGACCATAGCTTATTGTAGACGACTTTGGAGTTGTTCCTCTTATGGTTTGATCAATAAAATTCATAGTTTAAGGAATATTGTGCCTTGTTCGTCCGACTTGTTTTTGGACAAGTTTTTCTCGTCAAGTTTCTGCACTGCACTACCTTGCTTCGGTGGTTTTATCATAACTCGAGTTTTACAGATCCGATTGACATGATTATTTTTGGCTTGTCTTCGCAACTTAATTTTCTATCATCTGTGAAAATTTTACGGTCATTGGATTTGTGGTTTCTTATCTACACGAGTTTCTTTGCAGTGTTCCAGAACTGTTTTTCTCGGGTAGGACAGATTGACGTTTGTTCGATCTTTCAATCGTAACTTGAGTTTCTCTCGACGGATTTTTGAGATTCTTGTTGTGACGTCTTCGTGACTTTATTCTCTACAATCTATACTAGTTTTGTCACAGTTGAACACGTTTAAACTAGTCGCACACACGATTTCTTTAACAGATTAGTTTTCTGTCGAGGGGTGTTTTCGTTGCTTCCGCTGAAAAGTTTTAATATACCATTCACCCCCCCCCCCTCTCGTAGCTTTACACGTGCTCTTCGATCCTACAATTGGCAAGTGGAACAGGTGGGAGAAAATATGTACACGATTGTTTTTCCATCTAGGGTTGAACTACGCAGAATGGTGGAGTAGGGAACAGTTCAAACCAGATTCAAGAACATTGGAAAAAAATTGAGAAGAAATCTGGCATAGGTGCCAAGGCTAAACTTCCTAAAGTATGGATTCAGTGTTCGGAGTTACCGGAATAATTAAAGGAGTAATTAGTAATCTGGGCCATTGGTTTGATTGTTGGAGTTACAGTGGAGGTGAATATGGTGCATACAAGAAGAAATGAGACATGTCGTTTTCAAGCACTGGTATTAGATCCAAATTTAATCCCTTATGCGGTTGATGTGGTCATTTGTGAATATCCTTACGAAATAAAATTTACAGTTGAGAATGTGATCGTCAATCAACCTGACCCTATGGATACTGATAATACAAATGATGGGGATCTACTAAGGGACGATGATGCTGGGCATGCAAATGATTCACAGATCAACCGAGAAAGGGAGAATGGTTCTGGTTCAGACGCTAGCATGAGAATGCGGATGCCAATGATGGCTTGAAAACAATTCTCAAATGGGGGGGGTCTCACCAGACTTCCGATCAGATCATGGTGCAAGAAGCAATGGCTTTGGTGGTACAATTGGAGGTAAAATCTGATCAAAAAAAATTTATAATTGATAATAATCAATCATGTAGCCTTTACAAGGTTCAGGAGTTAGTTACTGATTCAAATATGGATATTGTGAATGGAAAAAATGGGATCCAGGAACGGAGAATGGTATGTGCAGGTTCCCAAGGAGGATAATGGAAAGATGTAGCAGCTTGTTGATGTCAGGAACGTCCCTTCCGGGTGGACGTTAAACCTTGACGAATCATCAAGCATTGAGAGGAGGATCTCAATGGCGAAAACCCCATCCAGTAGGAAGGTGCAAATGTAAAAATGAATAATAACCTAGATGTGGAATCTTAATCCTTTTTAAGTTTTTTGAATGATGACATAACTGCACAAAATGAATTATGTGGGGATTGTGTCTGGGTCATATTGAGGCAGTGCTTTGGAGGCAGTGAGTAATTTAAGGAAAATAGAAATAAACGGGTTGTCAGAAAGTAAGGTCACTGATACGGTTCTAGAATAATTAGATAGAGAGGAAGAAGAAGAGCTGGATAATGTCATTCTCAACCATATATGTGAGGATATTATGGGTGAGGTAATAGAAACAGGCAGCGAGATAAATGATAACGCTGCTACTGTTGTAAGGAAATCCAGCTCTAAAACACGTAGGCATAAATCAAAACAAACATGAATAGAATGAAAGGCATATTCTGGAATAGTGATGGGTTTAGAGACCCGAAGAAATGTCGATTTATTTCAGACCTTACCAAAAATATAAGCTTTATTGGTATTTTGGAGACGGGTGCACAGGATTTTAAGTCATCTTTCCTTAATAATCTAGGTGCTGGCAGGAAATTTATATGGCATTGTAAGGAACCGAGAGGTAGGTCTGGTGGTATATTTCTAGGTGTCGATCCTAACATGTTTCATGTTGGTACGATTGATAAAGGTGATTTCCATGTGAAAATTATCTTTGCAACAAATCAGACAATTTTAAATGGCCGCTCTTTCTTGTCTACGGTTCTGCACAAGTGCAATTTAAAGAGAACTTCCTGGTACAATTGGTTAACGTGTGCTCAAAAGAAAATCTCCCGGTTATGATCGGTGGAGATTTCAATATAATGAGACACACGAGTGATAAAAATAAAGAAAATTTCAACTTTAGATGGCCACTACTTTTTAATGCAGTCATCGACGGTGTAAATCTAAAAGAATTTGAAATGTCGGGTGAATGCTTGCAAAATCCAACGTATGAAAAGTTGGATCAAATCCTAATCTCCATGGAGTGGGAACATAAGTATTCTCTAGCTACAGTAGTGGCTTTGTCAAGACAAATTTCGGACCACACCCCTTTACTGCTAGATTCTGGTGGTGCTTCATGTAGCACTCACTCAAATTTATTTAAGTTTGAATTACGACGGTTGTTGAGGGGCGGGTTCAGGGAGATGGTTTAGGAAAAAAGGAAGGAGGCTGAAATGAGCCGATCTCGATGGATAAGTGACAAGCTAAAATTTGCAGACTTAGGAAGCATCTGAGAGGGTGGGAAAAAAATGTAAGTGGCCACTATAAAGAAATGAAAAAGGAAATATTAGATAAGTTTGATGAGTTAGACAAAAAAAGCAGAGACCATCTTGTTACAAAGAGAGGAAGCTGAACTAAAACAGCAGTTACATGATAAATTAGCACAACTCCTGAGAGAAGATGAAATCAAATGGTACCAAAGGGCTAAGACGAAAGACTTACTAGAGGGCGACTCAAACACAACATATTCTCATTTAATTGCTAATGGCAAACACAGAAAAAGTCTGATATATCAGTTAGTCGATGGTGACAAAGTGATTAGTGGGGAAGTTGAATTAAAAGATTACATTACCAAGTATTACAAAAAAAAACTGTTTGGTTCATCTATGGACAACACTTTCCACTTAGATAAAAATAGAAGAGATGATATACCACAAGTATCGACGGAGGAAAATGAATTCTTAACTGCGGAGTTCACTGAGAGTGAGGTCAGGAAAGCGGTTTTCCAGATGGAACATAATAAAGCTCCTGGTCCTGATGATTTTCCCGTGGAATTCTATCAGGCTTTTGGGAGACAATTGAGGAAGATCTAATGGATTTATTTTGAGAGTTTCATTTGGGCAATAGAGTCTTATACAGACTCAACTTTGGTACCATTATTCTGTTAGCAAAGAGTGTAAATGTCCCGACAATTCAGCAGTACAAACTTATATGCCTTCTGAATGTCAGCTTTAAGATATTATGAAGGTGAATACAACTAGGATCCTGACAGTTGCTCAGAAGTTCATTAGTCCAACGCAAACCGCTTTGTTGCCAGGTCAAAAAATAATGGAAGGCATTGTAATCTTACACGAGACAATACATGAGTTACATAGGAGGACGCAGAATAGTGTCATATTAAAATCGATTTTGTGAATGCTTATGATAATGTTAAATGGTTGTTTGTTAGGCAAGTATTGCGAATAAAGGGGTTCTCAGCTAAGTAGTGTGACTGGATAGAGTCAGTAATGATAGGCGGCCATGTGGGTACAAAAGTAAACAATAGTATGAGTGAGAATTTCCAGACAAAAAGGACTACGACAAGGAGATCCGTTATCTCTTATTTTATTTAATATCGTGGTTGATGTGTTAGCCATAATAATAAATAGAGCCAAGGTGAATGGTTTGATCTCCGGGGTAGTCCCACATCTGGTCGATGATGGTCTATCAATTTTACCGTATGCGGATGATAAAATCATCTTTATGGATCATGATTTGGAGATGGCAAAAATATGAAACTGATACTTTGTGCTTTTGAACAACTCTAAGGGTTAAAGATCAATTTTCATAAAAGTGAATTATTTTGTTTCCGAAAAGCAAGGCCAACAGAACAACAATATGCTAGATTTTTGTTTTTCAAAAATTAAATAAAAAAATCTAAGTTGAGAATACAAAAGTCTTAACACCCTAAGGAAAAAATCAAATATGCTGTGGAAAATGCAAACTCAAATGGGAAAAATCAAATGGAGATCACAAAAGCAAATATGAGATTACTACCAAATTATCCTATTGACGAGGTCTCACCCAAACATCTGATGAGATGGATTTTACTGTCTTGTATAGCTTCAACTCTTAGCCTCCTGCCTCAGAGAAGTAGACTTGGAACGCAAGCTTGCTTCTTCCGCCATTCTCTTTTTGGCACCTTTGTGGACTTGGGCCGTTCAGATAGCCATAGCTTCTCCGTCTTCTTGAAATTTCATCGTGTGGAGTCTCCTCATAAATTAACTTACTCATAAATGCAATGAGGTTGTCCACTTATAATGGTGTCACTTCGATCTCTTTGATGTATTTGATAATCGAGCCATACTTGATTTTGATCATGGAGCATTGCTCCTTCCTTGGCCAAAAGTCAAACTGCTCCTCCTTGCCATTAATATGGAAACAGATTTCTCCAGCTCCCACATCGATGCGAGCATCCGCGATGCTAAGGAAAGGTCATCCTAGAATAAGCGGAGTTTCCTTAGCGACCTCCATGTCAAGCACCACGAAGTGCACGGGTATGAAACATTTCCGCATTCTCATTGAAACATCTTCAACGATTCCCATCGGATACCGGAATGAAGAATCGGCCAACAAGAGTTGCATTGGCAATGGAGACAATGTCGTGAAGTTGAGCTTGTTGAAGACCACCTTTGGCATAACATTAACATATGTGCCAAGGTCACAAAGTTCCTTATCAAAGTGTTGAGCAGGATATCATGAGACACATTCAGTCCTTTTTTCAGGAAGTGTGTTGAGGATGGTTGTGCTGCAGTCTTCTGTCAACTTTACAACTCTTGTGGTGGGCAATTGTCGCTTGTTGTTCAATATGTCCTTGAGATAGCGAGCATAAATGGGTACTTGCATCGCGTCTATCAAGGGCACATTGATGTGGATCTTTTGGATGACTTCAAAAAACCGATTGAATTGCTCATCCACAATTGGCTTCCGATTTCGCTAAGGGAATGGCATAAAGTTTGTGTCCTCAAATTGCCTTGCCATTCTCTCACTAAGTTGTTTGCCTTTGCCAGAAGGGATTTCCTCCTTATCCACCTCAATTGTTGCCTTCTCTTGAGTGGCATACGATGGATCACGAGTGGTCTTTCCACCTCTCGTGGATACCACACTCACATTCTCCAAGGGAGCGTCAGGCTGCCTCGGAATCTTCCCATTCTCCAATGGAGGGACAACAATGGCCAGTTGAGCTAATTGAGTTTCCAACATTTTCTTGAAGCTCAACTAGTTCTTAAAGGCAGAGGCTAACCCTTCAATCTTAACATTGATGTTCTTCAGGGTCTTGCCATTAGCCGACAACTTTTTGGATAAGGTATCATTGATCTTGAGTTAGTTAATGACAAATTCCTTCAAGTTGGAATGATTTCCATCGACATTGTTGTTGTTGTGGCCCCAATGAAATAAAGGGTGTTGTTGGCCCCACCCTTGACCTCCTGAACGGTAGTCATTATTGAAGTTCATGTTGTTGGCCAAGTATAGGGCATCCTCATGGGTCTCGGAGCAGTCACTCCCAATGTGACCCATGTTGCCACAGACCTCACATGCCATGTGATCATATAAGGCCTGGATTATGCCAAATACTTCCTCATTGGCTTGACAACCCAGCTTCTTCATCAGGAGATCAATCTTGATAGCAATCATGTTCACCTCTTTCAACGGTGCATGCCTCGCTGTCGGTACTGGAGACTCTCGTTGTTCCAACCCATGTTGGACACCATCTTCTCAATTAATTCTTTTTTCTTAGGCACCGTCAGTGAGAAGAAGGCACCTCCAACAGCATCATCCACATGGTCACAGGCCGACGGAGTCAACCTATTGTAGAAGTTTTTGATGATAAGCCAATCATCCATCTCATGGTGGAGACAAACAAGGATTTACTCCTGAAGCCTTTCCCATGCCTCGGGAATGGGTTCTTTGGGCTCTTGCTGGAATCTTGATATTCTTCCACATAGGGCATTGTTCTTGCTCAACGGGAAGAATCTAGCGAAGAATGCCATAGAACACTTTTCCCTAGTGTTTATAACACTTCAGTTCGCGTAGAACCACTACTTCCCTCTCCCAAGGAGCGAGAATGGAAACTTTCATAGGCAGATGGCATTTGGAGTCACATCTTTTATCTTGAAAGTGCTACAAATCTCCACAAATTGTTGCAGGTGAGCACTTGCATCCTTGTTGGCTTTCTTGGAAAAGGGATTAGCCTGCACCATAGTGATTAGGCCAGTCTTAATTTTGATGTTCACGTCTACCGTGTTGACAATGGTCCTAGTAGGCACATTGTTAGCAGAGAGAGAGAGAGAGAGAGAGAGAGAGAGCTGAAAACTCATGAAGAGTCTTTTGGGCCATTGGCTTGCAGCGTGATGGTGTGGAGATGATTGGCTTCATTGTCAACAGGATCACTGTTGACGGCTGTTATATACCAATTTCACCCGTCAATATAACTCAATTATGTGAAGGAAATATTATTTCTTGCACACATCACCTTTCTATTTAACCTATTTCCACTTGTTGTCGGTAAAATAGTGCATGCATGCATTTTATGCAGGAAATGATATAAAAAGGGGGAAATCCTATAAAATATCATCGTAGCCAATCAAGCGCCGACTTGTGGCACCACATGGATCAAATGGCCCACAAACAGAAGTATCTGAGGCCATCCAATGGTGTATCACCTATATAAGTAAAGGAGACCCACCTGTCAGTGACCTAGAGAAACACAGCCCCAACAGAGCCCTGAACTGGTTGGTCAACCCCCCTAGTCAGCCGACTAGGTCTTGGCGCCAAACTCGGTCAATCGACACGTGTTGGCTCCTCCCGCCTTCTTGAAGATGATGAAGACTGATTCGCGTGCAATTGGTGGCGGAAACCAACTCTTCTCCACCGATAAATAGGACCCCCTACCCTCACTTCACACACACACCACTTGAGTGTTCATTCTATTGTATCCACTATTCTCCATAGTTTTAGAGGAAGTTAGGCTGTAGAGAGGAGAGTATTTAGTCCTTTGTCCAAGTTCGGAAGGAATAGGGGGAGTCTCTCTCTTCCCAATTCAAAATTGGGAAAGGTATGACTCTCATTTTCCTATTTGTATGTGTGACTTTGTTCTTTATAAAGATGTTATCTTTAGTCATATTTTATTCATATACTTAGATGAAGTGTTTCTTGTTTGATTGTGGATTCCATGTATGTGGTAGTAATAGTCTTTATGATCATGCCTTAATGTCATTATATTATCATCATAAACACTATAAACCCCCACTATAGTCTAATTAATTATGACATCACCATGTTAATATGAATAACTTATGCTATGTTCCAATATTGGTTCAAGATGGTTAGGTTAGTCATTGCCTTAGGATGGCTTGTGCCATATCTCCTAAGGTATTTACTTAATATGTTAGGATGGTGCTAGGATTGTTAATAAGTGTTGGATGTCTCGTAGACCCACGGATTGAAGAGGTAGGAAGTAGGTGGTGATAGCCCTATCTGTCCTTGTAATCCTCCACGTTTGGCTATGCCACAGGCTCTTTGTGGGAGTCATCCTAGTATAGCTAATGGTAAACCCGTACCCGATATGTTGAACAACTTAGCATAAGAATTCACCATTGACATGTTCATTAGTATCTAGCTTAGGCTATATATATGTATACTAGAAGCATTGTACGAGTAACTCCCTAACTCTTAGTCTAATCCCTCTTTGACCCATTTACCCCCCCCCCCCCCAGAATAGGATGCTCTTGTGTGTGTCACACTACCTCCACATATCTATTACCCATCCTCACTAGAACCCTACCTAGACCAATCTACACTCTTCATTTGATGATTGCTTTACTTCCACTTATCCTCCCTTTGGGAACTTAAAAATGACACCCTTGGGAATACTCTTTAAGGGGAAATTCTACTTTGATAGTTTTTGTGCGATTGAGGATTTTTATTTGTGATGTAAGAAACGTCAACAAGCATTTCTGGTGCCGTTAAGGGGGGAAGGCAGCTGAAGCATTGCATGATTAAGTGAATAGGATAGGAACGTGGGCAGGTTTTAGTAGGATAACCCTTTTTGTTGTCGCATTTTATGTGAAAACAGGAAAGTGTATGTCTGGTTTTTGCTTGCCGGAAAACTTTGTTGAAGAACCCGAATCCCTTCTGAGAGATCGACCTTGTGTCGTTACTTCTTAGAAGCTTCGTGCAGCAAAGCAAGCCAGCACTACTGCACCAACAACCGAAACACCAATGGCCCAAAAGACCCTTTGTGAGTTTTTGGCTCCCTCTGCTAACCATGTGCCTGTTGGGCCCACTGTTAACACGGGAGACGTCAACTTAAAAATCAAGATTGGTCGGATCACCATGGTGCAAGCCAACCCATTTTGTGGGAAGGCTAACGCGGATGCAAGTGCTCACCTGCAACGGTTCCTTGAGATTTGCAGCACTTTTAAGATCAAGGACATATCTCCTGATGTCGTTCGTCTTAGGTTGTTTCTGTTCTCCCTTCTTGGGAGGGCGAAACAGTGGTTCTATGCAAACCGAAGTGTTGTAGACACTTGGGAGAAATGTTCTACGGCATTCCTCGCCAAGTTCTTCCCATTGGGAAAGACTAATGCCCTATGTGGAAGAATTTTCAGGTTCCAGCAAGACGCCAAGGGGTCTATTCCTGAGGCTTGGGAAAGGCCTTAGGAGTACATCCTTGCCTGTCCCCACCATGGGATGGACGATTGGCTGATTATCAAAAACTTCTACAACTGGTTGATCTCTTCCGCCCGTGATCATGTTGATGCTGCTGCTGGAGGTGCCTTCTTCTCATTGACGGTTCCCAAAGCCAAATACTTAATTGAGAAGATAATGTCAAACATGGGTTGGAGTGACGAGCGCCTCTGTATCCGTCAGTGAGGCATGTACACCTTGAAAGAGGTGGACATGATCGCTGCCAAATTGGACCTCCTCATGAAGAAGATTGATGGACAAGCTAGTCGTGATGTATGTGGCAATGCCTATGTTGTAGACTCTCACATCACCTGTGAAGTCTGTGGCAATGCGGGCCATTTGGGTAATGACTACCCAGAAACCCGTGAGGATGCTATATACGTAGCCAACAATGGGAACAACAATGGCTATCATCCAGGAGGTCAAGGGTGGGTCCAACCACGCCCATTATTTCAAGGAGGGTACAACAACAATGGCAACAATGGAAATCAACCCAACTTGGGAGAGCTTGCCATTAGCCAACTGAAGATCAATGATGCCCTATCAAAGAAGCTTTCGGCTAATGACAAGACCCTAGAAAGCATTAATGCCAAGATTGAAGGTTTATCCCCGGCCTTCAAGAATCAACTGAGCTTCAACAAGATGCTGGAAACTCAGTTGGCTGAACTGGCAGCTATTGTTCCACCAATGGAGAATGACAAGATGCCAGGACAGCCTGAACCTCCCGTAGAAAATGTCAACATGATTTCTCTACGGGGAGGCAACTGGCTGAAGGACCCTGGATACCCCATCATGTCTTGCTCAATTGGGGCTCACTACTTCGAGGTACTTTGTGAACTTGGAGCAAGTGTGAGTGTGATGCCCAAGTGGTATTTGACCGGCTGAACTTTACGGAGCTTACTCCAAATCAACGGCAAGGAGGATAAGTTTAACTTTTGCCCAAAGTTGGAGCAGGCTTCATGATTTGTATCAAATATGGTCCAAATTTTAAACATATTCAAGAGTTTGAAGTCACACCTCCAAAGGTGGTCCCTCTCATTGCATTCATGAGGGAATTGATCTATGCAGAGAACCTGTCTTATCGTCCACTCGAACACCCCAAGAAGACAGAGAAGTTTGGGCCTCTCCAAAGGCCCAAGTCCACCAAGCCACCAAAGAAGGAATGGTGGAATAAGAAATACAAGTTGTCCGAGCCCATCCCTCCGGGCCAGGATGTCGAGAAATGAAGAAGGAGGGATGTCCATCTCATCGGACAGTGGTGAGACCTAGCCAATAGGTTAAATTGGTAGTTATATTTTCTTTGATTTTTTTCTCTTCATTTGTTTTTCCAACTTAGTTTGATTTTTTCCACTACATATTTGAGTTCTCTTTGCAAGGTGAGAATCTTATATTCTCAACTATTATTTTATTTCTTTATTTTTCACAAAACATAAAAAAGAAAATTGTTGGGTTTTGAAAAATGGGTTTTTATTCGGAAAACAATTTTCTGAGTTGCAAATGTGGCATTTCACCAACGTGCTAATTTTATAGTTGTTGGAGAGCCACCTGCCAAAAGGGGGAACAGGGGGGCCACTTTTCAGTTCGGCCGACCCCCCTGTTCGGCCGACTAGGGGAAAAGGCCATTTTGGCTCTCTCTCCTCCCTCGGCTACATTTGATTCCCTTGTGAACGTTAGGGAGTGTACATTATAAATGGTGGTCGTGAGGACCACTCTTGTCGGTACCCTGGGTATCGTATACCCCTTGAGATTGCAAAGATCTCAAGGAAATGTCATCTACTTGATTTGAAGACCTTCGGAGGCCCACATGTCAGACATAACCGGACCCGCTTCCCCAACATGGTTAGTTCCAGGGTCACCACGTGTACCATCGAACCGGAGCTACCGCCCACAAGGGGGAAGCTCCGAGCTATGTACCATAACAGCACCCCCGGACCTAACCCCAGACCGAGGGAAGCTCCGGAACTAACACGTGTCTGGTGGCACCGGACCTATCTGTTCCCCACAGTATGCTCCAGAGCTACCACGTGTCCAACCGTCGGATCTTCAGCCTCAAACCACTGGTAGACTCCACAACGGCTTCGGATCTTCAAAGGGGAATCAAGGACTTCAAGACCCGATTAAGTGTCATTAATACTATGTTAATGACACACGATCGGACGACCTTAATTACCAGTAACGGCGATGTCAAAGCCCATAACTTGGTCATTAAGTGTAATTAAGCGCATCAGATGTGTATCAATATTAGTAGCCGCCGGGGCCACATGTCGGCCAAGCCAACTTGTAACGGCCTGTCCTTGTACTATAAAAGGACAGGCCGACGATACATAGAGGGACTGATCTGACCTGATCTCTCTGGTCTGATCTGGTCTGATCGGCTCACACGCGCTCTCAACTCACGTCACCTGAGTTGAGTTCATATATCCAATACAACACCAACACACCCCGTGGAGTAGGGTATTACGCTCAGGCGGCCCGAACCACGTAAATCTTTATGTCTCCTATATCATTTTACATTTCACCTTCTTGAATCTCCGCGCGCCCACACCGAACTTCAAACTCCGCAAACACTTTTAGTAGTGTCGGGAGATCTGCCAGATCAAAACCACCGACAACTCCTCTTCACACTTCACCCTTTTTCACACCCCCAAAAGTCACTCCTTACTCACATTGTTTTTCTTGTTCTTCATTGAAGCACTCTTGCTCAAATCCAACCCAAAAATATTTGGTTTTGTTTGTATTTGTAACTTGCTCTCAATTTCTTTAGGGGAAAATTCGTCAGGGGTTCTGCTCTCACTAACATCACCTCTTTCAAGTTGTTACTTGTTCTGTTCTTGCTTGTTGTGGCCATGAAAGGAATGAAGAGGTTGTTTGGGAAGAGGAAGGAGGCTGCAAGCTCAAGCCATGGTGGAGACTCAAGTGCACACCCCTCTTCCGTTGCTAGACCAAGTTCACGGAGGAGGAGTATATGTGAGGACACTTCCATGGGTGAGAGGAGCAACCCGCGTCAACTTCTCCACGACGACGACCTCGACATACAAAGTGATGTTGAAGATCAAGCACACAAGCTCCTCCAAGATCGTAAGTTTTCTCATACGAAAGCTTATGATTTGGATTTGATCTCCAAAATAGGTATGGATTCCGAATTCTTTTCCATTTGGCGAGCACTAGGATGGGACAATTTTGCTCACATAGAGGAGAGAGGTTCACGCCTTCTCTCCATACAGTTCCTTTGCACCCTCAAAATAGGATTTTATAGTATTTCTTTAAGATTATTTCAAAAAGAATACAACATCCTATGGAAAGAATTAAGTGAAACCCTAGCCTTTCATAAACGTTGTTTGCTAGATTTAGACACTTTGCCTAAGTTTAACAAACAAATTTTTTTGGCATGAACTAACTAGTGAGGTCAGATGTAGTGCTCCTAGGAATAGCCACTTGCACAATCATATTTTACGCTTGATTCATAGATGGGTGGCTATGACTATGTTCCCTAGAGGAGATGTTAGAACTGTGGGTGATGATGAGCTAAAAAAATTATTTGCCTTGATTAAAAAGATAAAAATTGCTTCAATTATTGCCATGATGACACAATGGTTAGATTACATTTCAAGGACAGGGTCAATTGAATGCACTTTATTGATTATCCGTATTGCTACTAGGGTAGGAGCACTAGAATATACATCATTTAAATATATTAAAAATGAACGAGAATTAATTAATGAAGATTATCTAGTGCAAGGACATACCCATAAGCATGATCAAGATGTCTCTTTGATATTTTATTATCCTGTCTTTGTCAATGAAATTTGGTTACCTAACCCGGATTATCATTTGAACAAATGCTGAAGGCTAATCATTGATCTTCTTCCCATCGAGGAAGCCCGAAGAAGTAATGTCTCTGGCAGGGTAACTAGAAGTCGTACAAGGAGAGCGGCCATGCCTCCAACAACCTCCACGGTCCATGAGTACGAAGGGGAAGAGAACCCAACAGATGATGCACCCGGATGCACTCAACCTCCATCGTATGAGGCCGAAGGTCCAGCTTTGCATGGATGGCCAGGTGCCGCGTGGGAGCCACCCCTATCCACTTCAAGCTCTAGCAGCCAGCCTCCAACGTACATGAGAAAATGTCATTCCTCTTCGTCTAGAAGTCATCATGACTATATCCAAGGAATGATGGATCTCACTAGACATATGGAAGACCTTGAAGTGAGAACGGGTGACATCTACTACACTCTCCAAGAGCATGTCCAAGGTCTCCAAGATTGGCAACAACACATGGACGCTCAATTGACCAACTTCAACTCCACGCTACAACAACAACAAGCCGATCTCGCGGCATACTTCCGTCATCAAGGGTTCAGCCCTCATCACGTAGGTGATTGAAGAACAATCTTGGGGGAGGACCCCACTTGAGGTAAATTGTATCATACCCCTTGCATATTTTTTTCCATTCATCCACCATTAACCTTGCATATAAAAAAAGTAGAGTAGATTTGCTTTCAAATAAAATAAAGTATGTGCGGTAAGAATGGTTTAGAATCCACTTAGATGAAATGATGAATAGTTGCTCTATTTTAATATTCATAAGTCCCTAGTTTACAACTTACTACTCTCCAAAATATTGCTTTCATTGGCTAAAAATTACTTTTGCCTTGATTTAAAAATTGTGGGTAGCAAAAGCTTATCCAATTCTAATTTGTTGTGAGATATGATATAGTGATAGGGCTGCTATTTCTAGTTTGAAAGTGAAACTTAGATTTCCGGAGAAATTCTAACAATATTTAAGTTACTCTCATTTGATTGGAAATACCTACCAACGCATATGATATTTTTACATTGATAGACCTTATGCATATGCTATTTTTCTTCACATTGAGCCTAGTCAAACTAGTATAGACCTATGTGAGAATTCATTCATTTCTTTTTGAAATCAAGACTTCACTTGCACATGCTATATTTCTACACTAGAGGTAAGCAAAATTCAATCATACCATCATTCCACAATAAAAAGAGAAATTCCATACCCTTCATGCTTAGTACTCTCTCTAAGTTTATTGCATGAAAAGGGAGTAGAAGACATGGCTACAAGAAAAAAGAAAAATAAAATGCATGCTTACATCATAAGCATGAGAAAAAAAGAAAAAAAAGTAGGCATGTTTCATCCCTGCAAAATAAGAGAGTCCACATAAATAGGAGTCATCTCAAACATCCGCATCCACTTCCACTTCATCACACATGCACAAGTCTTGAATCAAATAGTTTTGAATTAATTTCTCCTAAGGCATGCTTTTTTGACTTAGCAATATTATGTATTGCAAATATGCCGACTACATTCCCTACCAAGCTCCACATACAAGCCTTATTTAGTGGTAGGATGAGTTTAGGCAAAATGCCTTGGTGAGGAAATATTTCCACTACACACAAAGGAGTGATTGAGAGAATCAATCTGAGGTACTTAAAATCTAAATTGAACTCTTCAGATTTTGAGTGGAACTTGATCTCTAGAGTATGCTTGCTCCATTTGCTGTTCTATCTTTCAACCACCCAAGAATAGGAGAAGGCATAAGACCCATAATGACTTGAGATGGGTGAAGTACCATGCCAATTTTTGCAATACTAGGTAGAGTATTTTGTTGTGCACATAGTAATTTTGAAAAATAGAACATTGAGCAACTCCTGATCATCAACCTAAAATCTTGACTTTGCTCGGGACGAGCAGAGGATAAGCTTGGGGGAGTTTGTTGAATATACCAATTTTAACCATCAATATGACTCAATTATATAAAGAAAATATCATTTCTTGCACACATCACCTTTCTATTTAACCTATTTCCACCTGTCCGTGGAGAAATAGTGCATGCAGGCATTTTATGAAGGAAATGAGGTAAAAGAGGGGGAGCAATCCTATAAAGTATCATCCCAGCCAATCAAGTGTCGGCATGTGGCATCACATGGATCAAATGGCCCACAAACAGAAGTATTTAAGGCCATCCCACAGTGTATCACCTATATTAGTAAAGGGGACCCACCTGTCAGTGACCTGGAGAAAAAATAGCAACAACGGAGCCCTAACGAGGTCAGCCGACCCCCCTAGTCGGCTGACTAGGTCTTGGCGCCAAACTCGGTCAATCGACATGTGTTGGCTCCTTCCAGCTTCCTGAGGATGATGATGATGACTGATTCATGCGCAATTGGTGGCGGGAACCAACTCTTCTCCACCTATAAATAGGACCCCCTACCCTCACTTCACACACACACCACTTGAGTATTCATTCTATTGTATCCACTATTCTCCATAGGTTTAGAGAAGTTAGGCTATAGAGAGGAGAGTCTATAGTTCTTAGTCCAAGTTAGGAAGGAGTAGGGGGAGTCTCTGTGTTTTCCCAATTCCAAATTGGGAAAGGTATGACTCTTATATTCCTATTTGTATGTGTGACTTTGTTCTTAATAAAGATGTTATCTTTAGTCTTCTTTTATTCATATACTTGGATGAAGCATTTCTTGTTTGATTGTGGATTGCTTGTATGTGGTAGTAATAGTCTTTATGATCATGCCTTAATGTCATTATATTATCATCATAAACATTATAAACCCCCACTATAGTATAGTTAGTTATGACATGACCATGTTAGTATGAATAACCTATGTGTTCCAACATTGGTTCAACCATGTTTAGGTTAGTCATTGCCTTAGGATGGCTTGTGCCATGGCTCCTAAGGTATTTACTTAATATGCTAGCATGGTGCTAGGATAGTTAAGTTTTGGATGTCTCGTAGACCCACGGATTGAAGAGGTAGGCAACAGGTGGTGACAGCCCTATCTGTACTTGTAATCCTCCACATTCAGCTATGCCACAGGCTCTTTGCGGGAGTCGTTCTAGTATTACTAGGGGTAAACCCGTGTCCAATGTGTTGAACAACTTAGCATAAGAATTCACCATTGACATGTTCATTAGTATCTAGATTTGGCTATGTATATGTATACTAGAACCATTGTAGGAGTAACTCCCTAAATCTTAGCATAATCCCTCTTTGACCCATTTACCCCCCTTAGAATAGGATGCTTTTGTGTGTGTCACACTACCTCCACATATCTATTACCCATCCTCACTAGAACCCTACCTAGACCAATCTACCCTCTTCATTTGATGATTGTTTTACTACCACTTAGCCTTCCTTTGGGAAAATATAAATGACACCCTTGGGAATACACTTTAAGGGGAAATGCTACTTCGATAGTTTCTGTGCGCTTGTGGATTTTTATCTGTAACATAAAAAACGTCAACAATCACCTAATGAGCAACAACATGAGGTCGAACTTTTCTCAGCAATGATTCGACATCTTCAATGTAGTTTGCTGGCAAGTAGAAACCGATCATACACTACCTTGTTCTCACATCAAAACAATGCAAAAACAAAGCAAGGTCATCCTACTAAAAAACTACTAGAGTCCTATCTATCACATAATCATGCAATAGTTTTGAGCCTTCCCCGGCAATGGCGCCATAAATGTTTGTTCGTATTTCTTAATGTCTATAGATCATCTTAGCAACAAGTGCTAGCAATGATTGTTGACACTAGGCCAAACTAGAGCCAAAGCAAGATGAGTTTCCTAAGCGTACAGAAAAGTACCGCTGTGGCATTTCAGCCGAGAGTATTCTCTAGAGTATCATATTTATTTAATCCTAAAGAAGGCAAGTGAAGTGAGGTAAAATCATGTGTAAAGTAGGACGATCTAGTAATGTCCTAATAGGATGGATAAATGACAGATTGGGGTAGTGTGACACACACCTAAGAAATCTACTCTGAGGGGTAAAGTTGTCCTAGTGAGCGTTAAACTATGAGGAGGACTACTCCTACTGTGCTCCAATTACTCATATACATGGCATAAAATGTACACATGAACACGTTAATGGTGAATACTAGGGCTTAGTGGTCCAACACATTAGGCACGAGTGTACCTCTGGCAAAATCAGAATAATTTCCGCGAAGAGCCTATGGCATAGCCTAACATGGGGGTGCAAAGGACGGACATGACTGTCACCATCTGCCGCTTACCCCTACAACCACAGATTCTATGGGACATACAATGCTACTTAACTATCTAAGCACCATGCTCACATGTTAAGTAGATACCTTAGGGGCCGCAGTACAAATATCTCTCTAAGACAATGACTAACTGAAACATTGTTGAACCAATGTTGGGACCAGACATTATATTATCCATACTAACATATTTACGTTATTACCTAATTAGACTATATTGAAGGTGTATGGTTTTAATGATAACATAATAATGACATTACTATGAAATCATAATGACATCTACACCTATCACATACATCAAACAAGAAACCCTTTGTCCAAGCATATGAATAAACACAGACTAATGAATATGTTCAATAGCATAATGTCACAAAAAAAAGATACATGAGCCATAACTTTTTCAAATTAGATTGGGACTAGAGGCTCCTCTCTACAGCCTAACCTCCACTAAGGACTAAGAGAACTAGTGTAAACAAGAGAGTGATGCTCAAGTGGTGTGTGGAGAAGTTAGGGCGTGGGGTCTTATTTATACACGAAGTTCAGTTGGTTCTTGCCACAATTAGCACGTGAAGCAGTCTTCACCACCATCAGGGAGACACATGAGAGTGTCATGAATCATTTGATCATGAATGGTACTCAGACCAAGTCAGGTGAGCCAGGGGTCCGATCGACCTGGTCCTGGCCCTTTTGTGGTGTGCTTCCTCCGACTGACTCACTTGTGGGCTCTGGTTCCCTTCCTGCGTGAATCAACCTCAGATTCACTCGGATATGCCTTAGAATGGGTCAATAGATCCATTTGATGTCACACTTCATCACATGATTGGTTGGGATGTCACTTTTTAGGGTGGCTCCCCACAATTCGCTTCATTCCTGCAATAAAATACCTTCATGCACTATTTCTCCAAATACAAGTGAAATTATGTTAAATATGAAAATGATGTGTATTATAAATATCTATTTCTTCTGTAGGATCAAATAGCAAATGAAAAAATACCAGAGGGGGTGAATGGTATATTAAAAACTTGAGCGGAAGCTATGAAAACCCCTCGGCAGAAAACTAATCTGATAAAGAAATTGTGTGTGCGATTGTTTCCAGTGTTTTCGAAATGTGACAAATCAGTGTAGATCGTAGAGAGTCAAGTAACAAATACAGGACAACAATAATCATGAGAAAACGTCGAGTAAAACTCATGTTATGACCTAAACCCTGAGCAAAGGTCAATCTGTTCTAACAGAGAGCAAATAGATCTGCTATGCTGCAAAGAAACTCGTGTAACTCAAACCCCACAAATCAAATGAGCGTGAAATTTTCACAGATGATATAGTATTGAGTTGTGAATACAAAACAAAAACAATCACTTCAATTGTATCTATAAAACTCGAGTTACGATCAAAATGAAGAAAGGTCGGGCAATGTAGAAACTCGACGAGAAAGACTTGACGGAAACAAGTCGGACGAACAAGACAGAAAAGATCTTCTAAAACTACGATCTTTATTCAATAGAACACAATAGGAACAGCCAAAAGTCATCTTCAATGAGCTCTAACCTCCCTTGGTTATATAACCAGCCCTTAGGCCAACCCAATCCTAACTAGGACTCCTACTCCTACTCAGTTTCAACCAAACCTTCCATAACTAATTAAGACTCTTCCATATGTAGATAGAAGCAATCTTAAGACTTACAAACACCTTATAAACGTCATAAACATTCATAAAACAACTCAACTTCGTAACCCACATGAAATCTAACCAAATCAAACTCAAAACCTTCCATAAACAAACTATAACCACCTCAGCCACAGCCTGAGGCATAATCCAGCCAGTTGGACCTTTCCGGCCACATCTTCACATCCATATCATGCCTTGGAACCATGTTTTCACGTCCATACACTCCTTGCAAATGTGCCAACACTTTCCAATGATGTCCACGATACTTTCATATGCATTGTTCTTGATCCAAACATGTTGCGTGACCTCCGGATCAACTCAACCATAATTCCTCCTGAACTTGGTTGTTGAACCTCATCTTCTTCCTAAGACTAGTTCAATGGATCCCATCACCATCCATGTCTTGCCCACAAGCAACACCTGCACATGAACAAACAACCAATATTTGCAAGCCCAAGTCCTCGACTTGACTCTCGTTAGTCCAAAAACCACAAAACCTTACGTGAGCACCTCACATAAGCATGTTGCAAACCATAGCAATGTTTAACCACCATAATCAGCCATAACACATCAAAATCTTAGTAAGATAATACTAAGCAAACATTCTATAAGCCAAAAAGCAAGTTTGAAACATTGCAAATTAAAACAGAGCCGCCGCACAATTTTTTCATCAAATAGAATTTATCGAATCGATCAAAAGCGGCGCTTCAATGTAAAGGCAAAAGATCAGACATTCCAATCCCAAATTCACATGCAAAACACGTGACCGAAAGTTCAGACAGTTCTAACCAAGTAAAGAGTAAATGTTACTCCTAAAAACACTCACACCATGTCGATTTACATGCAGCTCATGTGAGTGAAAGTTCGAACAATCTGAATCAAGAAACACGTGCAACTCACGTTAGGAAAAGTTTGGACAATCGGAAACCATTGAGGGTAACATTACTCCAAAAAACCCATTGAAAAGTTCGAATAGTACAAAACCGTCGAAGGTAACGTTACTCCCAAAAACACATTGAATAGTTCGGACAGTGTGTATTGTGGTTTATCGGTGTAAGCTCAAAACTTTGAATGTAAACCTTCACTTTTATTCTAATTGGCAATATATTCAGCACACATAGGTCTCACAATCTCCCCCTTGATGAATGCATTGGCAACACCACTTAAAATCCAAACATTGGCTGATTCACATGAAAAATTTTAAAAGCAAACTTCTCCCCTTTTTTGAAAATCAAAAATCAAATGAGAAAGAAATCTCAAAACAAAAATCTCCCCCTGAATAGCGTGTAAAAAGTTGTGCATGTGCAACAATGTGTGACATATTTCTCCCCATTTGACAATGTATTTAGCAAAGTTCAAAAGAGAAATTTCAATTTTTATGAGCATATTATAACATATACATATAAAACAAAGCTCATCCAAGTCATATTATCAACTAACTTACACTATCACATCAATGAGATACATAAAATAGTGTAAGCCATGCTAAATATCAAGTGTAATTTTTCAATTAAGCAAGTCATAATCTCCCAAACTTAACTATTTCAAAATCTGAAAGCATGATACTGCATTTCTCATTTTTCATTATCATTTAAAGCAAAAAATTGGATCATATGATATTTGCAAGATATTATATGCTGCATCAGCCTTATTCTAACCAACCAAGCCAAGCCTATCTCATTTGACAATCAAAAGCTTAAGGAGATGGTTTTCGTCATACACAACTTCTTTCAAGTTCATATCTAAGTGCAATGATAAGCCATCTCAAAAGAAGAAGTGTGATTCATACATATTCTCTTGATTTTTTCTCATTTTTTATTTAATCATAAAAGCTCAACATGTGGATATTTGATTGATTAATTTTTCATCATTAAAAGCACTTGTGAGCATGCAACAAGTTCAAAATAGCAAGAAAATTCGAACATGACCAGATTTAGTGTAATTACTAGTCATGGCAGAAACTCCAAAATGTATAACACAAGTAATGTAGTAAGAACTTTCAACATGTAAAAGGAATCACAAAGTCATAATGTATGAAATACTATGCTCATATTATTTTAAAATCAGATTCACACATAGACTTCCCAAGTTTCAAAACTCCCCCTCAATTTAACCCCTATTTCACTACGAATGAAAAAAAAACGAGTGAAATACAAAGCTTTTGTAAAAATGTCAGCCAATTGTTGTTTGGTATCTACATGGTGAAGCACAATGTTTCCTTTTTCAACATTATCATAGAGAAAGTGATATCTAATGTCAATGTGCTTTGTTCTAGATTGTTACACGGGGTTTTTAAAAATGCAAATGGCACTAGTTTATCAAGAAACGGTGGAACACTATCTAGGTCAACCCCGTAGTCCTTAAGTGTTTGAACAATCCAATGAATTGGTGAGCAAGCGCTACCAACAGCTAAATATTCAGATTCGGTTGTGGATTGTGCAACTGAATTTTGTTTTCTACACGACCAAGCAACAGGTGAATTACCAAGAAAATGAAAAGCACCCGAAGTATTCTTCATATCAATCCTACAACCCCCAAAATCAGCATCTGAAAAAGATTTCAAAGCAACAGTTGAGAAAGAAGGAAGAAAAATGTCGAGTTTCATGTAAGTACCTGAGAATTCTTTTGACAGCTTGACGTTGTGAAGCACGTGGGGAAGCTTGAAATCATGCACAAAGACATACGCTGAATTGTATGTCCGGTCTTAATGCCGTGAGGTACAAAAGTGACCCGATCATGCTTCTATATTCTTTTTGATCCACGGGTTCACCATCTTCATCAAGTTCAAGTGTTGTTGCTGTTCCCATTAGTGTCCAAAGAGGCTTGCTTTTGTCTATGTTGAAACGCTTAAGGAGATCCTTTGTATACTTCGTTTGATGCACAAAAGTTCCCTGCTTGGTTTGTTTGATTTGCAGCCCCAAAAAGCATGTGAGTGTGAGATATATGTGTGTTGAATACTTCGGCAATTTAAATAAAAGTGAGGCTTCACACGCAAAGTTTTGAATAATGCTAAAAAGCCCACTTTGGATTGTCCGAACTTGTGGGAATCCCTTTTGCACTGTCTGAACTTTCAGTCATGTGAGCAGCACATGTTTTTCGTTTTGGACTGTTCGAACTTTTCCTCATGGGAGTTGCACGTGTTTTCCAGTTTCGAGTGTCCGAACTTGTAGTGCACGTGAATTGAAAAATTTGTTTGTTTTGCTCTGTCCAAACTTTGCTCACATGCGCTGCACGTGAGCGAATGCTTCAGAGTGTTCGAACTTTTATCGTACATTGCATAGCGACTGCTTTGGACTATCTGATCTTTCATTTGCTGAAATATTTGTGCGGCTATTATGATTTCATTTGCAATGTTTCAAACTTGCTTTTTTGGCTGATAGAAAAGTTTTCTTTGTATTCTTTTACTAAGTTTTTGATGTGTTTTGGCTGATTATGGTGGTTAAACATTATTGTGGTTTGCAACATGCTTATGTGAGGTGCTCACGTAAGGTGTTGTGGTTTTTGGACTAACAAGAGTCAAGTCAAGGACTTGAGCTCGCAAAGATTGGTTGTTTGTTCATGTGTAGGTGTTGCCTGAGGTGAAGACATGGCTGGTGACGGGATCCATTCGAGTAGTCTTAGGGAGAAGATGAGGTTCAACAACCAAGCTCGGGAGAAATTGTGGTTGAGTTGATCGGGAGGTCATGCAGTATGTTTGGGTCAAGAACAATGAATATGAAGGTATCTTGGATGTTGTTGGAAGGTGTATGCACGTGTTCAAGGAGTGCATGGACTTGGCAACATGGTTCCAAGGCGTGATGAAGAGAAGTGGACATAAAGAATTAGTCGGAAAGGTCCAGCCAATTAGTTTATGACTCAGGCTGCGGCTGAGTCGGTTATGGCTCAAATATTGAAAGATTTGAGTTGGTTTCAGTTAGATTTCGTGGTGAGCATGAAGTTGATATGTTTTAGGAATTTTGGTACATTCCTAAGGTGTTTGGAAGTCTTAATATTGCTTCTATCTATGTATAGAAGAGTCTTGAGCAGTTACGGAAAGTTTCGATTGAAACTGAGTAGGATTAGAGTTCTAGTTTGGACTTGGTTGGCCTGAGTGGCTTGTTTTATAAGCAAGGGAGGCCAGAGCTCATGTAGAGACGACTTTGGGCTGCTCCTCTTGTGTTTTGATCAATAAAATTCGTAGTTTAGAGGAGCTTTTGTGCCTTGTTCGTCCGACTTGTTTTTGTCAAGTCTTTCTCGTCGAGTTTCTGCGCTGCTCGATTTTTCTTTATTTTTTTATCATAACTTGAGTTTTACAGATCAATATGATTCTTTTTGTATTGTCTTTACAATTCAATACTCTATAATATATGAAAATTCCACTATCATTGGATTTGTGGGTTTTGAGTTACACGAGTTTCTTTGCAGAGTACCAGATCTATTTATTCTCTGTTGGAACAGATTGACTTTTGCTCAGGGTTTCGGTCATGACTTGAGTTTTACTCGACCTTTTCTCGTGTTTCTTGTTGTGTGTTTCCGTGACTTAATCCTCTTCAATCTACACTAATTTGTCATGTTTGAACACGTTAGAAAAACTTGCACATACGGTTTCTTTAACAGATCGATTTTATGTTGAGGGGTTTTTGTTGCTTTTCATCTACACACTTGCACACTTGCACAAAGTTTTAATATACCATTCACCCCTTCTCTGGTAGATTTTCATGTGCTCTTCGATCCTACAATTGGTATCAGAGCCACAATGCTCTAATCTATGTGATTTGCTCATGTTTTTGACTAATCAACATGGAGAAATACTCTGCAAAACTTTATGTGTTCAGTGGCATTGATTTTAAGGTTTGGAAGGCACGTATGGAGGCTTTCATCCAGGCGCAAGGCTTAGCAATATGGGAAAAGGTGTACAAGCCTTACGATGTGCCGCCAAATAATCAAGTCATGGCTACGAACATGAGAGATGTCGACAACAACAACAAGGCGCGGAACTTGATCATACAAGGATTGACTCAAAGGGACTTCAATTGTGTTGCACACGTCCGATCTGCGTCTGATGTTTGAAAAGCTCTATGTGATTATCATGAAGGATCCAACACTCTCAAGGAGGTAAGACCAGACATGTTCAAGAAAGAATACATGTGCTTCGATATGCAACTTTGTGAGTCAATTCACCTCTTTGCTCGCTTTAACAAAATTATCAGCAACTTGCGTAGTGTCAACGTTAATTTTTCAGATGCTAAGAATGATAGTCAATTACTAAGTGAATTATACATGTCAATTTGGGAGATGAAAGTTACATCTATTCGTGAATCTACTATTGACTACACTTACTTTTTATGTGCTATATTCTAAGTTGAAAACTCATGAAATTGACATAATCTCACGTAAGAACCCCAACAAGTCTCTTGCATTTGTTTCTCAACATGACATGCCTAGCTCTAGCCAATCCATCACGTGTTACACTTGCTTTTTTGTCCTCTCTAACCCTTGAAGAGATTGAAGAGTTTCCATAAGAGGAGCTAGCACTTATCTCTACTCGGTTCTCAAAAGCATTGTAGAATGTGAGAATTAGAAGGAGAGGAATTGTGGGTTATCAATGATGTTTCAAATGTGGTAAGATAGCACATTTTCGTACAAATTGATCTGACCTTTCAGGTCCTACCACCCGTTATGAAAAGCAAACAAATTTCATGACCTCTTCCAGCAACAACAGGAAAAACAATATTACAAAACAGAGTGATGAAGATGAAGAAAACTTGGTGACTATGTGTTTCATGGTGGACAACTCAAGATCAAGTATGGAGAAGGCAGAACACAACAACGATGATGAAGAGGTATGTCCCACTTTCGAATAAATATGTGATGCTATTTCTTGTGTCACTATTATACTTAAGAAAAAAGGAAAACAACTTAGGGACAATGTTGTTGAAATTGAATCACTAGAATCTGAAATTAATCATTTGAAAATGTTTGATTCCTAGTGATGATTCTTTTTCCTCATGTGAGTTTATATATGAACAATTGTCCTCCCTAAGAAGTGCACACACCTCCACACTTGATAAAGTTGAGTTAGAAATTGAGAAGAACAGAAAGCTTGCTGCACTTAATGATAAAAACTTGAAAGATGCTAGTTGTTCAACAATTGATTTGCATTGTTCTAACTATGATGCTCTTAATAAGAAATTGCATGATGCTATGAATGAGATTTCTATTCTGAACAATGCTTTACATTCTCATGAAGTTAAATATTTTTTAAATGCAAACTAAAAGGAAAAACTTCATGTGAAAACTGCTTATACTTGTCTAAGAAACTTGATGACATAAATAGGACACTAGAGCAATTTTGTAATGGGAATAAGAATATGAACTTGCAGTTGAAATCCTCTAAATGCACATCAAGCTAAAATTGTAAAGGCATTAGGAAGTGGTTTGATTCAAATAGTTCCTAAACAAAAAGAAGTGATTTTCAAATTTGCAGGAGTGTTGTCTCATTCGGTTTCTAATAAGCATGTTGCTTGCTCATCTAGACAAGAACACAAAGTTAAATTTGATTGTACCTACTATGATAGAGATGGTCATGTCATAGATTTTTGTTATAGACTAGCTAAACAACAGAAAAATGAAAGAATGCAAGCTAGATATCATAACTCACATACAAAATTTGTTGCACATGCTGAACCGAACATTAGGAACTTGCAACCTGCTGTAATGAGTCGAAAACATGCAAAGTTTCCTCCCAAACCTACTGTTTTTCGTGCTACACATGTAACACCTCGTAGGTCAGTAGTTGGGTACAAGAATTCTCAGACTTTGGCTCATGAACTTGTTGTCTTATCTCAGCTTTCACGTGTCATTCTTGCTGGATGTCGTGTGACTCAGTACTGGATTCTTAAATATCTTTTGATTAACCCTAGTATTGAGTGATCGACATATTGTGCTGCTATGTAGGTTACACACTTTAGGAAGGAGAACATTTGGATTGTGGATTCAGGTTGCTCACGCCATATGGCCTGTAATAAAGAATGGTTCTCCTCTCTTTTTTTTTGTTTCACATGTAGAAAATGTTATTTTTGCAGATAATTCTTCAACTCCTATAATTGCTAAGGGTTCGGTTAAAGTAAGTAATCACTACACTTTGAAGGATGTGACATTTTTTAAAAATTTGAAATACAACTTGCTTTCTGTTTCACAATTGCTAGATGAAAATCTTGAAATTGTTTTCACTAAAAATTGTTGCAAGGTTGTAGGTTCAAATGGTGATCTTATTTTTAACATGTCTCGGTTTGGAAGAGTTTTTAAAGCTGATTTTGATATGTCATCCTCTAAGCATAGGTGTCTAGTTGCTAATGATTTAAAGGACTTATATTTTTTGCATCGTAGACTTGGTCACGTAGGTTTTCATCATCTCACACATGTTAGTGCTCTTGATCGCATACGTGGGTTGCCTAAGCTTAAAGGGGGCAACTATATTGTATGCTCTTCTTGTAGACATGCTAAGATGGTTGCAGGTTCACGTGCTCCTCTCATAATGATCATGAGAACTGAACTGGGACAACTTTTGCACCTTGACACCGTAGGTCCTTCACGTGTTCAATCCTTTCGAGGTAAATGGTATGTGCTGTGATTGTTGATGGTTATTCTAGATACTCTTGAATTTACTTTATGGCATCTAAAAATGAAGCTTTTAGTCACTTTATAACTTTATTTCTTAGATTATCAATTGATCACCCAGGATCTTCAAAAGCAATTAGAAGTGATAATGGAACCAAATTTAAAAATCAACTGTTCGATCACTTTTGCGCTGAAAATGGAATAGATCATCAATTTTCTTCACCCTATGTACCTCAACAAAATGGTGTCGTAGAAAGAAAGAACAGAACCTTAGTTGAGATGGCTAGGACTATGCTTGATGAATATCAAACTCATAGGAAATTTTGGGCTAATGCAATTGCAACCGCTTGTTATCTCTCAAATCAAGTTTTCTTGCATGCTAAGCTAAGAAAAACACCATATGAGCTTCGGTTTGGACATAGGCCTAGTGTCACACACTTTGGGGTCTTTGCTTGCAGGTGCTTTGTTGAGAAACATGATAATCTTGATAAATGTGAAGCTAGATCTGCTGATGGCATGTTTCTTGGTTATTCATCTCATACTAGAGGCTACTGTGTGCTTTTACTTGACACTAACAAAATTGTGGAGACTTGTGAGGTTTCTTTTGATGAAGCTAGCCCAAGTACTAGCTCTAATATTGCAGGTCCAGATCCATATCTGCATGTGGAGAGTGTTTTTATTGAAGATGAAGAAGGAATGGAGCTGCTACCAGAAATTTCAGAAATAAACAATGATGTTCCAACTCTTTATCCCGCACCACAACCAGCACCAACGACCACTACTGCTGGTTCAGATCTTCCTCGAGCCACAAGCTCTTTGATTTTTTATGAACATGAAGAAGAAGTTTGTGAAGTGTCTACTCCCCTTTGGGTCCTCAAAAGTCATCCTCCACAACAAACTATTGGAAGCTTGCACAAACGAGTCACACGGTCCAGGTTTTGCGATCCAAACTCTCATGCTCATTCTGCTTTTGTTGCTTCTTTTGAATGCAAAGATATATCACACGCACTCACTAATGAATCTTGGATTATTTCCATGCAATAAGAGTTGGAAATTTCGAAAGAAATAATGTTTGGAAACTTTTACCTCCACCTCAAGGTCATATTTTAATTGGAACTAAATGGGTGTTCAAAAATAAACAAAGTGAGGATGGGGTTGTGATTGGGAATAAGGCTAGGTTGGTTGCTCAAGGTTTCACATAAGTTGAAGGTCTAGATTTTGATGAAACTTTTGCACCCATTGCTAGATTAGAAGCCATTAGAATTTTGTTAGCATTTTCTGCATCTAAAGGTTTCATGTTATATAAAATAGATGTTAACAGTGTTTTTCTTAATGGCTACATAGATGAGGAGGTTTATGTCAAGCAACCACCAGGTTTTGAAAATCCAAATTTTCCTAATCATGTTTACAAACTATCCAAAGCCTTGTACGGTATCAAACAAGCTCCTAGAGCATGGTATGATAGGTTGGAAACACTCTTACTTGAAAAGTGGTTTACCATGTGCAAGGTTGATAAAAGTGTTTTTGTTCTTAAGCATGGCAATGACTCACTATTCGTTCAAGTGTATGCGGATGATATTATCTTTGGTTGTGCTTCTCATGATCTTGTGTCCATGTTTTCAACTATAATTCAGAATTTGAAATGAGTATGATTGGAGAACTCACTTACTTTTTGGAGCTACAAATCAAGCAAACCAAGGAGGGTACTTTTGTGCATCAAACAAAGTATACGAATGACCTTCTTAAGCACTTCAACATGGAAAAAAGCAAGCATCTTCATACACCAATAGGAACAGCAACGACGCTTGAACTTGATGAAGATGGTGAACCCGTGGACCAAAAAGAATATCAAAGCATGATCAGGTCACTTTTGTACCTCACGACATCAAGACCGGACATCAAACTTTCTGCACGATTTCAAGCTTCCTCATGTGCTTCACATCGTCAAGCTGTCAAAAGAATTCTCAGGTACTCACATGGAACTCAAGAATTTGGCATTTTTCTTCCTTCTTCCACAAATGTTACTTTGAAAGCTTTTTCGGATGCTGATTGTAGGGGTTGTAGGATTGATAGGAAAAGTACTTCGGGTGCTTGTCATTTTCTTGGTAACTCACTTTTTGCTCGGTCCTCTAGAAAGCAAAATTCATTTGCATAATCCACGGCTGAATCTGAATATGTAGCTGCTGCTAGTGCTTGCTCACATATTCTTTGGATTGTTCAAACACTTAAGGACTATGGGGTTGATCAAGATAGAGTCCCATTGTTTTGTGATAACACTAGTGCCATTTGCATTGCTAAAAATCATGTACAACATTCGAGAACAAAGCACATTGACATTAGGTATCACTTTCTCCGTGATAATGAAAAAGGAAATATTGTGCTTCATCATGTAGATACAGAACAATAATTGGCTGAAATTTTTACAAAACCTTTGGATTTCACTCATTTTTGTTTCATCCATAGTAAAATAGGGGTTATGCATCCTCATGGTTTAAATTGAGGGGGAGTTGTTGAAACTTGGGAAGTCTATATGTGAATCTGAATTTAAAATAGTATGAGCATAGTATTTTATACATATATGACTTTGCAATTCCTTTTACATGCTGAAAGTTCTTATTACATTACTCGTGTTATACATTTTGTAGTTTTTGCCATGACTAGTAATTGGGATAATTACTTACACTAAATCTGGTTATGATCGAACTTTCTTGCTGTTTTGAACTTGTTGCATGCTCACAAGTGCTTTTCATAACAAAAAATTAATCAATCAACTATCTACATGGTGAGCTTTTATGATCAAATAAAAAATGAGAAAAGATCAAGAGAATATGCATGCATCGCACTTCTTATTTTAGGATAGATTATTTATCATTGCACTTAGATATGAACTTGGAAGAAGTTGTGTATTATTAAAACCATGTCTTTATGCTTCTGGTTGTCAAATGACATAGGCTTGGCTTGATTGGTTAGAATAATGCAAATGCGATCTCTAGCATGGCTTACACTACTTTGTGTATCTCATTGATGTGATATTATAAGTTACTTGATAGTATGATTTGGATGAGATTTGTTTTATATGTATATGTTATAATATGCTCATAAGAATTGAAATTTCTCTTTTGAACCTTGTTGAATACATTGTCAAAGGGGGGGTATGTATAGGGGGAATATGTCACACATTGCACATTCACGAGTTTCTGAAATTCCTTTCACATTTGATTTTTATTTTTCAAAAAAAGGGGGATTTGCTTTTAAAGCTTTTCATGAAAATAAGCAAATGTTTGGATTTTAAGTGGTGTTGCCAATACATTCATCAAGAGGGAGATGTTGAGACCTATGTGTGCTAAATACATTGGCAATTTAAATAAAAGTGAGGGTTCACACGCAAAGTTTTGAATATTGCTGAAAAGCCCACTTCGGACCGTCCGAACTTGTGGGAACCGCTTTGGCACTATCCGAACTTTCAGTCACGTGAGCAGCACATGTTTTTCTCTTCAGACTGTCCAAACTTTTCCTCGCGTGAGTTGCACGTGTTTTCCAGTTTGGAGTCTTCGAACTTGTAGCGCACGTGAATTGCACGTGTTGTTTGTTTTGATCTGTCCGAACTTCGCTCACATGAGCTGCACGTGATAATGATTTGGAGTGTCCGAACATTTCTCGTACATTGCATAGCGGCTGCTTTAGAATGTCCGATCTTTCATTTGCTAGAATATTCGTGCGGCTGTTATGTTTTATTTGTAATGTTTCGAACTTGATTTTTTGGTTAATAGGGAAGTTTGCTTAGTATTATTTTACTAAGTTTTTGATATGTTTTGTCTGATTACGATGCTTAAACATTATTGTGGTTTACAACATGCTTATGTGAGGTGCTTACGTAAGGTGTTATGGTTTTTATACTAACAAGAGTCAAGTCGAGGACTTGAGCTCGCAAAGATTGGTTGTTTGTTCATGTGCAGGTGTTGCTTGAGGTCAAGACATGGCTAGTGACGGGATCCATTGAACTAGTCTCACGGATAAGATGAGGTTTAACAACCAAGTTCGGGAGGAATTGTGGTTGAGTTGATCGGGAGGTCATGCAGCATGTTTGGGTCAAGAACATTGCATATGAAGGTATCATTGACGTTGTTGGAAGGTGTTTGCAAGTGTGCAAGGAGTGCGTGGACGTGGCAACATGGTTCCAAGGCGTGATGAATAGAAGTAGACATAAAAAATTAGTCAGAAAGGTCCAACCGGCTGGTATGACTCAGGCTTCGGCTGGGTCGGTTATGGCTCAAATATGGAAGGATTTGAGTTGGTTTTGGTTAGACTTCATGGAGAAAACGAAGTTGAGTTGTTTTAGGAATGTTTGGTATGTTCCTAAGGTGTTTGGAAGTCTTAAGATTGCTTCTATTTGCGTATAGAAGAGTCTTGAGCAGTTATGAAAAGTTTCGGTTGAAGCTGAGTAGGATTAGAGTCCTAGTTTGGACTCGGTTGGTCTTACAAGGGAGGCCAGAGCTCGTGGAGAGATGACTTTAGATTGTCCCTCTTGTATTTTGATCAATAAATTTGTAGTTTAGAGGATTTTTTGTGCCTTGTTCGTCTAACTTGTTTTCGTAAAGTCTTTCTTGTCGAGTTTCTGCGCTGCCCGATCTTTCTTCATTGTTTTGATCATAACTCAATTTTTACATGTCGAATTTACTTGATTATTTTTTTTGTTGTATTTACAATTCAATACTCTATCATCTGTGAAAATTTCACTGTCATTGGATTTGTGGTTTTTGAGTTACACGAGTTTCTTTGCAGCATACTAGATCTGTTTGCTCTCTGTTAGAATAGATTGACTTTTGCTCAGGGTTTCGGTCATAAATTGAGTTTTACTCGACATTTGTCGTGTTTCTTGTTTTCATGTTTTCATGACTCTATCCTCTTCAACATACACTGATTTGTCACATTTGAACATGTCTGAAACACATGCACACATGGTTTCTTTAACAGATCAATTTTCTGTTGAGGGGTTTTCGTTGCTTCCGCTGAAAAAGTTTTAATCTACCATTCACCCCCTCCCCTCTGGTAGTTCTTCACGTGCTCTTCGATCCTACAGTGAGTTCTCCCATCATACTCATCTCAAATTCCGAACTCATCATAGCTGAAAACTTGGACACTGGATCATGAGAAGCACAACCAAAGATAATATCATCCACATACACTCTAATGAATAGTGAGTCATTGTCATGCTTAAGAACAAAAAGAGTTTTGTCAACCTTACCCATGATAAACCCCTATTCAAGTAAGAATATTTTTAACCTATGATACCATGCTCTAGGGGCTTGTTTAAGACCGTACAAGGCTTTGGGCAGTTTGTAAACATGATTAGGAAAATCTGAATTTTCAAAACCTTGTAGTTGCTTAACATAAACCTCCTAATCTATGTATACATTAAGAAAAGCATTTTTAACACCATTTGATATAACTTGAATATTTATATGTAGCAAAGGCTAATAAAAATTTTATGGCTTCTAATCTAGCAACGAGAGCAAAAGTTTCATCAAAATCTAGACCTTCAACTTGTGTGAAATCTTGAGCAATGAACCTAGCCTTATTCCTAACCACGACCCCATCCTCACTTTGTTTATTTTTAAACACTCATTTAGTTTCAATTAAAGTGTGACCTTGAGGTGGAGGTACAAGTTTCTAAACATTATTTCTTTCAAAATTTTCTAACTCTTCTTGCATGGCAATAATCCAAGATTGATTAGTGAGTGCGTATGATATATATTTGGGTTCAAAAGAAGCAACAAAAGAATAATGAGCATGAGAGTTTGGATTGAAAAACCTGGATTGTGTGACCTGTTCATGCAAGCATCTGATAATCTATTGTGGAGGGTAACTTTTGAGGACACGGAGGGGAGTAGACACTTCACAAGCTCCTTCTTCTTCATGTTCATCACAAACCAAAGAACTTGTGGTTCGAGGAAGATCTAAACTAGCAATAGTGGTCATTGGTGTTGGTTATGGAGCAGGATCAAGAGCTGGAACATCATTGTTTATTTCTGAAATTTCTGGCAGCAGCTCCACTCCTTCTTCATCTTCAATGAAAATATTGTCCCCCTGCGGATATGGATTTGGACCTGCAATATTAGAGCTAGTACCAGGGCTTTCATCAAAACAAAACCTCACAAGTCTCCACTGTTTTTTAGTGTCAGGCAAAAGCACATGGTAGCCTCTAGTATGAGATGGATAACCAAGAAACATGCCATCAACAGATCTAGCTCCAAATTTATCACTATTACCATGTTTATTAACAAATAATTTGCAACCAAAGATCCTAAAATGAGTGACACTAGGCCTATGTCCAAACCGTAGCTCATATAGAGTTTTTCCTAGCTTAGCACGCAACAAAGCGCGATTTGAGACATAACAAGTGGTTGCAGTTGCATCAGCCCAAAATTTCCTAGGAGTTTGATATTCATCAAGTATAGTCCTAGCCATCTCAACTAAAGTTCTATTTTTCTCTCTACAACACCATTTTGTTGAGGCACATATGGTGAAGAGAATTGATGATATATTCCATTTTGAGCACAGAAGTGATCAAACGATTGATTTTTTAATTCGATTTCATTATCACTTCTAATTGCTTTTAATGATCATGGGTGATCAATTGATAATCTAAGAAATAAAGTTATAAAGTGACTAAAATCTTCATTCTTAGATGTCATAAAGTAAACCCAAGAGTATCTAGAATAATCATCAACAATCACAAGCACATACCATTTACCTCAAAAGGATTGAACACGTGAAGGACCTATGATGTCAAGATGTAAATGTTGTCCCGGTTCAGTTGTCATGGTCATTGTGAGAGGAGGATGTGAACCTGCAACCATCTTAGCATGTATACAAGAAGTACACATAATATAATTGTCCCCTTTAAGCTTAGGCAGTCCACGTATGCAATCAAGACCACAAACACGTATGAGGTGATCAAAGCCTACGTGACCAAGTCTACGATGCCAAAAATATAAGTTATTTGAATCATTAGCAACAATACATCGATGCTTAGAAGTTGACATATCAAAATCAGCTTTAAAAACCCTTCCAAACATAGACATGTTAAACAAAAGCTCACCTTTTGAATCTACAACTTTGCAACATTTTTTTGTGAAGACAACTTCTAGTTTTTCATCTCACAATTGTGAAACAGAAAGCAAGTTGTACTTCAAATTTTTAACAAGTGCCACATCTTTCAAAGTGTAGCGATTATTTACTTTAACCGAACCATTAGCAATTATAGGAGTTGAAAAATTATCGGCAAAAGTGACATTTGCTACATGTGACACAAAAGAGAGGAAGGAGAACCAGTCTTTGTTATCGGTCATGTGGCGTGAGCAACCTTAATCCACAATCCAAATGTTCTCCTTCCTCAAGCGTGTAACCTACATAGAAGCACAATACGTGGATCACTCAATACTGGAGTTAGTCAAAAGGCATTTAGGAATACAGTACTGAGTCACAAGATGTCCAGTAGGAATAACACTCCAAAGCTGAGAAAATACAGCAGGTTTATGAGCCTAATTTTGAGAATTCTTGTTCCCAACTACTTGTTTATGAAATTTATGAAGTGCGTTATGTGTAGCATGAAAAATAGTAGGTTTATGAGCAATCTTTGCATTTTTATGACTCGTTACAGCAGGTTGCATGTTCCTAACATTCGGCTCAGCACGGGCAACAAGTTTTGCTCGGTTGTTTCGTGATCTAGCAATCATTCTTTCCTTTTTCTGTTTTTTAGCTAGTCTATAACAAAAATTTATGACATGACCAACTCTACCACAGTAGGTACAATGAAAAATAACCTTATGTTCATGTCTAGATGAGCAAGCAACATGTTTATTAGAAACCGAATGAGACAACACTCCTGTAGATTTGAAAAACACTTCTTTTTGTTTAGGAACTGTTTGAATCAAACCATTTCCTAACGACTTTACAATCTTAGGTGGATGTGATTTAGCATGAGCATGAGAATCAAAACCTAAACCAGTCTTATCATTGCAAGACATTGAAGAATTCAGTAGAAAGTTTACGTTCTTATTTGCATTACAAAACTGATCTAGTGTTCTATGCATGTCATCAAGTTTATTGGACATATCAAGGCAATTTCCATATGAAGTTTTTCCTTTTAATTTTGAATTAGAACAACATTTAACTTCATGAACACATAAAGCATTGTTGAAAACATAAATCTCATTCATAGCATCATGCGATTTCTTATTAAGATCATCACAGTTAGAACAATGCAAATCAATTGTTAAACAGCTAGCATCTTTCCTTTTATCATTATGTGAAGAAAGGTCTCTATTCTTTTCAACTTCCAACTCAAGTTTATCAAGTGTGGAGGTGTGCGCACTTCTTAAAGAGGACAATTATTCATATATAAGCTCACATGAGGAACAAGAATCATCACTAGGAATCAAAGACTTTAGTCGATTAATTTCATATTCTAGTGATTCAATTTTAACAGTATTGTCCCAAAAAATTTTGTCCTTCTTCTTAAGTATAACAGTGGGATGAGAAATAGCATCACACATTTCTTCGCAAGTGGGACATACCTCTTCATTGTCGCTATTGTGTTCTACCTCCTCCGTACTTGATCTTTGAGTTTCCCACCATGAAGCACATATTTTCCAAATCCTCTTCATCTTCGTCACTTTAGATGTCCACATCGCTCGAGCCAAGTTCTTGAAGTGCAGAGATAAAACTATTTACCAATTGGCGACCAGTAAAACTCTTCTTCTTGGTGTTGTTGTTTGCAAAGGAGGACTTGAATTTTGTTTGCTTCTCATTACGGGGAGTAGAACCTGAAAGGTTTGGGAAATTTGTACAAAAATGTCCAAACTCACCGCCTTCGAAGCATCATTGAGAACCACCACTTCCTCTTCTTCGAGTTCTCACATTTTGCAATGCTTTTGAGAATCGAGTAGAAAGAAGTGCTAGCTCCTCTAGAAACTCTTCAATCTACTCAAGGGTTAGGGAGGATAGCAAAGCAAGTGTACCACATGATGAAGATCAACTAGAGCTAGGCATGTACATTATGAAACAAATGCAAGAGACTTGTTGGGGTTCTAACATGATATTATGTCAAGTTCATGAGTTTTCAATTTAGAATATAGAACATCTAAAGTAAGTATACTCATGACAGTAGATTCACAAATAGATGTACTTTCATCTCCCAAAACGACATGTCTAATGCAGTTAACAATTGCCTAGCATTTCCAGCATCTGAAAAATTAACATTGACACTATGCAAGTTGATGAGAATTTTATTAAAGTGAGCAAATAAATTCTCGATGGACTCACCTGGTTGCATCTCAAAGCGCATATATTCTTTCTTGAACAAATCTTGCCTTACCTCCTTGATTGTGTTGGATACTTTGTGGTAGTCGCATAGTGCTTTCCACACGTCATACGCAGATCAGAGATGTGTGACACGGTCAAAGTCGCTTTCAGTCAGTCCTTGAATAATCAAGTTGCGCGCCTTGTTGCTATTGTCGAAGTTTCTCATGTTCGCAGTCATAACTTCATCATTTGAAGGCATGACAAAACACTTGAAGACCTTTTCCCATATGGCATAGCCTTGCGCCTGTATGTAAGCCTCCATACGTGCCTTCCAAACCTGAAAATCAACACCATCGAACACACAAGGTTTTGTGGAGTATTTCTTCATGTTGATTAGCAAAAACATGTGCAAATCAATGAGATTAGAGCATCATGGCTCTGATACCAGTTGTAGGATAGAAGAGCACGTGAAAAGCTACCAGATGGGGGTGAATAGTAGATTAAAAACTTTTGAGCAGAAGCTATGAAAACCCCTTGGCAGAAAACTAATCTAATAAAGAAATTGTGTGTGTGAGTGTTTCCAACATGTTCAAAATGTTATAAACTAGTTTACATCGTAGAGAATCAATTCACAAAGATACAACAACAAGAATCACGAGACGTCAAGTAAAACATAAGTTATGACTGAAACCCTGAGCAAAGGTCAATCTGTTCTAACAGAGGGCAAACAGATCTGCTACACTGCAAAGAAACTGGTGTAACTCAAAACCCAAAAATCCAATGACCGTGAAATTTTCACAGATGATAGAGTACTGAGGTGTGAATACAAAAGAATCACATCAATTGGATCTGTAAAACTTGAGTTACAATGAAAACAATGAATAAAGGTTGGGCAACGCAGAAACTCGACGAGAAAGACTTGACGAAAACAAGTCAGATGAACAAGGCACAAAAGCTCCTCTAAAACTACGATCTTTATTAAATAGAACACAAGAGGAACAGCCCAAAATCATCTTCAACGAGCTCTGGCCTCCTTTGCTTATATAACCAGCCCTTAGGCCAACTCAATCCTAACTAGGACTCCTACTCAGTTTCAACCGAAACTTTCCATAACTGATTAAGACTCTTCCATATGCAAATAGAAGCAATCTTAAGACTTACAAACACCTTAGGAACATACTAAACATTTCTAAAACAACTCAACTTTGTGAACCACACGAAATCTAACCAAAGCAAACTCAAAAACTTCCATAAATAAACCATAACCACCTCAGCTGCAGCCTGAGGCATAATCCAATCGGTTGGACCTTTCTGGCCACATCTTCATGTCCATATCACGCCTTGGAACCATGTTGCCATGTCCATGAACTCCTTGCACATGTGCAAACAACTTCCAACAATGTTCATGATACCTTCATATGCATTGTTCTTGACCCAAACATGTTGTGTGACCTCCCGATCAACTCAACCACAATTCCTCCCGAACATTGTTGTTGAACCTCATCTTCTTCCTAAGACTAGTTCAATGGATTCCATCACCAGCCATGTCTTGACCTCAAGCAACACCTGCACATGAACAAACAACCAATCTTTGCGAGCCCAAGTCCTCGACTTGACTCTCGTTAGTCCAAAAACCACAACACCTTACATGAGCACCTCACATAAGCATGTTTCAAACCATAGCAATGTTTAACCACCATAATAAGCCATAGCACATCAAAAACTTAGTAAGAGAATACTAAGCAAACATTCCATGAGACAAAAAACAAGTTTGAAACATTGCAAATTAAAATAGAGCTGCCGCACAATTATCTCATCAAATAGAATTTATCGAATCGACCAAAAGCGGTGCTACAATGTAAAGGCAAAAGATCAGGCATTCCAATCCCAAATTCACGTGCAAGACACGTTACCGAAAGTTCAGACAGTCCTAACCATGTAAAGAGTAAATGTTACTTCCAAAAACAGTCCAACCACATCGACTCACGTGCAGTTCATGTGAGTGAAAGTTCAGACAATCCGAATCGAGAAACACGTGGAACTCACGTGAGGAAAATTTCGGACAATCCAAAACCATCAAGGGTAACGTTACTCCAAAAACACATTGAAAAGTTTGGACAGTCCAAAACTGCTGAAGGTAATGTTACTCCCAAAAAAATTGAACGGTTCGGACAGTGTGTATCGGGGTGTATCATGGTGTATCGGTGTACACTCAAAACTTTGAATGTAAACCTTCACTTTTATTCTAATTGCCAATGTATTCAGCACACATAGGTCTCACATCTTTACATGTTCGAGTTATATTGATGGTGGTGAGCTTCATGATGAAGAGTACAATCGGAGAAACACACCAATCGACCCCCAAGCCATGTATGCAAGCGGAGGCGGGAAAGCTCATGAACGGTGAGTTGTCTTCTGTTTTCATTTATTGTCAATTCAAATATATGAAATCTTAATACTCTTTGTTCTTTTCCTGGGTTTGCCATCTTCAATGGAGTGGTCAACTGGAGAGAGGTGCCACCTTCCTCGAGGGTCTTCATCGTAGTTGGGGACCGAGCTGCCTTCTATCAGAAAGGGACCTGGAGCTCCGAAGTGTCCAGAAGGAGCTCCGAAGGACACTGAGAGGCTCCAGAGGGTTGAAACCTTGCCAAGAGGCAAGAAGCGGCTGCTAGGGCGAGAGATGAGTATCAAGCCAACTTCATTTTACAAATGCAAGCGGCTACATGGGTAAGTAATTTATTTTAATTAACATTTCTAATATTGTAATGACATACATGTGCTAATACTTTGTAATCACGGCTTAGCCATCGGACAGCAAAATATCTTTCCCAAGTGGCAATCGTCGGTGTTGGCGCATTAGGTGTCGACTTCAGGAGTATGTTTACGGTCCTTAAATGCTAAATTTGACCGTCAATTCACCTCATAAAATTATTAAACTGAGAACACAACATAGTGGTAGGGGTTAATACTAACCATTTCTACAAGTGTTAGTCTCTATTTGCATGCAGGTGAATTAAGCCCTAAAATACCAAAAATGCAGGGAGCAATCCTAAAATTTATACTTCAGCGCCGTATCCAAGGGAATCCAGCACCGATTCACGTGAGAAGGGGGTCAGGGCCCACAAGTTAGCAACCTGGAGGAAACATAACGCGAGGGGGGAGGACTAGGTCGACTGATCCTTTGGCTCGATTGACTAGTTCCTAGCACAAAACTCGGTCTTCTTCCACGTTTTGACTCCATGTGGCTCCCTGAAGGCAGTGAGGACAGATTCACACGCTAATTCTGGTGCCAAACAAACTGAACTCTTGTTTAAGTACCCCCCATCACTCCCTCACTTCACATAACACAAGTTTGAGAATAGTAGTCCACTCCAAAGATTTAGTGTTCCCAAGAGGCTAGCCAGATAGAAGGAGAGTGAGGAGGATCTAGGAGGAGGAGGTTTGGGCTTGTGAAGTCCCTCTTCCACACTTGTACCTCTACGGAAGTTCTACGGATTCGAGTAAGACTTTTGTGAATTCAATACAAGTTTGATTTCTAATTCATATTCGTAGTTGCTTGTGGGTTCACTGTTGTAATTCATTAGAGACTCTAGTCTTAACTTTGCATTCGAAAAGATTAGATTTGTGAAAACTTAAGCGTGATGTTTAGGTTAGAATTCATCAGTGAACATCTCTTAGACCCACGGATTGAAGAGGTAGGAAGTAGGTGGTGATAGCCCTATTTGTCCTTAGTAATCCTACACATTCGGCTATGCCATAGGCTCTTAGCGGGAATCGTCCCGTTATTGTCACGGGTAAACCCGTGTCTGACGCTATTTTTTTTTAGACCTCAAAACATGAAATGGGGAGCTTTACCAGTACTCACTAGAAAATGCCTAAATCCGGAAGTAACCATAGAAGTGGCTTAGGATCAAAACACATTGAATTCCTCTTAAATCCTTACCTACCAAACAAATTGTGTCCTCAGGAGGATAAGTTAGGATATTACCGCACACGTTCCATGGATTCGATACCCTTGGGAATACTCTTTAGGGGGAGGTGCTACAATGGTATTCCCATGCGGTTACGGATTATTCTGTTTTCATAAGAAATACCAATAAGCATTTCTATCGCCATTGTTGGGCAACAGTTGTTGTTGATCATCGAACCTTGTTCATCCTCATATCTATTTTATTTTCTTTGCTTCTTGTCTTTCCACCATCAACATGGACCAACCCACCAGTCTTTCCTATTTCACCCCAAAGGGCGAGTTCAATGAGCCACTGCTATCAGCGGAACCCATTTGCTCAACCAGCTATGAACTTTGTGTTGGCTTTATAGCCATGGTTCGGGAACAAACCTTCTTAGGAATAGATTGTGAAAACTCTTACCATCATCTACGAGAGTTTGAACAATTGTGTTTATGTATTTTGATTAAAGGCATGACACAAGAAACTCTCAAATGGAAGTTGTTTCCTTTTTTCCTCAAGGAAAAAAATCAAGACAATGGTACACCCATAATGTTGGGATAAACGATGATTGGAGAGAATTACGAGACAAATTTTGTCTTGCATTTTTTCTAATATCCCGAATTGTTTCCTTACGAATGAAAGTACTAGGATACCAACACACAGAGAAGGAATCCATAGGTGCAGCTTGGGGCAGATTTTTGCTTTTGTGAAATTTTGGCTCTGATTTGTTAATCCCCAATTCATTGTTATTACAACATTTATTTATGGGACTTAACAATGAGTCTGCCCAATATATCGACAGTACAGCTAGAGGGTATTTCCTCTATAAGACGCCGGAAGAAGGGAAGGAACTTCTATATTGAATTCCAAAAAGTGTATCCTTCATTATGGGTCTTAATGAACCTCCCCCACGGGTAGCCACATCAAGCTTCGAGGACACCTCTATAGCCAAGGAAGAGCTTGTAGCATGCCTATCACCAGCCTTGCCTGTAGAATCCTGTTCCAAATCTAAATCTTCGAAGAATGAAGAAATTCAACCTTACAAATTTTCATTTTCTTCGAGGATGAAATCTTTGATGATTATGGAAATACTTCAAAGTATTATTGCCATAGGAAGCCATCGTTGCCTCCAACTCCACCTGACTCTTCGGATGAAATATTCTTTCATGTTGTGGTCTTCCTTTATTTACATGTGTTCAAAGTCCTGACTTGGACATTATGATTTGAGTACCCATTGAGAAATTCTCATGGAAGTCCCCTTAGAAGGAAACATCAATATTAACCTTGGAGGAAGGAAGATTTCTATTCCCATTCTGCATTCAAAGAACACATCTGCAAAACCTCCCCTCCAAGATGTGCCAATCGAGGAGGCTAGGATTCTTCAATATTTGGAACCTCCTGAAGTTGATGGAGAAGAAGATTTCATCCAAGAAGAGGATGAACCTCAAGAAACATTTGAACTGCCCAAAGAAGAGCCCACACCAAAACCTCCAATGGAACTCAAAATCTTCCTCCACGCCCACACTGTGCCTTTCTAAATGGAGATTTGGAAGCGTCTGTCATCATAAGTGACAAGCTTTTAGATGAGGAAACACTCAAACTCATAGTCATGTTAGAAAAGCATATGACTGCCTTTAGCTACTCACTTCAAGACCTAAAGGGAATCAGCCCTGGTTTTTGTGCCCATCGCATTCCCATTGACACCGAGACTACCCCTGTGTGAAGTTGTCAAGAAGGAGGTCTTGAAACTTCTTCATGCTAGGATTATTATTTTGTTTATCATAGTGAGTGGGTTAGCCTAGTCCAAGTAGTGCCAAAGAAGGGAGGAATGACGATCGTTCAAAATGAGAAGAACAAATTAATTCCTCAACGAACCGTCACGAGATGAAGGATGTGCATAGACTATCAAAAACTTTACAAGGCAACTAGGAAGCACCATTTTTTACTACCCCTCATTGATGAGATGTTAGAGCAGTTGGTTCCTTCTTTTGTTTCAATACACGTGTACTCGGGCTATCAACAAACTCCCATACATCCCGATGATCAAAGTAAGACCACATACACATGTCCCTATGGAACATATGCCAACCGGCGAATGTCTTTTGGACTATGTAATGCACTTGCCTCCTTTCAAAGGTGCATGATGTCTATGTTTTTTGATGTGATTGAGGAGATCATGGATGATTTGTCCATCTATGGAAAAATATTTGAACATTGTCTAGAAAATTTAGACAAGGTCTTACCAAGATGCCAAAAGAAGGACCGTGTCGGTGGTTTTGATCCGGCAGATCTCCCGACAATGCTAAAGTGTTAGAGGAGTTTGAGGTTCGGTGTGGGCGCGCGGAGATTCAAGAAGGTGAAGTGTAAATGACACAAGAGACACAAAGATTTACGTGGTTCGGGCCGCCTGAGCGTAATACCCTACTCCACGGGGTGTGTTGGTGTTGTATTGGATGTATGAGCTCAAAGTGAGTTCAGAGTGTAGAGTGTGTGCGTAGCGTCTGTGTTATCTCTATGTATCGTCGGCCTGTCCTTTTATAGTACAAGGGCAGCCCGTTACAAGTCAGCCTGGCCCGACATGTGGCCCCAACGGTTACTAATATTGATACACATTTGATGCGCTTAATTACGCTTAATAACCGAATTACAGGCTTTGATAGCACCGTTACTGGTAATTAAGGTCGTCCGATCATGTGTCATTAATATAGTATTAATGACAGTTAATCGGGTCTTGAAGTCCTTGATTCCCTTTGAAGATCCGGAGCCGTTGTGGAGTCTTCCGGAGGTTAGAGGTTGAAGGTCCGACGGTTGGACATGTGGCAGCTCCGGAGCATACTGTGGGGAACAGGTAGGTCCGGTGCTATTTAACATGTGTCAGTTCCGGAGCTTCCCTCGGTCTGGGGTTAGGTCCGGAGGTGCCGTTATGGTACATAGCCCGGAGCTTCCCCCTTGTGGGCGGTAGCTCCGGTTTGATAGTACACGTGGCGACCCTGGGACTAACCAAGTTGGAGAAGCGGGTCCGGTTATGTCTGACATGTGGGCCTCCGAAGGTCTTCGGATCGAGTAGATGATATTACCTTGAGATCTTTGCAATCTCAAGGGGTATATGGTACCCAGGGTACCGACAGTGGCCCCCTGGGACCACCTCTGGGGAAGACTCCTTGGGTGAAGTCATTCCGTCGGAGGTGGGTCCATCCTTCGACTTTTGAACTGAGTCTTCAAAGGTTTTCGGAAGTGCTGTTGGTGATGGTTTGGAGTTAAATCCTCGCCGCGTGGCATATCCCATGTACGGCAAATAAGATCTTTGGCGGATCTCACGCAATTGAAGGTCGCCGGTTCCCGATATGAAAATCGTATCGGTTCCGCGCGCCTTGTCAGGCCGCCGCCTTCGGGCTTCCCGCCTCATGATGACAACCATTCGCCTGGGTAAGAACCTCGACTTGATCGTCCGAGTGGTCCCGGGCCCTCTTGTCATCGGCTGGGTGAAATTTTTGAGTAGTACCTTCGACTTCCTTGTGGTTTCCATCCAAGCTTTGCGAGGGCTTACTTAAGAAGGAAAGTGCGCACCGTCTGGGGTTCTTTACGCCTCTCATCTGATCTTGCGCTCAAACTCCCAACTTGTGCTCACTTTTCCTCTCTTTCCTTGTTGTGCCGCGATGGAGTTGGGTCTCCGCGAGAGTCGTTTGAAGACTGAAGGTGACCTAAAGAAGGTCCGGGCCCTCATGGGATGGTCCCTGGACTTCTTCAACCGCCTGGTCCGCGCCGTGGGAGAGCTCCCATTCGAGAAGGAGCACGCCGGCGAAATGGTGTACTTCTCTTCGTACGCCATGGTGGGGTTGATCCCACATTTTTCCTCCTTTTTCTTGATGCTGCTAGACTTCTATGGTCTGCAGCTGTACCACCTTGGCCCCCACTCCATTCTTCTTGTGTTCGTCTTCGTCCACTTCTGTGAGATGTGGGTGGGCATCCCCCCTGCATTTAACTCTTCCCCCCGGACCTTCTTCACCATCCATACCACCGGTAGGAGCAATGAGTACCTTGGCTTCTACTACTTCGTGAAGCGCAAGAAGTGCTCATTCAAGTACCTCCGGTCGTTTCCCTCTAGGAAGTGGGATGATTGGAAGAAGGACTGGATAGTCATCCGGTTGGAGGAGCACGAGAAGTTGGAGCTGCCCGAAGGCCTCCCCAACATCGACACTACAGTCTGGAGTGAAGCTCCGGTGCTTGCGGATGCCTTCAACCCTACTCTGACCAGGATCCACCAGTGCGTGGAGGGAGGATTAACTCCTCAGGCGGTGTTTTGCAACTTCCTGGTCAACAGGTGGGCACCGCTGAAGAGGAGAGAAAAACTCGCTTGGGCCCTCAACAGTGTGATGGACGACGACCGGGTCGAGACCGGGCTGAAGTCCAACATGGCGGGGACAATCTTGGAGTTTCATCTCAAGAAGTTCCAGCACGGCATTGACGTCGCGGGTGACGACTTGACTCCGCCATTAGCTTTTCTCCCTCTGAACATGAAAGTAGAGTTCAGCAGGGAGCTCCGGCGGAAGATGCCTGTGCTTGACGACCTTGGTGTCGTCGAGAGAAGATCGACCTCCAGGGTGGTGATCCCTGGGGCTTCCGAAGGTGGCTCCAACCCTACCCCGAAGCCAAGGATCGAAGTCGTCGGCAAGGGCAAGGAGCCAGCAGACGAACCCTTGAGCCGGAAGAGGAAACTGCAGCATGCCGACAGAAGGTCCGTCAGGCCTGCAACCTCTGCATCAGCTCCTTCTCCCCGGAGGGGGAGGTCTTCAACAACTGCGACGACTATACCCACGGCAGCGTCCTCCCGGGGTGCTAGCTCCGGGCATGCGACTCCAGCACTAGGGTCGGTTGAGGCCTCTAAGTCCGGAGGTCCTTCCCGGTCGAGGGGGGCCTCGACTAAGGAAATGCCCGTGGCTGCAATGAGTTCCGGGGGGACTTTCGGAGCTTCCACGCCGGCGGCGGCTATGGTCAGCCCAGAACGCCCGGGAAAGAGGTTCTGCGCAAGCTGGTGCAGAAGCCTCCTGAGGTAATTTTTAATCTTTACCTCAGAAGTTGTTTTATTGTAGTAACTGTTTTTTAAGTTTCTTCATCCATCATTTGCAGCGTTCCCAAGAAGAGGAGTGAGGCTCCACCCTCAGCCACAGCAACTGAAGTTGTGAGGGCGGAAGCTTCTGCTCCTATCCAGGCGCCGCCCCAAGTGGTGGCTGAAGCTACGACAGCTCCGGCGCCAGCTGTCGTGGTCATGGACCTCGACTTATCCCCAGAGACTCTCGTGGTAGCGGCGGACCGCGGGAGAGAAGATGCGCCAGCGGCACCTGCCCCGGAGGTTGAAGCTCCGGGTCCTGGTGCTGAGATGATGGAAGCTCCGGCCGTTGAGCTGGAGGAAGCAGTAATTCAGGCCCTAGAGCCGGAAATTGTCGAAGCCCCAGCGTTTGAGCCGGAGGTAATTGAAGTCCCGACATGCGCGCTGGATGTTGAGGAAGTCCCGGCAGTTGGGCCGGCTACCTCTGAAGCACCGGCCGCAGAGCCGCTCGTTGTTGGAGCTCCGGCCGCAGGGCCAGTTGATGTTGAAGACCTTCTGGCTCCCGAGCCTGTTGTTGCGGAGGCGTGGGTGCTTGAGCCCCCAGTAGAGGAGGTGCCCAGGCCGGAGCCAGAAGCAACCCCTGCTCCGGGAGTGACAATGCCGAAGGTACCCGCGGCTGGGCCGGAGTGCCCTGATGATGTCGCTGGCCCCCTGCCCGAGGGGGCGAACGAAGATCTGGCGACTGGTCCTTCGGAACCACTTCCGAAGGTCGGAACTTCATCAGCGGGACCTTCCTTGATGGCGACTGAGGTCATCCCGGAGGACGGCCCTAGTGCCGTGGAGGCTCAGGAGACCACTCTTGTGGAGTGGGACCCAATTTTGGTAAATGAAAACCCACTGGAACAAGCGGAGGAGACCCCAGCAAGTCCGGATCCTATCCCGTTGTCATTGTCTATTGACAACGCCTGCTCCAGCCTGCGTCAAGTTCAGCTGGCATTCTTCCACGACAGCAAGGCTCTTGAAGAGGAGCGCCAAACCCTTAGGAGGTGGCATAATCGGCTCTACTTCGAGACCAAGCTGGCGCAGTCGAGGCTGGCAGATGACAAAGAATGCATCAAGCAGGAGAAGGTCCGCCTGGACTACTGGGGCAAATTATTGAATGACAGGGAGAGCTTGACTCATGCCCTCGACGCTCAATCCCGGGCCATTTATGAGCAGACCAAGGAAGCTAATAGTGCGACTAATGAACGCCAAGAAAGGTTGGAAGCCATTAACACTACTCTCATCAAGCGCTGGGAGGCACTTGAGGAGAGGGATAAGAGGCTCGAAGATGAAGAGCAGAAACTCCTTGAGCTGCGGGATGACGTCTTGAAGAGGGAGGAGGAGCTCACCGAAAAGGTGGATCTAGCTGACAAGGGCCTCGAGGAGCGCGCCAAGAAATTGGAAGAGCGTTGCGCTGAGGAGGAGGAGAAGGCCTGGGTGCGGGGGCAGGAACTCTACGAGCAAGAGTGTGCCATCGCTGCCAGGGAGAAGAAAGTGAGGGGCAGGGAGAAGGACCTGGTTGACCGCCGGAACAAGATCTATCTCCAGGAGGAGGAGCTCAGAAAACTCGAGAAGCATGTTGCTGAAAAGATTCAGCAAAATGCCAAAGAGGTCGAGCGCCTTGCTCGCGAGAATTCTGAACTGGCGGCGGCCAGAAGATCCTTGGAAGAATTGAAGGGCTTGAGGGCTGCGGACTCCCTACAGTTTTGGGAGTTCCTGAGCCAAGCCAATGACGCGCTGACACTGATGGACTTCAGTCCCGTGCGTCTGGATGATCCGGAGCCGGAGCCGGACCTGGCGTTGTAGGCGTTGAGCTCGGCAGGTAGCAAACTCTCCAAGGTGGGCGATGTCATCGCGGACCAATTGGAGGTTGAGGGGCAATCCCTGGCGAAGAACGTCGCAGAGTATGTGCTGACGTGCTACACTAGCCAGGATCCCCAATTCCCTCTAGACCCGGTGCTTGAAGGTCCCGTTGAAGGAGAAGGTGAAGCCACCCAAGCCAACATGTCGGAGGTTGCTCAGAAGGTCGCCCAGTTCTTCCATAGGGTCTAGGACCATCTCTGTAGCTCCCACTTGTATTCTCTCTTTTTCTTCCCCAATTTTGTAATCCCTTGTCTCCAGATGAATGAAATCCAAATTTTTGCAAATTTCATTTTTTGTCTTCAACACTTTTGTCTTCACTTGGCCCCCTGGTAGATGTACACAATTTGGTTGTGAACATGTACCAAGAGGATATTGTGTTTTGTTGAAGACTCGTTTGCATCGAACTTGTAGAATGTAGGTCTGAAGTCTTCGATAGTGAAGTCCCCCTGAGGTTGTCGGAGCTTAATAGCTCCGGCAGTAGTTCCTATCAACGCGTAGAGCATCGATAGTTAGACCTCCGGGGTGTCAGAGCTTAGTAGCTCTGGCAGTGACCTTTGCCAACGCGTAGTTTGTCAGCAGTAGACCCCGTTTGTGGAATCTTCTCACCATCTTTTATTCTGCGTCGACGGCTGGCCCCCCTAGCTTTACCGGAGCTTGGTTGCTCCGGTGATGCTCGTTTTCAATGTTCAACATCGATTATAAGCCACCTAGGGGGAGTCGGATCTTCGTTAGCTCCGGCTTTTTTCCATCAACGTGGATTCTTTATTTTTCCTGCACACTGAAGCCAAGAAAAATAGTAAAATTCGCTCCTTGCCTATAACTTTGTCGTGACTTACGATTCTCAAGAAAATTTTAGGTCAAATATGGTTCTGAATGCGACCGAACGCATTGCCTTCTTTCTTACGGATCCAATTGTACTTGGACCCGCCTTACTTTGGAATGTTGGGGTGTAGGTAGAGTGGCGTACTTAGGGTGCTTGACCAGGCTAAGTCGATAGCACACTCCAGCCCTAGATTGGCTTGGCGGCATTCAGGCGAGTGGGCCATGAACAATATTTGAATCCAGAAGAATCAACAATACAGCTCGAATCGTATATGAACCAGTCGAACTAAAATTTCTTAAGAATTGCATGTCTTTGTTATAGACAAGAAAGAGAAAAATAAAAAATGTTGAGCTTGTACAAAGTAAATGCACGTGGAGTCTGTTTCACATGAAGATGTCTTTCATTATAGGTCTGGGGTACAGGGGAAACAAGTACACTCTTAGGGTACGGAACCAGGCTAAGCGTGTTTCATTTCTCGTTTGACCCAGGGTAGCTAGCCATACTTTTAGTCCTGAGACTGTGACAAGCGTTGCATGAACTTTGCAGACCTTCCGGGAAAGGTCCGGTTGTTCTCCCGGAGGAACTACTCGACTCTGTACAATGACTCTATAACATACACCTCAAGTTACTACAGACTCACCTCCGTGATATTAGGTGTAGAACTTACGGAGGTGCTCAATGTTCCAAGGATTTGGGAGAGGTGTCCCATCCTCGGTTGTCAAGCGAACGCTTCCGGGACGGGATACTTTAATCACTCGGAAGGGTCCTTCCCAGTTGGGGGAGAGTTTGTTTAACCCTTCTCTAGATTGTATTCTCTGTAGCACCAGATCGCCTTCCTCGAGCTGTCGGTTGTGTACATGCCACTGATGATAGCGCCGAAGGGCTTGGCGGTATCGGGAATTTCGAACAGCTGCTTGGCACCTTCCCTCCTTGAGGAGGTCTAGGTCTTCACGCCGGAGCTGGTCCTGCATGGCTTCGTCGAAGGTCCGAACCCGGAGTGACCCCAAGGTGATTTCCGAAGGAAGGATTGCTTCAGCTCCGTACACCAGGAAGAAGGGTGTCTCTCCAGTTGACTGGTTTGGAGATGTCCTGTTGGCCCATAGAGTGGGCGGAAGCTCTTCAATCCAGTTGGCTCCATGATTTTCAAGTGCTCATAGGTGCGCGTTTTGAGTCCTTTCAGAATTTCGGCATTTGCTCTCTCGGCCTGGCCATTGCTTGTCGGGTGAGCTACGGAGGCGTAGCAAACTTGAATGTCGAGGTCTTCGCAATATCCTTGAAATGTTGAGCTTGTGAATTGGGTCCCGTTACCAGTAATGATTTTGTTTGGGACTCCAAATCTACATACGATGGACAGCAAAAAGTTGATAGCAGATTGCTTGTTTATTGTCACAACTGGAGTTGCTTCCGGTCACTTGGTGAACTTGTCAATGGCGACATACAGGAACTTGTAACCTCCGACGGCTCTTGGAAAAGGTCCCAAGATGTCCATCCCCCACACGGCGAAGGGCCATGTAGTAGGTATCATTTTTAGAGGCTGAGCCGGTGTGTGAATTTGCTTTGCATGAAATTGGCATGCTTCACATTTCTTCACCAGCTCAGTTACATCCTGGAGTGTTGTAGGCCAGTAGAAGCCATGCTGGAAGGCTTTATCGACCAGTGTGCGAGAAGACGCGTGGTTCCCACACTCGCCTCCATGGATTTCTGTGAGGAGCTCGTAGCCTTCTTCCCTTGTGATGCACTGCATTAGGATGCCATTGGCACCACGCCGGTAGATATCCCCTTCTACCAACGTGTATCTTTTAGCCAATCTGACTATCCGGTCAGCAGATACATCATCGTCAGGAAGGATGTTGTCTTTCAAGTAGCTCCGGATCTCCGAGATCCATGCATCGGAGCTAACTTGAGTATTTGAGTCTTGCGTGCTAGGTTGCTCGGAGCTTCCGGCAGCACCTATGACCCTTGATGGCTGCCATGGTAACAGGGCCATCGGGACCGTCAGCTTCGGGATGCTGATCTCGCCCCCTTCGCTCAGTTCGGCAGGCTGAGCTGTGGGTTTTGACAACCTCCAGACAAAAGTTCCGTCAGGAGCCGGAGCTCCGGTTGACGCTTTCGTCGAGAGTTCGTCGGCTTCAGCGTTGTGGGCACGCTGGACATGGTGGAGATCTAGGACTTTGAAGTCCTTCTAAAGCCTCTGGACTTCAAGGAGGTAAGCAGCTAGATGAAGATTGTTGCAGGAGCATTCACCCTTCACTTGCTTAATGATGAGCTGTGAATCTCCCTTGACCAGCAGTTGCTTGACACCGTATGACAGTGCCACCCTTAGTCCGTAGATGAGTGCTTCGTATTCCGCCATGTTGTTGGTCGCCTTGAAGTCAAGGTGTACCATGTATTTTACCTTCTCTCCGGTTGGTGCGAGGAGAAGGATTCCAGCTCCGGCCCCCTGCTTTTGCATGGAGCCGTCAAAGTAGAGGGTCCAGTGAGGCTCAGTGAAGACCGGAGCCTTGTGTTCCGTCTTCTGCTCACTGGGGCCCCCAGGGTTCGATGGAGAGGGAGTCCATTCCGCCACGAAATCCGCCAATGCTTGACTCTTGATTGCTTGCCTTGAAATGAATTCGAGATTGAATTCGGCCAGTTCCGCTGCCCACTTTGCAATATTCCCAGTTGAATTGGGATTATGCAAAATTGCTCGAAGTGGGTAAGAGGTCACCACTGAAATCTTGTGAGCTTGGAAGTAATGGCGAAGCTTCCTGGAGGCAATGAGAACTGCATAGAGCAGCTTATGCACCTCTAGGTATCGAGTCTTGACGTCATGCAGTACTTCACTGATGAAGTACACTGGGCGCTGGATGGTTCGGACCCTCCCGGAGGGGCCCGGGGCTTCCTCTTCACCGATCCGGATCCTCCCTGAGGGATCCGGTCCTTCTTCGGGGACCTTCGGTCCTGGCTGGAGGGACCCGGAGCTTCTTCAGAAGCGACCTGGACCCTCCCGGAGGGGTATGAGTCTTCTGAAGTAACTTTTTGTGGACTCAAGTCTGGGAGTTGGGACCCATACTCGCTTTCAGGAACTTCCGGACCCTCCAGGAGGGGTCTGGATTCCTGAGCATGGGATAGTTCTGGTCTCTCCGCAACCAGGACCATACTAACGACTTCATCAGTTGCTGAAATGTAAAGCAGCAAAGGCTCACCAGGGTTCGGAGCTACCAGAGTTGGTAGGGTGGTGAGGAACTGTTTTAGCTCCTGGAATGCCTTTTCTGCTTCTTCAGACCATTGGAATGGTCTGGACTTCCTCAATAACTTGAAGAAGGGAAGTGCACGTTCCGCCAGTCTTGAAATAAACCGGCTAAGGGCTGCCAGACATCCAGTTAGCTTTTGGACATCCTTGATGTGGGCTGGTGGCCGCATGTCTTCAATGGCTTTGATCTTCGCCGGATTAGCTTCTATGCCCCGGTGACTTACCAGGAAACCAAGAAGTTTTCTGGAGCTAACCCCGAAGACACACTTGTCTGGGTTTAGCTTTGTGCGCGTGATCCGCAACTTATTGAAGACAGCCTGTAAGGTGTCAAGGAGTGACTCCTTGTTCTTGACCTTGACCACGATGTCATCGACATACACTTCCACTATGTCTCTAATGAGTTCTTCAAAAGTTTTGTACATAGCTCGTACAAAGGTTGAAGCTGCATTCTTGAGACCAAATGGCATGGCTGTATAACAGTACAATCCATCTACTGTGATAAAAGAGGTATGCTCTTCATCTTCCCTAGACATTCTAATTTGATGATACCCAGAATATGCGTCTAGGAAACACAGTAATTCACACCCGGAGGTGGAATCCACTATCTGATCTATTCTAGGTAGTGGGAATGGATCTTTTGGGCATGCCTTATTTAGTGTTAGGTAGTCGATACACATCGGAAGCTTCCCGCCGGCCTTGGGTACAACGACTGGGTTTGCCAGCCATTTTGGATGGAAGACTTCTCGGATGAATCCAGCTTTGAGCAACTTCTTCACTTCTTGTCGAATGAAGTTTTGTTGCTCCACGGATTGCTTCCGAGGCTTCTGGTGTACACGCTGGGCGTCAGGGTAGATCTTCAGATTGTGCTCAATCACTTCCCTGGGGATCCCAGGCATTTGTGACGGTTGCCAGGCAAACACGTCGACATTAGCCCGGAGGAAAGCGATGAGCGCGAGTTCCTATTTGTCATTCAGTCCTCCCGATATACGGGTGGTCTGAGTGGCATCAGAACCTATTTGGACGACTTTGACGAGAATGTCGGTGTCGCCGCTTGGCTGCACACGAGGTGCAGAAGTCGAGCCCCGCTGACGAATGCTCGGGGGTTTTGGAGCTTGTTCCTGCCTGGAGTCCTCCTCTTGCACCGTAGTAAGCACATGAAGTTCTTCCAGAGCAGTTACTCTGGCAGTACGATCTCCATGGATCCGGAGAACGCCTACTGGTGTTGGCATCTTCAACACCAAGTAGCCATAATGAGCAGCTGCCATGAATTTGTACAAAGCAGACCTACCCAAGATGGCATTGAAGGGTAAGTTGATCTGAGCAACATCAAAGACCAACTTCTCGGTGCGATACTTCTCCCGAGTCCCGAAGGTAACGGGGGGGGGGGGGGGGGGGGGTAATAGCACCGAGTGGGGTAATGGCTCTCGGACCTACTCCGGAGAAAGGTCGGGAGGGGTGAAGATCTGAAGGTCGGAGCTGAAGCTTGGTAAAAGCTTCGAAGCTTATGAGGTTGAGCCCCGAACCTCCGTCTACCATAACGTGGTGGAGTTGGATGTTATTGATGGTAGGAGATACCATCAAAGGTAACTGGCCTGCTCCAACCATGCTTCGAGGGCAGTTCGAAGCATCAAAAGTGATGGCTGTGTCCATCCACTTCCGATGAGGCTCCGCCCAGGCTGCTGGAGCTACAGCGGCCATGTCCCGGCGCATTGTCTTGAGGACGCGACGGGAGGTGATGTCCCATGATCCACTAAAAATGGTGTTCATGGTTTTCCGACGCTCGTTGTCAGAGACGTCAGAATCGTCGTCGACGGAGGTGTAGACGTCCTTCAGGACCTTTTTTGGATCTTGAAAACCTAACTCCTCTTCAGCCGGAGCTTCGTCAACTTTTTGCTTTCCTTCCCTCTGTCGGAAAGGAGCTTCTTCCCGGCGCTTGTTGTAGCGCTCGGCAAGGTTTTGGACCTCCCGGCAGTCTTCCAAATTGTGGCTGTCCTTTTTGTGAATTGGACACCACACCTTCGGTTTGCTACCATCTTCAGAAGACGGTCGAGGTCGCTTCTCGGGGCGTGGCCCCCGGCCACCCGGAGCTGCAGCAGCTGCAGCATTAGATGCGTCGGCCGACGGCCTCTTCTTGCCGTTGGTCTTTTTCTTCTTCTTGCCACTCCCGGAGGTAGTGGCTTCCCTTTAGAAGATTTTTTGTGATCCTACTGAGGTGGTTTGGAGTGCATTTCACGGCCCTCCGCAGCTCTGGCATATTTATCAGCCAAGCTGAAGAGTTCCGTGACACTGGTGATCTCCTTGATCGCCAGTTTCTCCAACATCTTCTTATGCCGTACACCCTGTCTGAATGCCACAATGACTGAAGCGCTAGAGATAGAAGGGATAGTGTTTCGTACCTGAGAGAACCTCTGGATGAATGATCGCAGGGATTCTCCCCCTTTTTGCACGACTGCAAAAAGGTCCAGTTCAGTGCCTGGTCGGGTGTATGAACTCCCGAAGTTGGCGGTGAACTGCCGGCACAGCTCCTCCCAACTGTTGATGGAGTTGGGTGGAAGGCTCATAAACCAGGACCGGGTAGTCCCAGTTAAAGCCACTGGAAAATAATTGGCCATTACAGCCTCATTTCCTCCAGCTGCTAGGATAGCAGTGGAGTAAATCTGAAGAAATTCAACGGGATTAACGGTCCCATCAAACTTCTCCGGCAGGTGAGGCCGGAATTTCTATGGCCACCTGACCATACGCAGATGCATGGCCAGGGCCGAATAGCCTCCTCCTACTCCTTCAGGAGCAGGAATGTCCTGAGCTTCTCGTCTTTCTCGAGCACGCTCAATATGGACTCGGCCGTCTTGTTGGCGGTATCGGCGATCAATCTCCGCCCGAAGGTCATGAGTTGAAAGCCTTGACACCGTGTGAGTGCGCCATGCCCCGGAGGGCAACGATGTCACTTGCTGCGACGCAGCACGTCTCCTGTTGTTGGAAACGTGCAGACCAAGTCTACCAGACAAGGTCCGTCGCTGCGACGGGGCCCGTCCTGAAGGAGGAGGACCCTGGTTGCTGATGCGGTCGGCTGCTGCTGCAACCAAGTGTTCCACATTGGCCCTCCACTGCTCCATTGCATCCTGGGATGCGTCCGGAGGTGGTGGGCGCTGAAGAAGAGCACGTGCTGCATGGAACGTGTGTTCCGGGTTGTCATGATTTGCCGAGGCAGTGATTGACGCCGGTGCACCATCACGCTGCCCAGCTTGATTTGATGGTGGAGGCGGCGGTAGTGGTAGTGTGACTCCTGTTGGGACTGAGGCTCCTGCTGCTGGCTGCATATTGGAGGGATTGCCCCCAACAGCTTGAACAGCAGGATGACCATTGGATGATCCAGCAGCTGAGTTCACCATTCTTGAAATCTCAGGCGCCCCCTACCTGGCGCGCCAACTGTCGGTGGTTTTGATCCGGCAGATCTCCCGACACTGCTGAAGTGTTAGAGGAGTTTGAGGTTCGGTGTGGGCGTGCGGAGATTCAAGAAGGTGAAGTGTAAATAACACAAGAGACACGAAGATTTATGTGGTTCGGGCCGCCTGAGCGTAATACCCTACTCCACGGGGTGTGTTGGTGTTGTATTGGATGTATGAGCTCAAAGTGAGTTCAGAGTGTAGAGTGTGCGCGTAGCGTCTGTGTTCTCTCTATGTATCGTCGACCTGTCCTTTTATAGTACAAGGGCAGGCTGTTACAAGTCAGCCTGGCCCGACATGTGCCCCCGGCGGTTACTAATATTGATACACATTTGATGCGCTTAATTACCCTTAATAACCGAATTACGGGCTTTGATAGCACCGTTACTGGTAATTAAGGTCGTTCGATCGTGTGTCATTAATATAGTATTAATGATAGTTAATCGGGTCTTGAAGTCCTTGATTCCCTTTGAAGATCCGGATCCGTTGTGGAGTCTTCCGTAGGTTAGAGGTTGAAGGTCCGACAGTTGGACACGTGGCAGCTCTGGAGCATACTGTGGGGAACAGGTAGGTCCGGTGCTATTTAACACGTGTCAGTTCCAGAGCTTCCCTCGGTCTGGGGTTAGGTCCGGAGGTGCCGTTATGGTACATAGCCCGGAGCTTCCCCCTTGTGGGCGGTAGCTCCGGTTTGATAGTACACGTGGCGACCCTGGGACTAACCAAGTTGGGGAAGCGGGTCCGGTTATGTCTGACATGTGGGCCTCCGAAGGTCTTCAGATTGAGTAGATGATATTCCCTTGATATCTTTGCAATCCCAAGGGGTATATGGTACCCAGGGTACCGACAGACCGGGTACTCAATTGGGAAAAGTGAAACTTTATGGTCCGTGAGGGCATCATTCTTGGACACTTGGTGTCCAACAGAGGGATATAGGTGGATAAGGCAAAAAATTGAAGTTATTTAACAACTTCCACCACCTGTCACAATAAGGGGAATCCACAACTTCCTAGGTCATGTGGTGTTCTATCGATGATTTACCAAGGATTTCTCCAAAATCACTAGACCCCTCGCTAACCTTTTCGCTAAGGATGCTCTCTTTGATTTCGGTGAGGAGTGCCTCAAATCTTTTGAAACTCTCAAAATGGCACTTATCTCGGCTCCAATCATCCAACCCCCTGATTGGACACTTCCATTTGAAATCATGTGTGATGCCAGCGATTTTGTTGTTGGTGCGATCTTAGGCCAAACCAAGGATAAAAAGCATTATGCAATAGACTACACTAGCAAGACTCTAACAGGAGCACAACTTGATTATGCTACCATGAAAAAAAAGAGCTCATGGTAGTAGTCTTTGCTATCGACAAGTTTAGGTCCTTTTTGGTTGGAGTCAAGGTCATTGTCTACACGAACCATGCAGCCCTGAAATTTTTGCTCACCAGAAAGGATGCTAAACTAAGATTAATCCGATGAATTCTCCTACTCCAATAGTTTGATTTGGAAATTAAGGATAAGAAGGGAGTGGAGAATTCCTTTGCTCATCATCTCTCATGTATGGAAGTCACTCAAACCATGGACATACCCACAAATGACTTCCTACGTGATGACATGTTGCTTAAGGTGACTGACTCTCACCCTTGGTACAATAATATCATGAACTTCATGGTCACGGGGTATGTACCACCAGGGGAAAACAAAAAGAAACTCATTTATGAGAGTCATAAACATCTATGGGACGAACATATCTCTATCAAGTATGTGCTGATAGCCTTCTCAGAAGGTGTGTCCCCACAACTGAAAGCACCAAAATCATTGAAAAGTGCCATGCTGGCCTCTATGGATGCCATTACGGTGTCTACCGTACCTAGACAAAGATCTGGCAAAGTGGATTATTTTGGGCCCCGATGTACGAAGATACCAAAGAATATTCGATGTGTGGGCTATTGACTTCATGGGATACTTTCCAAAGTCCTATGATTGTGAGTATATTATGGTGTCCATCAATTTCGTATCGAAATGGGTAGAAGTATTGCCTTGCAAAAATACTGATTCCAAGCAAGCTAGGAAAATGTTCCATGAGATAATTTTCTCATGCTTTGGCACTCCCCGAATGGATATAAGTGATTAAGAGTCTCATTTCATTGACAAGACCTTCCGGAACTTTCTAAGAGAGCTTGGGGTCCAACATAACAATGTTACTCCATACCACCAACAAACAAGCGGTCAAACAGAAACATCCAACAAACAAATCAAAAGCATTATGCAAAAGATCGTCTTGGAAATGAGAATGGGTTGGAAGCATAAACTAAACGATGCATTGTGGGTATACCGTACTGCTTACAAGACACCCATTGGCATGTCTCAGTTTGAGCTTGTTTATGGGAAGACGTGCCATCTTCCTGTAGAGTTGAAGCATAGAGCATATTGGGCCATAAAAAGGTGGAACATGAATCTCATCGAAGCTGGGAAGCATCTTTTGAGGCAAATATCTGAATTTGAGGAATGGAGGGATAAGGCGCACCATAGTGCCAAAATTTAAAAGAAAAAGACTAAGAGATGACATGACAAAAGGATTACACCAAAAGAGTTTAAGCCTGGAGATAAAGTTCTTATCTTTAACTGTAGAGTAAAATTATGACATTGTGTAATAAATAAACCAGAAAAATTGCCCCAACTCCCAGTGCCATCCTCTCTCTCAATGAGAGCAAGAGTTTAGCTACTAGCATAAGCAGCCCCCCAACAACAAATAACTTTATTTTAGGTGTAACAAAAAAGGATGGCTTCCCTCGCTCCCCACGCCCACCTCTCCCCCCTCCGTCAACCCACCATGCTCGTTGTTGCCCACCTAGATAATCGGAGCTCCACCCCGGCTCAGCCCGCGGCATGGCTCTCCCTGATCGCCTGAATTCTTGCTACATCCCTTCCTCCACTACCATCAAAAATGGTAGGGGACCAGAAGGACCCCACTTTCCACAATTGGAACTTCCAGCATGGGAAATACTTCCAGAACCTCGTCCTTCGTCGCTTCTGGTCATTGGTGCACCACCCTTCCTCCTCCCCTGTTGGCTCTTTCCTCATGATAGTTGTGTTTCGCGATTATACTTTCTGACTGTTGGAAAGTTCAGTTGGATGGCCGCTCCATGCTATCCGTGGGGGGACCCTGAGAGTTTTCATGTTACGTTTAAGGTAGATGGGCATTTTTGATTCTCGGTTGCCTCTAAGAAAGTTGTCTTCTGCATTCAATCCCTCAAACGCATCACCACTAAGGAGTTTGATGTCTACTTCCATCTCTAGCATGACGGTGGCCCCCTTTGGGTCAAAGATCTCAAATCTTGGCAGTCGGAGGGGGACCAGGGTTGGCCTCTAGTCACCCGAAGAATTGTAGTACCTTTCCAAAAAAGGTCTCATTTGCCTCCCCAGTTGAACCAACCAAGCAACATTCGTCCCTCGTGTACCCAGGTGCTGAAACTAGGTTCTTTTGACTGCCTAATTTTTTACGGTCATTATATACCAATATTGACCATCAATATAACTCAATTATGTGAGGGAATGAATATTTCTTACACACACCATAGTTAGAAATAACCTAGTTCCACTTGTACTTGGAGAAATTGGCGCATGCAGGTATTTTATACAGAATTGGAGTGAATTCAAAGGAGGAATTCTAAAGAATACATTTGGTAGCACATGGATCGAATGGCCCACTAACAGAAGTATCCGAGGAGATCTAATGGTGTATCACCCATCAGTCATCTGGACCCACCTGGAAGTCGCCCCAAGGAAGCACACCGCAAACGGAGCCAAGACCAGGTCGGCCATCTAGGGGTTTGACCGACCTGTTCTCCCATCCTTTCTCGGACAATTTCAAAATGGCACACTCTTGTGGCTTGGTGAGAAGAATAGTGGCTAATTCGCACGCAAAAGATGATGGGAACTGATCTCAACACTAGTATAAATAGGACCCCTCAGTTCAACACACACCACTCAAGCATTATCTCTTTTATACACTAGTTCTCCTAGGTCCTTAGTGGAGGTTAGGCTGTAGAGAGGAGCCTCTAATTCCAAGTCCAAATTGGAAAAGGTATGGTTCATGTATCTTTTCTTGTATTTGTGATATTATGCTTTATATTAATATCATTAGTCTTTGTTTATTCATATACTTGGATTAAGTGTTCCTTGTCTGGTTGTGGAGTCCATGTATGTGCTAGGTGTAGATATTATTATGGTCTAGTCATAATGCCTTTATCAAGTTATCATAAACATCATACACCACCACTATAGTCTAATTAGGTATTAATATGATTATGTAAATATTATTAATGTAGTGTTTGGTCCTAACATTGGTTTCAACAATGTTTAGAATATTCATTGCCTTAGGAAGGTACTTATACTGCAACTTTTAAGTTATTTATTTGTTATGTAAGTAGTGTTGGATGTCACGTAGACCCACAGTTTGTAGGGGTAGGCGGCAGGTGGTGACATCCCTATCCGTCCTTTGTAATCCCCCACGTTCGGCTACGCCGCAGGCTCATGGCGGGGATCGTCCTGATATTCTCAAGGGTAAACCCGTACCCAATACGTTGGATCACTAAGCCCTAGTACTCGTCGTTAGCATACCCATATGTACACTAGTTGACTATGTTTATGAGTAGTAGGAGTTGCCCCTTCTCGTAGTCTAACCCTCACTAGGACAACCTTACCCTTAGAGTAGATTGCTTAGGTGTGTGTCACACTACCTATACTATTATCTTACACCTTTTCTGATAAATACTTAGTACCCTATACCTTGATTGTAAGAATAGTGTTTACTTTACTTTACCACCTTCCTTTGGGATAAATATGATACCTTTGGGAATACTCTTGGGTGAAATTCTACAACAGTATTTTCCGTGCGCTTGCGGATCTCATCTCTCATCAGAGATGATATGTGGTGTTAAGAAATACAAACAAGCATTTTTGGCGCCATTGTCTGGGAAGGCACAGAAGTGGGGATAGCTATCACTTATGATTAAGTTATAGGTACTAGTAATTATTAGACAGGATTACCCTTGTTTTGTTTTCTCTATTGTGTGAAAACAATGTAGTGTTTGGCTAGCCCCTTTGCAAATCCAAAAGAAGACGCAAGAGCTTAATTCCATTAGTACTTTAAGGCGTTCCTCAACAAATTCTTCCTGTGGGGCAACATTGTTGCCGACATCAGGAGGATTCTCCAGCTTTCAGTAGGAGGCAAAGGCATCTATCTCCAAAGCTTGGGGAAGGCTCCAAGATTATATCTTGGTTTGCCTTCACCATGGGGGTGGATATTTGGTTCATCATCCAACACTCCTACAACGGGTTGACTTCATCGGCCCATGATCACATTCATTCTTACACAACAACATTCAACCCGATCTGCTCTTTAATTGAGGTACAAGTTTAAAATTTCCGTCGTTTGAATTACATTAGGATTGAATGAATTTTTGCTTACATTTGCGGTGAAATTTTACACCTTCTCATCATTCAATTCTTTTGCATTCTCACAACAGTATGTGTTGGTATTGCTCTTTTTGTTCTTCAAAAGGAATACCACCTTACTTGGTATAAATTTAAACAAGTACCTCGAATTTCATAAGCATTGTTTAAATTTATTTAGACATTTTATGCTTAGGTTTAATAAACAAATCTTATGGGATCATTTAACGGTTGAATTGGCATGTAGCAATCTAGGAATAGTGATATCCATAAGTTTGTTTTCAAACTTATTCATGCATGGATCACTAAATTTTAAATTCCTAGACAAGAAATTGAAAATGTTTAGGAGGATAAAATTAAGAATCTTGTTTGCCATAATCCACATGATAAGTATTTGCTCCTGTAAACAGTAGAGATTGTTAGAAAATTTAAAAGATAAAGGAATCAATAGAGTGTACATCTATCACTTGCATTACTGTGAGTAGAAGCTTTAGAAAATATGCAAATTGATTAATTTATAAAGCTCCACTCCTATATTAATGAACAACACAATGTTTATGGATGCACTCAAATTTGAACCCGATATATCTTTGTTGTTTTCCTCCCCGGATGTACCAATGAAATCCGGTCATCCGACCTGAGGTTTCAATTGTACAAGTGCTGGGAGCTAACCATCCCTCTCTATCAAAGAGGGGAAGCTTGCAAGAGTAGTATTTCTATGTAGGCATATAAGAAGTCGATTTGGAGCTACCATTTTAACATCTCTTGGCCAATGAGTAACCAAGCATGGTTGAAACCTGTCGGGATTTAATCCTGAGTGCCAATCATAGCTTTGCGAGGTTGCCTGTTTGACATGAAAACCTTCCATGAGCAATCAATGGGCTGCCACGAATAAGTGGAATATCTATGCTCTCACTATTCTAAGCACTCATTCAAGCTCGAGGGAGTTGCCACCATCATTGGATGCACATTGTTCCTTTGTGGCTAAGGGCTATTTTAACCTTAGCTAAGGAACAATACATCACACCCAACACATGTTGGGTGCATGTTATTCTTTTGTGGCCTGAGGTTATTTTAACCTTAGCCAAGGAATGACGGATCACACCTAACACATGATGAATCCACCTTATCCTCCGTGGTTAGAGGTTATCATGACCTTAGCCAAGGAATAAAGGATGACACCCGGCGTAAGGGAAACCTTGAGGTGTGGATGAGTGGCATCGACAACACTCTCCTCGACCACACTCATGGATCACATAGGAGGCAACATAACATCGAAACTTAACCTTCTAATGTAGAATTCATGTTGCAACAAGTTTAGGTCAACCTCACGGCCTACCTCCGCAGTTAGGGTTTCAACCCCTATCGCGGACCATGACCAAGAACAAGCTTCGGGGAGGACCACCACTTGAGGTAACTTGTATCACATCCTATTTGCATTACTTTATTTTATTTCTTTCTTTCCACCACATTTGCATCTAAAATATAAAAGAGAAAATTTTAATAATGTAGTATAGGTTAGTTAATAAAATAAAATATGTGTGGTAAGAATATTTTTACTTTGCATAAGTTGAAATGATGAATATTTACTCTGTTTTATTATCTCTAGTCCCTTGCATATAACTTAGTATTCTCCAAGTATTAGGTTCATTGGCTTAGAATACTCTTGCCATAAACTTGGAAATTGCGGGTAGCAAAAGCTAAGTCCAACTCTAGGTTGTTGTGGGATATGATATAGTGATAAGAGCTGCTATATCCTAGTTGAAAGTGAAACTTGATTTCTTGGAGAAAATTTAAAATGAAAGTTCCTCATTTGATAAAAATTGCTACCAAAGCCATATAATGATTTGAATTAGATAAACCTTATTCATATGCTATTTCCTTCACATTGAGCCTAGTCAAACTAGTATAGACCTATGTGAGAATCTTTTCATACTTTTAAGATCAAGATTGTGCGGGCACATGCTAAACTTCTACACTAGAAGTTAGTAAAATTCCATCATAGCATTTCACCACCAAAAGATACTCCATGATTTTTAATGCATAATACTCCCTCCAAAATATTTGAAAAAGAAAAGAGGAGTAGAAGACATGGCTACAAGAAAAAAATGCATGCTCATGTACAAGAGCATGAGAAAAAAAAAAGAAAAAAAATAAGTAGCCATGTTTCATCCTCAAAAAAAAAGAGTGCATACAAAGGAGTCATCTTCATATTTCCACTCCACAAATATTCCATCACACTTGCACAAATCTTGATCAAAAGTATGATTTGTTTTCTCTTAAGGCTTGCTTTTTTGACTTAGCAATATATGTGTTGCAAATATGCTTACTCTTGATCCCTACCAAGCTCCACATATAAGCCTTATTTAGATGTAGGACAAAAAAGGCACTGCCCTGGTGAGTATACAAATACCACTTCCCACATAGGAGAGATTGAGTGCATCATTTGAGGAACTTAAATTCAAACACCATTTGAAATTCTCTAGAAGTTTGAGTGGAACTCACACATTAGGTGATGCAGACTCACTTTGTTGTTCTGTCCTACAACCACCCATGAAAAGGATGAGGCATAAGCCCCATAATGACTAGGAAAAAGGGTAATGTAACATAGCCAATTTATTTGATGCAAGGTAGAATATTTTGTTGTGCATTTGATACTTTTGCAAAGTAGGACATTGTAGCAACTCATGATCAACAACTTAAGTCTTTATCAATACTTCGCGACGAGTAAAGGGTAAGCTTGGGGGAGTTTGTTGACAGTCGTTATATACAACTATCGACCATCAATATAACTCAACTATGTGAGTCAATGAATATTTATTACACACATCATAGTTAGAAATAACTTAGTTCCACTTGTGCTTGGAGAAATTGGTGCATGCGGGTATTTTATACAGAATTTGAGTGAATTTAATGGAGGAATCCTAAAGAATACCTTCCCAGCCAATCAGACGCCAACACATCGCAGCACATGGATCAAATGGACCACTTATAGAAATATCCGAGGAGATCCAACAATGTATCACCCATATTAGTCATTTGGACCCACCTGGAAGTCGCCTCAAGGAAGCACACCGCAAACGGAGCCAATACCAGGTCGGCTGACTAGGGGGGTTGGGTGACCTATTCTCCCCTCCCTTCTCAGTCAACTCCAACATGGCACACTCCTGTGGCTTGGTGATAAGAATGGTGACTGATTTGCGCGCAAAAGATGACAGGAACCGACCTCAATACTAGTATAAATAGGACTTCTCACCCCTCACTTCAACACACACCACTCAAGCATTCTCTCGTGTATACACTAGTTCTCCTAGGTCCTTAGTGGAGGTTAGGCTGTAGATAGGAGCCTCTAGTCCCAACTCCAAATTGGGAAAGGTATGGCTCATGTATCTTTTCTTGTATTTGTGATATTATGCTTTATATTAATATCATTAGTCTTTATTTAGTCATACACATGGATGAAGCATTCCTTCTTTGGTTGTGGAGTCTATGTGTGTGTTAGGTGTAGATGTTATTATGGTCTAGTCATAATTCCTTCATCAAATTATCAAAATCATCATACACCACCACTATAGTATAATTAGGTATTAATATGATTATGTTAATATGAGTAATGTAGTGCTTGGTCCTAACAATGGTTTTAATAATGGTTAGGTCATTGCCTTAGGAAGGTACTTGTACTGCAACTCTTAATGTATTTACTTGTTATGTAAGAATGGTGCTTAGATAATTAATTAGCGTTGGATGTCTATTAGACCCACTATTTGTAGGGGTAGGCAGGAGGTGGTGAAAGCCATGTCCGTCCTTCGTAATCCCCCACGTTCGGCTACGCCGAAGGCCTGTGGCAGGAATCGTCCTGATATTCTTAGGGGTAAACCCACGTCCGGTATGTTGGATCAATATGCCCTAGTACTCATCATTAGCATACTCATATGTACACTAGTTGACTATGTATATGAGTAATTAGAGCATAGTAGGAGCTGCCCCTTCTCATAGTCTAACCCTCACTAGGTCAACTTTACCTTAGAGTAGATTGCTTAGGTGTGTGTCAGACTACCCCTGTTATTATCTTACCCATGTTCCGATAAATACTTAGTACCCTATACCTTAATCGTAAGAATAGTGTTTACTTTACTTCATTGCCTTCCTTTCGAATAAATACGATACCATTGGGAATACTCTTAGGTGAAATGTTACAATGGTATATTCCGTGCGCTTGCAGATCTCATATATCATCAAAGATGATATATGGTGTTAAGAAATACCAACATTGATCCCTGGGGTGGAAAGGAACTCCATTGTTCTTCCGCTTCATTTTGCTAACCCCCCCCCCCCCAGTTCGGTTGGGCTTAACCCCGTCTTAGACCAGGGTAAAAGGCCCGTGGTGGAGATGAACTCTGTCAATGGCAATTCCCTTAGTGCTGATTCTAAGGCTCTCAATGTTGAGTTGACAGCTCCGGCTAGGAATTACTCTGGGGGCTTGCAACTTCAAAAAACTCATCATGACTTTGCCTCAACCTCTACCCACGCCGCCTGTGGTGTTATGAGATTAGACGGCACTCACGGTAATCGCAGTAACTCCACTCCAGCCGCCACTTACCATATTTAGGCGACACCTCGGGTGCATCAGTCATCCACACTCTCTAGCAGTTGCCTGCCCTGTGACACCCAGTTCCGAAAATGAACCAAGTGAACGCATATGTTTGCCCAAGAAGTTCAACACACATACACGAGTGCTTCACAAATGATATACAGAAAATTACCATAGCACAAACTAGTAAATAAGTACTTTTATTACAATATTCAAATAATCCTCAAATTACAACTTTAATGATCATTATTATTGATAAATCTGCAGCAGAAATAATCTAAACTAAGCATCTAAGCAAATGGGAAATAGCGTGACTCCAAGCAACACCACAGGCAAGTCGACGACATCACACAACCTAGTACTCCGCATTATCCTTAGGGTACTCCCAAACATTACCTGAAACTATTGGCGGGGGAATTGAGTGAGTAAGCACATGTCGTACTCAGCAAGTGTGGGGAAATAATGGCATGTAGTTTAAACAAGGAATGATAATAAATAATGGTTATTTTCTGAAAAGTACATTTAAAACATATGAAAATCATCCTACAATGTCTATGTGAATTAATCCCATCATATCCTAAATAATTAACATAATATGAATCCATCATCAATTATCCATCCATATTTCAATTTCTCACTTTCATCAATAACCATGTCCATTTATCACGACTTAAACCATAACTAGAACCATAACCATCCCAAATCTCAAGTTCCACTCTAATCATGGAAGTTGTCCAGGTGCTCTTAACCGGGAGCACGACTATCATGATAGTTTTTAACACTGTGCAGAGGTTGTACCACTTTACCCATGAGTTCGTGATTTCATCACCCGTCGGTGACCAAAGGTAACCTCCCTTATGCCAAATACACTACCTTAGGTGTATGGCTAAGAGATCACAAAATAGCCTTTACAAAGGGACTACCAGCATATTCAGACCCACTAAGATTTCACCGGTGGTGATACCTCCAACTGAGCACATCCAACCAAGGGCCCCCTCTTGTGCCATTCGGATCCCAGGTCAGTCCCGTCACTATTGCAAACCTAACCGACTCTCATTATCCGCTATCTCAAATGATCGAACAATGTTGGCAATACACCTAATTAATTGGCTAAGCCGCACTCATATTTGGCCTTGTAGTGGCACTGTTGTCCTGGCATATTCTTGCATGAACTGGTCCTTAGATCCAAGGCAAGCAAAAACCATATCTTCCAACCCAATCCACAAATTATGCTTGATTAGATCTCCCAAGTCCCATGTTACCAATTAATCATGTTCATCAATTTACATTATCCATAGGTTCATTAATTCATAGTTAAGCCATTTGCTTGGTTTCCCATCCAAATTAATTAGAGCGAATCAAAAAGGTAAAATGCCCTTCTCAACTCTCTACAATATATTCTAAGCGACAAGGGTGGTTAAACAAGTCTAGTAAACACATATCTTGGGTTTCCTATCAATTTGACACAAGCATGCAGTTTTGCAAACAAAACATTTAAAAACAGGATCAAAATGTTCAAGGACACTTGCTTGCTCTTAAGATTGGTTAGGATCAAAAGCTTCGAAATTCTGGTGTTGGAGGTCCTCAATAGCACCCTTTAGAGCAAAACCTTCTATTACGCGCAACAAACATACAAAACAAGCATTACAATCAATAAATGCTTATATATTACTCAATATGGCATGGCATGCATGATTAATGCAATTATGTGGTAATGCATGTTATTAGGTTGATATCATTGCTTACTAACTAGTTCCAATTAAGTTTCACATGTTAGAACAATTTTCAAGTCATTTTGAAGTATATTGAAGAAGTTCCAGGAATTCTCAGCTTTGGGAGACCAGACTAGTCTGTGATAGGGCCAGACATGTCTGTTCTAGAACAGAAAGGAAATGAGACTAGTCCGCACTGGGACCGGACAAGTCCGTTATAGCTAGAATTTTTGCGAATTTTCAACTAGAACATAGTCAAAATTAATGTGGAATCATACTTTAGAAAAGATGGATCTAAGATATTTACCGTGAATCCCAGGGTTCAAAGATCGAGGATTCGATGGAACTCGAGAACTTGACATCTAGATCGAAAGAAGACAAAGAATTGGTGGAGAATTGATGATGATGTCGATGAGTTGACAAAGATCGATCTTACTTGATCCTCCTATCTTCCTCCTCCTTCTCCTAGATGCGAGCTCCTCTCTCCTTACTGGCGGCTCTCACGAACTAGGGTTAGGGGTTCCCTTCAATTGTGGCAAAGAGATGAAAGGGTGGATGTTAGGGTGTTTATATAGGGCGGAGATGGTAGGGTTTGGGTGGAATTCGAGTCTAAGGCAGTGGAGGCCTTGGTGGGGTCCCAAATGGGCTCCACAGGGGTTGCGCTCGATGTTCTTGAGCCCAATTAAGGAAATTACCCAAAAACTCGTCGGGAAGGAAAAACAGAATCCGAGTCGGGCACACTGGACTAGTCAACTAGGGGCTGGAAAAGTTTGATATGGGACAGAAAGTTGAACGGCCAAGTCCGGTGCATATCCGGACAGGTCCGAAAAGGATTAGAAAGCAAAACAGACAAGTCCAGTATGGGGCTGGACAAGTCCGGGTGTCTTCTCAAATTTTCAAAAAAACAGACCAAATTAGGGAAATTACCAGACAACTCCAAAAATTTCCAGTAAGGAAGATCAGACTAATCCGTACGCGGGAACAGACAAGTCTGGGCAATCATCAGAAGCATTTTCGGACTAATCCGGGGCAAAAAGTGGATAAGTTCAGAAAACAACACAGAGCAAAACGGACTAGTTCGGGGTCCAAACTGGACAAGTCTGCACTAACACAGGCTTTTAACTGCTGTTTTGGATCTAATTCATTTTAAGCTTGTTCATTTTTGTGTTACTTAATGTTAGACATGTATAATAATGTATGCAATGCATGATGGATGAAAAATGAGGGTGTTACCCCCCCCCCCCCTCCCCCAAGATGGAGGTCCACCCATAGGCCAACAATTCGAAGGTGCTACCACTGCCTCAACCCTGAACACATCACTAGGAACTGCCGCAGCCGAATCCGCTATAGATATTGCTAGGAACTGGGCCACAAGGAGATCTCTTGCTTCATCAGACTGAAGTGTCGCCTTGTCTGGCGCGTCAAGAAGGTTCACTACATTACTGCACTTCCTACCGAAAACCCTAGCCAACAGGATCCCTCGGTCGTGCTCCCATTAAACCCCCCCCCCCCCCCCCCCACACACACACACACACCCACTTCCCTCATCACTTCCTCACTCACCATTGCTCACCCCTTTGCCTCCTGTGATCCTTGACCACATCTTCCCCATTGCAACAGGCTATACATCAACCCCCTGCTACCCATCTCCTTCAGCTTGTCCCGCGTGCAAACTACACCACCACCCTCTCCACCACCATCCGAAGCTACACCTTTGTCATGCACTCCATGGTAAACTTCAATGTGGCTCCCGACCATTTCATGGTGCACCCCTCCTTTAAAGTGGTGGACGGCGGTCTTGTGCGCATTCCTCGCCGCACCATGCACTTCTCGGGAGACTCGCAACACTATCATGAAGAATACCTCATTGCCATGGATGAGGATGGCCTGGTGGACCACGATTACTATGGTGGCATAAAGAACCAGGTCCAACAAGCCATGGAGCAGCTTGGGTTTATTATGCGAGGTGCCTACCTCACCCCATTGGGGATTGGGCTGTTCAAAATGGACAACACCTTCCAGTGCGACGCTATCCTCCAAATGAGCTCCATCGATGTCGATGAGCTCAGCGTCACCCCCCACCGCCACGACTAAAGAGAAAACCGCCGCAGCCACAACTACTCCCACTCCGGCTGGCTGCTGATCCTTGGCGTCCTTTCAAACTTCCAGACTCTCTAGAATTTGGATGTTGCCGTCTCCTGCTTTGGCAAACTGCTTAGCTACCACAACCCCCCCCCCCCCAAGCCAAGGGCTACGCCCTATTGAAATGCATGTGCGACGGGGTGCAGTCCATCCCCAATAGCCTTGTCTTTCGGCAGGTGTTGACGGTCGTTAAGTACCAATTTTGACCATCAATATATCTCAAATATGTGACGGAGTAGACATCTCCTACACGCATTGCTTTTAGAAATAACCTAGTTCCACTTGTACTTGGAGAGAATGGTGCATGCAGGCATTTTATACAGAATTAAAGTGAAACAGGGGAGGAATCCTAAAGAATACCTTTCCATCCAATCGGACGCTGACATGTGGCAGCACGTGGATCTAATGGCCCACCTACAGGAGTATCCGAGGGCATCCAACAGCGTAGCGCCCCGAAATGGTCAAAGGACCCACCTGTCAACCACGTGGAGGAAGCACACTGTAGATGGTGCACTAACCAGGTCGGCCGACCTGGTGGCTCGACCGACTTGGTAGTGGCGCCAAATACGATCAACTTCTACGTGTCGACCTCCTGCGGTGAGCTGATAACGATAGTGACTGATTCACACACTTTTGATGTTGGGAACCGCCTCTACTCCGTGTATAATAGGGGGGAGAGGCCTCACTTCACTATACATACCACTCAAGCATTCTCTCTTGTATACACTAGTTCTCTTTGGTCTGTAGTGGAGGTTAGGTTGTAGAGAGTAGCCTCTAGTCCAAAGTCCAAATTGGGAAAGGTATGGCTCATGTATCTTTTCTTTATTTTGTGACTTTATGCTTTATGATAATAATATTATTACTCTCTCTTTATTCATATACTTGGGCAAAACATTTCTTGTTTGATTGTGGAGTCCATGTATGTGTTAGGTGCAGATGTTATTATGGTCTAGTCATAAAGCTAATATCATGTTATCATAAACATCATACACCACTATTGTAGTCTAATTAGGTAATAATATGCTTATGTTAATATGAATATGTTAGTGCTTGGATCCAACATTGGTTTCGACGATGTTTAAGTTAGCAATTGCCTTAGGATAGTGCTTGTACCTAGGCTCTTAAGGTATTTACTTAACATGTAAGTGTGGTGCTTAGACAGTTAAGTAGCATTGGATGCCTCGTAGACTCACGGTTGTAGGGGTACGCGGCAGGTGGTGACAGCCATGTCCGTCCTTTGTAATCTCTCACGTTCGGCTACACCGCAGGCTCGTGGCGGGAGTCGCCATGATGTTCTTAGGGGTATACCCATGCTTGATATGTTGGACCACTAAGCCCTAGTATTCATCGTTAGCATACTCATGTGTACACTAATGGGATATGTATATGAGTAATTAGAGCACAGTAGGAGCAGTCCCTTCTCATAACTTAACCCTCACTGGGACAACCTTACCCTTAGAGTAGATTACTTAGGTGTGTGTCACACTAGCCCTATTATCATCTTACCTCTGTTCCAATAATTACTTAGTACCCTATACATTGATCATAAGAATAGTGTTTATACTGTCTTCCTTTGGGATAAATACGATACCCTTGGGAATACTTTTGTGTGAAATGCTACAACGGCATCTTCGGTGCACCTGCAGATCTCATCTCTCACATGAGATGCTCTGTGGTACCCTGGCAACGGCGCCAAAAATTCCAGACAAGTGCCAAAAAAACCCCGGAGATGATCTATGGCGGGCGGTTCGGTGACCATTGAGTATGTCGAGTCCTCTACTTGTCGGGCGCCTTCCATGGGTGGGTCCCCTTTGCTGCCCTCACCATCCACGACACTCACTCCTCCCAGTCCCAGCTGCGTGGCGGGACGTGGCCAAGGCACCCGCTGAGCCCCCGCTAGTTTGACCATGTTTACACTAGGAGGCCAAGGCCCAAGGGCCAGGTAACACTTGCTGACCCCAGACCTGCTATTTTGGCTCCTTCGTTGTTGTCTGGTGACCAAAACAATGGTCGTTTCTCCCCGTACTCGCAGAGCTCGCTGCAAAGGAGCCCCCGTATCATGAAGCTGATGGATGGCCACATGAGTCCTACAGCTCAGGAATCCTCCTCCAGGCCCTCCAGTGGTGGTACCCCCCATCGGACCAAGGGTAACACTCGCCCCCCCCCCCCATTCCTTAAATGGCCCCATTAAATTTCCCACAATACAATCCATTGAGCAATGTCAGGGCCCTCTCCCAGTAATCCCTACCCCTGTGCTTTAGGAAACGGTGTGGTTCCAGTGTGGCATCCCACCGGGGATGATCAGCGAGATGCTTGATCAACCCAACCAGGCGGAGGACCGATGGTAGCCAATGTCGCACAACAACTTGTTGTGGCGGGCCTCCAGATTGCGATCCATAACAGAATCATCTATCAATACCTATCACCATATGGGTCGTCTATTATGTTGTTTCCTTCAGCTGTGTAGTCATCAGTCAGGTGTTATGTCTGAACTATGTTTTGTCCTAAACTACTATCGTTTTATTATTGTTCATCACTTCTACGGTACACCCGGTACTGCACTCGATATGGATGATGCTTTCTTTTGATACCATGCGACTGAAACTCAACTTGCGCCTCCCGCTGTTCTATTCGTTGTGACTCGACCCGACAGGCTTTCCCTGTTGGGTGCCCCAGCCTACCTCGCAACTGTGTCCTATGGCATACACCAATACAACTCTAAACATACTTAACTGGAACATTAGAGGTCTCAATGTTGTTCAAAAACATCATTCCTTGTGGGCAAAAATTAAAGAAAGCAACTGTGCAATATTCTACATCCAAGAAACCAAGTGCCCAGCCATTAACCATCAGTTCTTCATAAAAAAAATCCGCGCCAAAAAGTTTCAATGAATACTGCTTCTCTCCCTCTATTGGGGCGTCCGGGGGATCCTAATGGTGTGGAATGGTAGCATCCTGAATGGTTTGGAACATTTAGTTAATGTTTTATCTATCACGGTCCACTTCACCTCGCTGTTAAACGGTACGGAATGGCCTCTATCAACGGTATATGGGCACAATCATGGCCCTGCATGATTGAAGTTTACTCAATGGCCACTCAGCATTGATATTGCGCATGATTTATCCTAGCTATTCAACGAGGACTTCAACTTCTATAGATCCCCAGCCGACAGGAACAGACCGGAGCAAACACTAGTGATATGCAGACTCTCAACCATATCATTGGGACATTGGGGATTATTGAAATCCACTCAAGGGCAGAAGGTTCACATGGAGCAACATGCAACAAAAACCCCTCCAAGAGTAGCTGGACTGGTGCTTCTCTTTACTACAGGGGACCACTGCTTTCCCGAACACCCTCATGGTTCCTCTCGCAAGGACAACTTTCGATCATGTCCCATGCATGGTACAGGTTGGAACCAGCATCCCCAAAACCACAGTTATTCAGATTTGAGAATTACTGGGTCCATCTCCCGAGGCTCCAAGAGATCGTCAAACAGGTATGTGATAACTGGCAGTCAAACCAAATCGCTGACACAGCCCTTTGAATCTCGGCGAAGTTTAAATTACTGCGTGTCACATTGAAGAGGTGGAGCCGCACCTTTGGTAGCCTGTCCAAGGTGATTGAAGAAAACAATGATGTACTCTTGGTAATGGACAGACTAGAAGACCAAAGAATATTATTTACTATGAAAGCCAGGTTCAAAGAGCTAATCAAAAACAACATACAGCGGCTGTTACAGGCAAAGCATGAATATTGGAGGCAGCGATATACTGAGATATGGATAAAATTAGGAGATGATCCTACCAAGTTCTTTCATGCCTCAACTACGGACCGGTTCACGTGGAATGCAATCACCTCCCTACAAGCCTAACAAGATGAAGACGTTATCAATCACTCAGAGAAAGAGGTTGTACTATGGTTGGAATTTAAAAACAGGCTGGGACCTCGGAGGGTATCACCACATGTCCTCTCTTTGCACTGGTGCAGCCAGTGGACTTTACTGAACTAGTGGTGCCATTCACAACACAGAAAATAGATGACACCATCAAGCAGATGTCGGGTGATAAATCCCCTAGCCCAGATGGTTTCAACACGAGATTTTTCAAGACTTGTTGGTCCATCATTAAGACCAAGATGCACCAGTTATGTCAAGATTTCTAAAATAACACAACAAGTGTGCAACCTCCCAACAGCTCTCTGATCACCTTGATACCCAAAGTGCCCAGCCCGACAAAGGTCAACGAGTTCCATCCCATCTCGCTGCTCAACTCCAGTGTCAAGCTCATCACTAAGATCCTTGCCAACAGACTACAACTACACATCAAGAAAATTGTTCTACGGAATCAGTACGGATTCATAAGGGGCCAGACTATTCAAGACTGTCTTGCATGGAATTATGAATACATACATCAGTGCAAAAAATCTAGCCACCCAATCCCACTGCTAAAATTGGACTTTGAAAAAGCCTTCGACCTAGTGGAACATGGTGCTACTATCTTGATGCTACAGTAGCTTGGTTGCCTGGCATAATGGTTACACTGGACTAGGGAGATACTCTCCACAGCTAGAATTGTTGTCGTGTTGAATGGTGTGCCTAGAAAATTCCAACACTGCAAATGGGGGTCCCTCAGGGCAACCCACTTTCTCCCCTTCTTTTTGTTTTTACTACAACAGACTTGCTTCAACACTGGATCAATCAAGCCTCCAACAACGGTCTTCTAACACACCCTTTGGGTCACACCTCGGATCAAGGCTCCCCTCTGGTCCAATATGCAGAAGACACCCTGGTAACACTAAAAGCTTCCCAAAGAGAATTGTTATTCTTCAAAAATCTACTGTAGACCTTTGGGAGGGCCACAGGACTCAGGGTTAACTTGCAAAAATCTTATCTAATCCCAATCAACATGACACAGGTTGAGTCAGAGCTCATGGTTGGTACCATGGGCTGTCAAATAGGGGCCTTCCCGTTCAATAACCTTGGTCTGTCCATGACCACAATCAGGCCAAAGATTCACCACTTCCAAGACCTCGTAGGGAAGATTGAGAGATGGTTTAATGCAACAATGGGTGGCTCTCCATGGCTGGGCGATGCACACTTGTTGACAGTCTGATCTCCACCATGCCAATCTACATCATGTGCACTCTCAAGTTGAGGCTAGGAGTTTTAAAGGCGATCGACAGGATCAGGAAGACCTATCTATGGACGGGCTCGGATGAAACTGTAAGAGGAAAGGCCATGGTGAAATGGAGCAGGGTGACCATGCCTAAGAACAAAGGTGGAACCGGACAAAAGGATCTAGAGTAAATGAATAAGGCCCTCCTACACAAATTCCTCGACAAACTGTACAACAAGCATGATGTCCCATGGCTCCATCTTATTCTTCAAACCTATTATGCTGATCGGTCGGCACCCCACAAGCATGCTAGTCGAGGCTTATTCTAGTGGCATGATGTTATAAGCCCCTGGCCATCCTTTGTCAGTCAGGCCAAGGTTACACTCGGTCCAGGGGACATGGTGCTCCAACGGGAAGATTTATGGTTGGGTGATCCCTTCTAGACCAAATTACCACACCTACACTCCTTTGACAAGAAGTTCGACATTTCGGTGGAACGATTTATCCACCAATAGGCCATCCAGCAGAACTTCTACACGCCATTGTCGCAAGCCGCAATGCAACAGCTATAGGAGATCGATCAGGTCCAATAGAACTCGCAAGTTCGGGACATCTGGTACTACCACAGAGGTGCCTCCACTCTCACAACCAGCAGAGTCTACAATGTTGTTTTTGAAGCCATCATACCCCCTCTGCTTATGTTGTGAATCTGGCAGGCGAGAATGACCAAGCGCATAAACATATTCTGTTGGTTGATGTTCCTTGACAGGCTAAACTCATGGAACCTACTCAAAAGGTGGCGGTTCAAGCTGGACAATGATGATAACTCTTCTGTCGTCTATGACATGGGAACTGAAGAATTGTCTTATCGTATGTTCTTCACTTACCAATTTAGATATGCTTGCTGTTCACGACTCAACATTGCCTGGAACCATTTTTCCCCGTTCTTTACGACCATTGAATATGCTGCAAGAGGTTGGGGGAAAAGGTTCATGTAAATTTTCTCCATCACAGCCTGCGAGATATGGAAATAGCGCAATGGCTTGATCTTTCGAGGAGAAGTCCCAACGGTGCAAACATGGAAGGAACATTTGGTAACAAATATCCGATCACAAAGTGTTAGGTTCTGACTCTTTGTTAGGGATCATATCATTGCCTAGCTGAATTCCCTATTTCTAGCTCATGACTTATGAGTCTGAAACAGGGGATTCACTAAGTTCGAATCTTTTCTACCCCTCCGATGGGGTTCTCACAACCCAACCCCTGTAACAACCTTTGTTACCCCTATATTATAATATATGCTAACACAGTCGGGGGTTTCCCCTACTGTCCCTTTTCAAAAAAAAACTCTAGGGTAAAATTATTTGGATATGGGAAATTACGAAGTAAATGAGAAGGACCATTTACTGTAATAGAAACTTTATCTCATGGAGTCATCACACTCTAAGATGATGAAGGTCATCTATTTAAAGTAAATGGACACAGTCTCAAAATCTTCTTAGATTCCCACGAGGATTTGGAAAAGGAAATCAACGTGATAAATTTAATCAATTTTCATGCCATTCCTCCAAATTCCATTTGAATCCTTGAAGTCCAATAAACTTATGTGAACCAATCCCTCGGTGCTACCACATCAAATTTTGCTTCTACTAAGATAAAAAAGGAAAAAAAATCCAAACAACAGAGAGGTGCACCATGTCATTAAGAAACCTTCTCCCTCTCTTGTCCACCTTGCCCAAGTCCCATCTTCAATTTGTTAGGACGCTAGTTTATTTTCCAATTTCAAATTTTATTCAAGTGCCCCTTTTTGTATTTCAATAAACTAGAACTTACCGATTTAGCTAACATTGATAAAGTTCCCTTTGTTTTATCATTTCATTTGTGTTTAATAAAAACTTCAGGAAACAAGCGTGGGGGAGAGTCCTCTCCCAAATCCCCGACGTGCAAGCTCCGTGTTTCACCCAAAAACACATTGCAACCAAGCACACGAGACGACATGACGAAGCAGAAGCCCAGAGGAACGAGCTCAGGCTCGGTCGAGCCCCTAGTTCAGCCGAGCTAGTGGTGGTCCCTCTCGGACCTATTTCGGTACGCAACATTGGTTTGAATCTCATATCATCTGTTCCATATGAATCACTGCAAATTGAGTTGAAATTTTTGATGAATTCATGTAAAACTTCTCTAAAATCAACTCAAAAAATGAATAATCACATTTTGCTTTAGTTAAGATTAGCATACCTTGTATTTTAATTCCATCACCATATTTCTAAATCCACATAATTAAATTAGGAAAACATGTCATCTAAGTATTTGATTGGTGCGATATGGTGAATAAATAAAACCATGGATAATTCTATCATTTGCTTGAAAATGGATTTTGATTTTTGCACAATTTTGAAGTAATACGGTTTTGCCTTACTCTCTCATTGGAATTTAAATACCCACCAAGGCCATATGATGCAACTAATGAAAACCACATGCATATGCCACTTTGCATTTTCATTGCACTTTGTCAAATTCTTGACCCTATTGAGTGACTCGCATGAAATATTTGATTAGAAATTGCTTGTGCACTTCACCATAGCTATATTTTCATAGCTCCCATCCACAACCAAAGATATACTCCATGCAAATTCCTGCAAAATCCCCTCTCTGAAAAAAGATGCATAAAAATGAGTAGAAGGCATGACTATAAAGAGCTCTCACAAAAGAATTCAAAAAAAAGATGAGAGAGACAATAATTAGCCATGTTTCATGCTTGCACAAAAAAAAGAGTGAACAATTGGGAGTCATCCTCATCCATCATCCACCATATGTGCACAAAAATTTCCTTAGTCATTGATTTTTATTGCATAATCCTCTTATAAGGATCTCGTTTTTGACTTAGTAATATATGAAATGCGAGTGAGCTACTCTTATTCCCTACCAAGCTCCACAAAAAGCCATATTTAGTTGTAGCGGCAAAAGTGGCAAATCATTCCAAGGTGAGGATTCAAACACTTTGAGTGAATTGAGAGAATCCATTAGAAAGGAAAGGCACTATATTTCTAACTATCAAAATGTAGCAATCTTTAAAATTATTTTAGTAGGAGGAAATCCAGGTGAATTACATTCAAACTGTTCCACCTTTCAAACACCCAAGATGATGTGGTAGCTACACCAAAAAGGTTCATAAACAAAGGTATGAGTCGAAATACTCATAGCAAAATCTTATCTTGACACTTAGTTCTTCTTGCCTTCACTCGAGGACGAGCAAATGACTAAGTGTGGGGGAGTTTGTTGAGAATCCTTAAATGCTAAATTTGACCATCAATTCACCTCATAAAAATTATAAAAATGAGAACACAACATAGTGGTATGGTTAATACTAACCATTTCTACAAGTGTTAGTGTCTATTTGCATGCACGCGAATTAAGGCCCAAAATACCTAGAAATGCAGGAAGCAATTCTAAAAGTTACACTTTGACCAATCAGACGATGCAAGTGGCGGTACATGGATCCATGAACCCATTCACAGGCGTATCCAAGGGAATCCAACGTAGATTCACGCGGGGAGGGGGTTAGGGCCCACAAGTCAGCCACTCGAAAGAAACACGACGCGAGGGGGGGCAGATCCAAGTCGATCAACCCCTGGCTCGGCCGCTAGTTCCTGACATCAAAATCGATCTTCTTTCATTTGTCGACTTCCTGAGGAGGAGCTAGGAGGAGGAGACTTGGGCTTGTCAAGTCTCTCTTCGACACTTGTATCTCTACGGAAGTTCTGCCGGATTCGAGTAAGACTTTCATGAATTCAATACAAGTTTGATTTCTTATTCATAGTAGTTAGCTTTCGTAGTTGTTTGTAGGTTCACTGCTTTAATTCATTAGGGGCTCTAGTATTAGCTTTGCATTTGAAAAAATGTTTTGAATTAGAACAAGCCTCATGTTTAGGTTAGAATTCATCAGTGAATATCTCGTAGATCCACGTATTGAAGAGGTAGGCAGTAGGTGATGACAACCCTATCTGTTCTTAATAATTCTCTTCGACTATGCCATAGGCTGCTAGCGGCAATCGTCCTAATATCATCAGGGGTAAATTCGTGCTCGAAGCAAAAAAAACTACCGTAGTCTATTGTGGCTTAGGATCAACCCATTGAATTCCTCTCAAATCATTACCTACCAAATAAATTATGTGTCCTTGGGAGAACAAGTTAGGAGATTAGCCCACGCGATACTTGGATTCAATACCCTTGGGAATACTCTTTAAAGTGAAGTGCTACAATGATATTTTGTGCGCTTGCGGATTATTTTGTTTTCTTAAGAAATACCAGCAAAGCACAAGATCGTTTCGTCAAACTTTTCCAAATTTAGTCCAATTTGATAACTTAGTCAAAATGATACAAACTTACTCAACATATACAAACTTAGCCATATTTGATCAAATTTGTCCAAACTTTGTAATATTTGGTCGAACTTAGTCAAACTTAGTAAAATTTGATTAAATTTGTCTAACTACACTTGTACATCACAGAGATCGGCGATGGAGGTTCAGACTCTGTAGTTGCAGCTATCAACACGTGGACCATGGTGCAAGGACGACTTCGCGAGCTCCGGAGGTAGCGGACGTGGGAGTGTGTAGTGTGTAATGTGATGTGATAGTGTTTTATGCATGTGATGTGATATTGTTGATATTATTGTGATATTGTGATTATATTGTGACTGTATGTGATCTATCCACTAGCATTTTTCTATTTTTAAAATGAAATACCTTATTTACGACGACCAAGGTGCTAGCCGTCGTAAATAAGCCATACTTACTACGACGACCCGCTCTGGCTGTCGTAAATAAGCCATTCTTATTTACCCAGATCCATGTTGTCATAAATAAGGAGCCCGATATGTCACATGTAGGGCCTCCTTACTTACAACGGGTTGGCTTAGCCATCGTAAATAACCTAATAAATTATTTACAATGACAAAAGCTTATTTATGATGGTTTCTGACTGTCACTAATTACTGATCGTAAATAACCTTATTTACGATGTTAGCCATCGTAAATAATCTTATTTACGATCAATGATTTGTGACAGTCAGAAATCATTGTAAATAAGCTTTTGTCGTTGTAAATTATTTATTTACAACGGCAAGTGACTTATTTACGATGGTTTCTGACCATTGTTAGTTCAGTTGTTTCATGTAGTGATGACTATGTTGGCCATCGGGGTTTGGTAAACTTGATATCCTTCGGAGTCAATGGTTACGAAAGGTGTGTTCAAGTTGCACGTTAAACACCTCCTGGTCGACTCGAGGACTTGTCGCCTTCTGGAGTTAAGAAGATGATTCTGCTGCGACCCCTCCTTGTATAGTTTATATAGCGCTGATCGGCCGACTCGGCTTTGCGCACCTAGCCTTTTGTCTGGACGAGCTTTACGTTTAGGACTTAGCGATACGCTTCAATCATGTTGGGTGTTGCCTACTCCATGATGGGTGTGTTTAGCATCTATTGGCGACTAGTCGCTAACTCTCGTGTAGTCGTTCAGTTCACGTCTAAATCATGAGTGTAGTTGTCGCATGAGTGTAGTTGTCGGCTGCACCACCACTGATGTTGTGGTGACCTGTCAGGTAGACTTCAACGCTAAGTCCCAACTGTTGGAGCTTTCGTATCCCTTTCAGACTCAGAATCAGACATGAACAGATTCGATCCAACCTGGATCATGCTGGTGAAGTGGGAGGCGCTGAAGTAGACTGATGAAGATATCGACTCTCATTTAGAAGTCAATCCTATGAGGCGGACGACCGTCTGGTTGACATGGAGGTTGAAACCTCTGATCTTCAGACTCATGGCCTTGAGGAATGTGAAGGCCGAGTAAGTAACCAACTAGTGAGCGACGAAGTCGAGTAAGACAAAAGAGATGGCTCACTCTGGAGTCGATAAATCAGACATCACTGAGATTAGAGTCGTTGATACCATAACTCCAAAATGTGAGATCCCCTGTTTGGTGCTCTAACTGTCGCGGGTATTTCATGACAAGTAGAATTTGTATTCTGGACCGCACTCGTCGAGTTGAGGCATGTTTGTAGATTTAGTAGGTAATAAGGAGACAAGTATTATCTGGCTTCAAACTCTCAAGGTGATGTAATACATTACTCCTGTTTGGATGATTCTTCTTCATATGAGGATTAGAACATGAGTTATGTTTATCTTTGTAGTATCTACTCTCTAATGTTGGATGTGAGATTTGAGATGTCTAGACTAGGCGTCCCTCCTCTGTCTTTTATATGCAGCTGAGGGTCTCAATATATGTCCGAGTTTGTGACAATTTTGGACTCTATCTACCTCGTTATACTTAACCTTGAAGCGATTGTATCCTTCATTATCTGACCAGAGTCCAAATATTGATCTCCTACCTAACTCTTATTTCTATTCTAAGGTAGAGTACGGATTGTATACTCATCCAAGTCACTACGTTGGTAACCTAGATTATGTGGGTCTTCTTGGGCTTTGACTTAGTCAATTCATTAGGCTGGACCTACCGGCAGCCTTAACAATGATCTGGATTACTTTGTGACTCATTGGAATTCAAAGTACGTCAGGTTTAGCTTCTCAGACGATTTCGTTTGTTGTTCTCCCAAACACAATTCAGACATGAACACTTCACATCCACGCACATATGCACGCATACTCTATTCCTAGAGGTGCCAATGATAGATTGAGTTGCTGATTTAAAATTCATAAAGTTAAAACAACTCATTATCGATAAAAATGATAGTAAGTCGTAAATGTAATACCCCTTAGTTTGCAACTTGTTGCTGCTTTGGGTTGGCCTGGTTGACCCTTAACAGTACTATATATTAGCCATGGGCCTTCAACATTACGTGAAATTTTAAGTCAAATATTTTTTATATTTGGATTTTCAGAGTTCACCAATCAAACTCCCTGTACCACTCTTCCTTTCTTTCACCGCTCCGGTATGGATCTTTCTAAACTCAATTGCCCTCAATCTCTTGTTTTTGTAATGGGAAGACCTAAGTGTTAAATACATTGGCAAATAGGCTAAAAAGTGAGGGTTTTAATGAAAAGTTCTGAAAATTCATGAGGCACTCAGATTGGACCGTTCGATCTCATCCGAACGTATTGCGGAGCATAATATCGGACTGTCTGAACTCAACTCCCGTGAGCTGCACATGACTCACAGATCAGAATGTCCGATCTCCACTAGTTAAATTATGGGAAGAGACTTTAGACTGTCCGGTCTCACAATTTGCTTTAATAATCGTGCTACTACTTTAATAATCAACGATGCTTTAATAATTGTGTTTTCAATCCTGCAGCGTTGATTTTCATTTGGTTGGATGATTTTCGCTTATGGAAAAGTGTACTTGGTATTTACATACTATGTTTTGGGTGGATAATTTTGGGTTGAAGTATTCAACATACATTTAACTTTTGGAAAGGTTGTTTAGCCCTTATGAATTAAAATTTTTATGTGTTTTGGCTGATCATGATGGACAATATCTTGCTATATTTTGCAACATTCACTACAGGAATCCCGACGATTTGCGACAGTCAGGGTCGTCCCAAATAAGCTATTTGCGACGGCTTTCCTTATTTGCGACAGCTTTTGGCCGTCGCAAATAAGCTTATTTGCGATGGTCGGCGGTAGCCATCGCAAATTATTGCCAGTAAAAGTAAATTCAAGGATTTTGTTCCTTTTATTTCCGGTAAAAGTAAATTCAAGGATTTTGATAATGATCCCATAATAATGGGTTAAATTCCCTTAAGTGTCCATTGCTCTCGTCACAACACTGGAATTTGATGTTGCCGCGAGAGGACGAAGAGCTTCAAAATGAGTTGTACGGAATCAAAAGCCATTTACGTCATATCGACCATAGCTTCTAACATTCACCAATCCATAAGATAGATGCCGCAAATCTTCATGGACATTGTGAGTCCGACACTGTCATAAATGATCGTAAGTTAAAATAATACTTCTTTAATAATAGTAACTTATAATACATCGAAGACGAGAGAATATTGCATAATCTTGAAACCAGGATAGAAAACTCTACTCCCCATTTATTCCTTCTTTTTCGCATCCCTTCTACTTGTTTGGACGTAGGTTGATGCCTATATGGCCAACATTGTCTGTGGAACTCGCTGAACGTGAAAAAACATCTTTTAGAATACATGTGTAGCAAAATATGTCGATTAGCATAAATGTAGGGCAAACACTTACTCGAAGTATTTATGCATGTCTTCTATATTTGCGCACATGTAGAGTAAAGCAACAGTCCTTTCATGTTCGGATAGCACGTAGGTCGTGTAGATACCAACAGTGGTGCCTCTCGTTTGAAAAATGGAAAGGTCGCTTAAAGGGGGCGTTTCGTCCACATTGTACCGCATCGCCGAAGTATTGATATTGTTTTTTTCCGCAAAGTAGACACTTGAAAAGTATCCTACTTCCTTAAGAACATATGCTTTAGCGATGCACCCTTTCTACCCTTGCCCTGTTGCCAACCATTGGTTTCAGATATCGTAGCGCTCTTTCAATGTGATACATCCACCTATATTGCACAGGACCGCCAACTTTAGCTACAAATGGAAGATGGATAAGCAGATGTTGCATTGGATTGAAGAAACTTGGCGGAAATTTTTTTTCCATCTTACATAAAAGTATGGGTATCTCCTTCTCTAACTTATCCATCATCCCGATCTTGATTTCTTTAGCACAAAGTTGTCTATAGAAATAGATAAGCTAGGCTAAAACCTTCCACACTGCATCATCTAGATAGCCTCGAAACATAACAGGTAAGAGTCTTTCCATTATAATGTGATAATCATGACTCTTAAACCCAGTGAGGTTTCCTGTGTTAACATTTACGACCCGTTTCAAGCTAGTTGCGTAACCATTTGGGAATTTCAAAGTTTTCATACATTTCATAACTTCTTTCTTTTCTTTCGATCGAAGACAGAAAGAAGCACATGGCTTCCCACCACTTTCAGAGATTTCAAGAGTTGAACAGTGACAAATGTCTGCCAAATCTAGTCTAGCTTTGTAATTGTCTTTCATTTTGCCAGGCATATCCATATAAGTGCTTATGATACTTTCGCTCATGTTACGCTCCTCATGCATGACATCAACTTTATGCATTAGAATCAACAACTTCACATACGATAGCTCTCAAAGTTCACATATGTGAGTCCAATTGTGTTCCTCTCCATAACCTAAGAAATATCCAGGACGACCTTCATCAGGCACTAGTTTTTCCAACATATCAAAAATTTTTGACCCGTTGAGACGCTTCTGTGGTCCTTTACTGACAACAGTGTTCTTTCGAAAGACATGCCTCTGCTGCCTAAATATGTGATTCGAGGGCAGCCAATGTCTGTGACAATCGAAGTAAGATATTTTGCCTCCATGAGTTAGTCGAAAGCAATCCGTGTCTGAAGCACATATCGGACACGTCAAACGACCGTGAGTGCTCCATCCGGAAAACATGTCGTATGCCGGCAAATCATGGACGGACCACAAATAAGCAGCTCGAAGGTTTTTTGCTTTTTGTAACTGTCGTACGCTTCGACTCCTGTCCACAAGACTTTTAATTCTTCGATCGGCGGTTTTAACATGACGTTGAGACGTGACCCGGGACGATCAGGTCCAGGTACAATGAGGTTGAGAAACATGAATTCGTTCTTCGTACAAAGAACAGGTGGCAGGTTGTACGGAATGACAAAGACGGGCCAACAAGAGTATAGTGTGGCATTCGTACTGAACGGTGAGAATCCATCTGTCGCTAATCTGATGCGAACATTCTTCGTATCATGAGAAAAGTCTGGATCGAAACGGTCTAGCGCCTTCCATGCATCACCGTTGGACGGATGCGTCAAGAATTCTTTGTTCTCACGTTTACCTTCTTTGTGTCATCTCATGTGTCTTGCGGTTCTTTTTGAAAGAAACAACCGCTTCAACCGAGGTGTCACAGGCAAGTAACGAAGCTGCTTATGTGCGACATATGTCATCACATTATCGTCATCGTCATTAACAACTTCGACATACCTCGGTTTACCATATTTCAAGCACATCTTCTCATTGGCGTGCTCTTTCCAGAATAGCATGAAGTTGTCTAGGCACACGTCGATTTTCTCATACTTCATACCCAGACCAGATATCTTGATCTTTGAATAATACATATCTGGTGGCGCTTTGTGAGGTTGTGGAAGGATATCGCAGATCAATTTCATGAGATCATTGTAACAATTGATGGAAAAAAGTACTTGGACTTAGTTGCCATAAATCTGGTCAAGAAAGCAAGTACGGTCACAACTGTGTGTTCATGCAACGGCTCTTGTGATTTCTTCAGCTCCTCGAAGAACTTCTCTGCCTCATTTGTAAGAGGATCCTCCGCTTCCAGAGCTTCTAGCATCTCATCCATCCTATCAACCTCTGTTATATCATCATCCTCATCCACTTCTGCTATGACTCGAGAATTAGTCTCGCCGTGAAAGGTCTGCACTTCATAATGTGGAGTGAAACCGTTTTGGCATAAGTGAAATGAAAGCTCCAATCTTCTCAAAAACTTGGTATTCCGACATTTTGTACATGGGCACCGCACCATATCTTCCGTTGACAACGAAAATGCTCGATCCAAAAATTTATCTAACTTGATAAACCACTCATCCGAGTGACCACTAGATCTGCTCTTCCAGCCAGTATACATCCAACTGCGGTCTTCATCCATGTTTGGCTCTGCAGTTTAACGCAAAAGAAATTGTCGTTAATGTATATAGGATAGGTCCTAAAGCAGACAAATCATGACGAGACGCGTTAGAGTATACCTTTAAAGCAGACAAATCATTATTAGTTTCATTTTTATGTTGTGTCACGGTCCTACAACCTAGGCAGATAGATCCTAAACCCACCCAAGAGTGACCGAGCGGAGCGTGCTCATGACAAGATGCTTGATCCGAATTCGAACGAAATTTCGGGAGCATAACCCCGCTGTTCTCCACTGCAAGCCCAAAATGGTGCAGCAGAGAACAACATGGTTACACCATCGAAATCTCATCCAAATCCAGACCCGCGTATCGTCACAAGCCACGCCCCCTCGGTCACTCCCAGGCTGTCCAAAAAGGGACAATTCCGAACCTGCACGTCTCACGTGCCAATGGCATGTGAGACGTGCCGGTCCGAAACGGGTAATATATTGCTATAGGTTACGTTGATCATTTTTATTTTGAAGTTATTTAAGGGAGAGGAAAGAACTAGAGAAAGAGTGTGAGAAAAGTTCATCTTAGATGACAATTCCACATCCATTTTCACCGTCCACGCAATCGCGGGTCATTGACATCCTTACCAACCCATTCGCTTCCGTGTCGATTTGACGCATACGGTACCACTACAATGGTCTACACGTTACGATCACACTTATTACGCGTCGTGTCCTTCTGGGTTGGTCCGAGCCGGCCTAAAACCCCTTTATTTATATATATTAAGTAGTCACTCAAAAACATTATATGAATGCACTAAAGTCCAAACATACACTAAACAGAATAGAAATTCAGAATGACAGACCAAGCTATAACAAAAAACAAATAAAGCATATAAAGCATATACAAAATCTAATTATGCATTTACTACAAAATCTGAACAAAAAACATATTAGCCACAATGGACAAGTGTGAAATCACAAGTGTAATACAAGACAACATATAAAGCATATACAATTATGCAAGACAAAAAACATATTAGCTAAAAAGATAGCCTAATATCCAATTATGCTAAATCTAATACAAGACAACCTTATAGCACAAGTATGAAATTTTACATACTGCATAATAGACAATTAGCCACAATGTAAAAACAAATTCGAGTAAACCTAATACCTAAAAGGGGGCGGAGGCGGGTGCAGCAGGGGGTGGGGCCGGGGCGGCGAGGGCGCGGTCGGCGCTGGGGCAAAAAAGCGGCGTCTAGGCAAAAAAAGCGGCACCCAGGCAAAAAAAGCGACGCCCAACGCCTATTCCCATCGCTCACAGGAAAGCGAAGCGGCGAGGGCTCACCCCAATTTCTAGCTAACTGTCCATTAAGTGTGCTAGCTAACAATTGACAATTAATTGCAAAAATTCACAAAAACTACTAACAACTAATAGGGAGCTCACCTCAGTGGAGGCAACCGGCCGGGCTCGGGCTCAGAGTCGGCGGCGCTCGGGCGAGAACGAGAGCGACAATGCTCGGGGAGGAGGCGGGCGCTAGGGGTCTGGGGCACCAGAGGCCGAGGGCGGCGGGGGGCGCGGCGGGCCCGTGCCAACGAGGTCGGGGGCGGCGGGGGCGTGGCGGGCCGAGGCCGGCGAGGTCGGGGGCGGCGGGGGCGCGGTGGGCCGGGGGCGGCAAGGCTCGGGGCGGCGGTGGCGCGGCGGGGCCGGGGCGGAGCGGAGCGACGGCGGCGCGCGTAAGGATAAGACGAAGCGAATGAGTTCGGCCCGACGGTATAGGCCTTTAATTTGAGATGACCAGGTTAATTGCGACGGCCCTAGGGTTGGTCGTCGCAATTAGTACTATTTGCGACGGCTAACGGAAAAGGTCGTCGCAAATAATCTTAATTTGCGACGGCCGTCTTATTTGCGATGGCTACTGTCGAAATCGTCGCAAATAAGTGTATATTTGCGACGGTTTATCTAATTTGCGACAGCCACTTGCGGGCCGTCGCAAATACCGGCGGCCGTCGCAAATGACCGCGTTTTCTGTAGTGATGCTTATCTGAGGTGGTTACATAAGATGTTGCGGTTTTTGGACTAGTGAAAGTCAAGTTGCGGACTTGAACTCAGGAAAAGTTGCTTGTTTGTTCATGTGCATGTGTGCTTTATGTCAAGATAGCATTGGTGATGGTGATCTATTGAACTAGTCTTAGGGAGAAGATGAGATTCAATAACCAAGTTTCTGAGAAATTATGGTTGAGTTGATACGAGAGGTCATGCAACATGTTTGAGTCAAGAACGGTGCATACAAAGATATTGTGGATGTTCTGGAAAGTTTTTGCACGTGTACAAAGAGTGTGCGGACGTGGCAACATTGCTTCAAAGGGTGATGAAGAGTTATGAACGAGAAGATATAGCTAGAAAGATCCAACCGGGTGAATTATGTGCTCAGGCTGAAGGTGAGGTGGTTATGATTCATTTATGAAAAGTTACATTTTGGTTAGAATTCATGCGAGGCACAAAGTTGAGTTGTTTTACGCCCCCTTTGGCACAACTCTCAGCTTCTGATTCTCGATGAGAATTCGGGGAGCTGTGCCAAATGGATGATTTTGGCACCTGATTCTCATGTGAATCGGGGAGAATCAATTCTCTCTTTTTTTGAAGGAAGTTAGAATCCGCTTCCCCCAAGCCCAAAACAGCTTCTCAGCAAACTGAAAATAGAAGTCCCCCTCAATTTCGGAAAAAAAAATTCTATGCAGCACTCATGCAAATCCCTCTCTTTAGAGCACCTTACGATCGATTTGTCCCGTACATATCTGACCCCAACTCCACGCCCGCTCGCTGGATCGATCGAAATATCCCTGATCTGCTCTGCTGGCTTCAGGCTCGGTCACGCGGCATGTACTCCCGATTCCCTACCGGCTCGCTCTGCACATCCATCAATGGCGCTCTGCTCCCCACCACCCTCCGTCGCCACCGAAGAGAGGATTCAGCCGTCGCCACTGATGTTGGCGACAGCGGTAATGCACCGTCCAATGTTAACGGCAAGGCTGGAGCCGATGCTACTCAACGGCAGGCAAGCGATACGGACAGTGGCGTATAGGGTGTGCTATGGAGTGCTGATGCATGATACGATGCAAGAGAGACACAGCGACAATAATGAAGAGGGTGGCGATGAGCTCATGGTGTCTGCCATGCAGTCCCATCACCCAAAATCGGAGAGCGAGCGCCGACAAAAACCAAACAAATTTGGATAGGGCTTCTTCTGGGATGCAAACAAAATTAGAAAACAGCAACGCCGCTCGGCGGGTTGCCGTGACGAGGGAGCCGCGAGTAAGGCCAGAGCCAGCCGCGACGAGGGAGGTAGGGAGTACAATGTCATAGATCGATGAGCGGAGCGAGACCGACCCGGAAGCCAGCGGGCCGAGCGGGGATATTTCTATTCATCCAGAAAGCAGGCGTGGGGAGGTGGAGATCTGCTTTGAGATATGTACGGGATAGGTGTCGACCATCTGGAAGATGCTGTAAAGAGAGAGATTTGCAGCAGTGCTGCATAAAATCTTTTTCCCTCAACTTCGGAGGAAATTACCTGCACTGCCATCCAACAAAACCCCGAAAGACCGAACAGGCAGCCGCACCCTGTACCCCTTCATCCCCGCTCGGTTGGATCTGCAGAAGGTGACTCCATGTCGATCCCGGCAGCGCGCGCTAGGGTTTGCTAGCGGCGGCCCGCCAACACTATAGAAGTCCCGTCGGCAACCGTCCTTCGCCGCCAACACCGTCTTTCGTGCCTCCTTTGTTTCTCTGCCGCAGCCGCTCCAACCGACGGTAAAAATCTTTTCCCGTGCCTCAGATTTGCCACCGCTGATTCGTGGCTCGAGGAGACGTCGCCGGCTGAGCTTTGATCTTCATCCTCGTCTCAGGAATATGGCGTCCTCGGTCTCCCCAATCTCAGCCGGCTGAATCCTACGCTGATTGTCTTCTCCCTTGGCCGGATCTTGCCTCCAAGTAACAGAAGATAAGGTGATTTTTAATTCCTCTAGAACTGGAACTAGGGCCATCCTTGTGCCATGCGGAGTTTGCTTCTTCAATCATCTTAGCGGTCTTTTCTTGCACTGGAACTAGGTAACACGAAATGTATCATGATAATCCTGTATGCTCCAACAATAATACTTCATGAATTGTGGAACCATAAAAACACAATCCTGATTCTGGAGTAGGACCTAATTTATCATAACGACATTATAGGACACAGAAGATATCAGTCTCTACCAGCATACTAGTGTATAATACTAGTATAGGGCATACCTATAATTGGACTAGAAAACTCGTGCTGCCATTCTTTACCTCTCAGTGGTTAGTCCTCCACCAACAAGACTTGCAGGTCCAAATATCAGGGGGTGGTGCTTGTGCTCATGGGCTTGTGAAACACTTGGGGCTTGTGAAACACTTGCTCTTCCTTAAATGACGTCTTGAGCTCATGCAGGTCCAAATTACTATTTTGTTTGACCCGCAAGCAGAAAATACCGGTGTGGTTTATTCCTATTGTGGAAATGTGATGGAACTATGATTTTTGTAATGTAAATGTTGACAACAAGATGGTTGACAAAAGTGATAATGCTGACTTTGGCTGCCTAAGAAGAGCACATCATCATGTGAATCTTTGGCAAAAAAGGAGGATACTTCTGGATATTCAATCAAAGATTGCATGACTTTGGTGAGAGAGTGTGGTGCTACTCGAGGAACACAAGAGCACCTAATGGCATGCAATATTTTTGTCAAGAGGGCAGAGAGGGAGATATTTATGGCATTAGAGCCTCCGGAAGAAAGATTCCAATTTCTTAAAATGAAGCATCAATGGGCCACAAGAAATGATGTTCCAAAGTAGTGTGTTGCACCGGCTTGTGGCATGGTGTTTTGTATCTTTTTTTCTTATGTTATGAACTTTTTTATCCTTATGTACTTGTGTGTGAACCTATTTTATTGCTATGTACTCTTTTTTATTGTTATGTATCTATTGGACAACTCGGTTTCATGCATGATACAACTTTTTTGAACATTAGATTTGATTGTATCGTTCATCGTTTTCACATGTCATGTTACGTCCTTTAAAACACTTTTATTTACTTGATTGTTACAAATAAATAGTATCCATGCACGGTTACTAGTAATGGTATGATACAATGCTACAAAATAAAATTTTGATACATTGAAATATGTGAAAACATATATTATAATATGTATAATAACTTTATAAGACATGTGAATATGTGTTTTTTCACAAAAATCAGTCTGGAGGGCAACATTGTCATTTCATACAAACACTTCAATTTGGAATCAGTTTTCCTGCCAAACGATCTTTTCCAACAGACCCTGATTCTTCTAAAGAATTTGAAGAATCAGCTTCACCTGAGAATCAGAAAATGAGAAGTTGGGACCTGTGCCAAAGGGGACCTCAGGAATGTGTGAGATATTCTTAGGGTGTTTGGAAGTCTTAATATTACTTCTATCTGCGTATGGAAGAGTCTTAAGCAGTTATGAAAAGTTTCGATTGAATTCAAGTAGGAGTAAGAAATCTTAATTGGATTGGAGTTGCCTAAGGGCTGATTATATAAAGCAAGGAGGTTTAGGCTCGTGGAGAACACGACTTGCAACTGCATCCCTTGTCTTTTGATGAATACAAATTGTAGTTTGTGAGGAGTTTTTGTATCTTGATCGTCCGACTTGATTGCCTCGAGATTTTCTCGGTGAGTTCCTGTGTAGCCCGACGTTGGTTCGACAATCATAACTCGAGTTTTACAAATAAAATCGTCGTGATTCTTTTTGTATTGTCTTTGCAACTCAATGATCTATGATCTCGAAAATTTCACGATCATTGGTTTCATAGTTTTTGAGTTACACGAGTTTCTTTGCAATATAACATATCTGTTTTTTTTTTGCTCAGGTAGAATAAATTGATCTTTGCTCAATCTCTTGATCATAACTTGAGTTCTACTTAATATTTTCATGTGATTCTTGTAGCATTGTCTCTGTGACTTATTAATGTTTTCATATTGTATCTGTGACTTGATCTCTACAAGGTATATAATTTTTTCATGCTTAAACACGTGTAGAATAGTTGCACACACAGTTTTATCCATCAAATTGATTTTCTACCGAGATATTTTTGTTGCTTCCGCATAAAAGTTTTTAATCTACCATTCACCCTCTCTGGTGGCTTTTCACGTGCTCTTCGACTCTACAAAAAGATAAAGATTAAAAACTTTTGCGTTCCTTTTTCTTTTTTAGATGTTGGTCTCCTGTTTGATCTGTTAGTGATTAAAAATGAATCTCGCTCTAGCGATCATGGTGGGATTGGTACACCTATATATCTTAAGTTCATGCTACACTTTTTGAATCTCAAAAACTTTGATCCTCAATGCTTTCGTTGTTAAAGAGTGAAAGATCTCACAAATCCTCCATACATCAGTTTCTATTTTAGCCCAACAATAAAGTGCTCGTCAGTCCGCAACGTTCTCTAGTACGAGTATGCATCGTAGTGATTAGTTGATTCTTCAACTCTTTGAGGCCGGTAACCCAAATTGCATCCAAAATTACAAAAACCCAACATTTTGAGTATCTGAAATTTCAACTTCCGGTTTTGGATTACGCACATTACTCGAAAACAGACTACATATATTCAAAATGTTAGTAAAAACAACAGCGAAACCAACATACAACGAGGAATTTGGAATTTTGCTACTTTCAATGCTCGGCTTCGCTAGAATACTATCCCCAACATGCGACACGCCCAAATATCATTATAATGGTGTGAGACTTGCTCTTTTACTATTGTAGGTGTATTACACTACTAAATATTTCAGAAATGACCAAAATACCCTTATTTTGTCTAAAAATTAAAAAATATCAGAAAATTCAAAAATAATTAGAAAAAATTAAAATTAGGAAAAATAGTTGAAAAAAGAAAATATATCTCATAAAATTTTTAAAAAGTTTTTTGCCAGAAAATTTAAAAAATTACACAGAAAATATAAATTAATTCAGAAAAAATACAAAATTAAAATAGTGCAAATTTATTTTAGAAAATTAAAATTATATAAAAAAGGAAAATTATATAAAAATAGAAATAAATTCAAAAAATTCAGAAATTAGAAAAATAGCGCATGTTTATTTCAGAAAATTAAAAAACGACGTATCTTGTTCAAGCCAATAAATAGAGCTGGACCTAGTTCATTACTCTTGATGGAGAGGGAGGATCCCCCAATTTTTGTCAGTAAATTATATAGAAAAGGAAAATTACAATTCAAAAATTAGAAAAATAGTGCAGATTTATATAAAAAATTGAAAAACAATTTTTTTATAAAAAAATTATATAAAAAGGAAAATTGCACAGAAAATAGAAATAAATTGACAAATATATGAAAAAATACAAAGGAAATTTTGGAGACATTGAAAAAAATATAGAGGTAAATTGTACATATACACAATAATTTTTACATATTCAAGTCATATCACAAAATAAACTTCACATATCACAAAATAAACTTCACATGTCACAAAATATACATGTTTGACATGTGAAGTTTATTTTATGACATGTGATGTTTATTTTGTGATAAATTGTACATATACACAAATTTATTTCTATTTTCTGTGTAATTTTCCTTTTTTATACATTTTTATGACAATTTTTTAATTTTCTGAAATCTGCACTATTTTTCTAATTTATGAATTTATTTATATTTTCTATGTATTTTTTTAGTTTCCGGCAAAAAAGTCTTTTTTAAAATTTTCTGAGATATATTTCCTTTTTCAACTAATTTTTCTGATTTTAATTTTTTCTATTTATTTTTGAATTTTTGTTATCTTTTTATATTTTTAGACAAACTAAGGGTATTTTGGTCATTCATGAAATGTTTAGCTGTAAAAAGGGTTAATTAGTAGTGTAATCCACATACAATAGTAAAAGAGCAAGTCTTACACTATTATAATGGTATTTGAACGTGTTGCATGTTAGGGATAGTATTCTAGCGAAGCACAGTGTTGGAGTAGCAAAATTCCGAATTTCTCCCATACAACAGTAAAATAACATTTCAGTAATATTACAGCAGCAGTAGAACTGTAACCAGCAAAAACACCTGAGTTGCAGCTAGGCTATCTCTGTTCGGATTTTCGGGCTGGAGAATTAAGGATTTTTGGTTTTCATCCGGTTTGATCTTGGGGTTGATTTTTATAGCTACTCGCGGTATCCCGCCACTGTTGCATCGAACGAATCTGATCCGTCTATCTGACTGGTCGTGATGTACTCGCTTTGTAATTGATGTGGATCTGATCGCACCAGCCAAACCATTGTTTTCTCCCCCGGCTCCCAGATCCTCCTCCGTCTTCTCACTGGAAACAACCCCAATATCTCGCACCTCCCCCGTGCTGCCGGCACGATGAGCCGTGGCGGCTCCCGCCGGAGCATCTTCGATGGCCTCCCCATCCCGGCCGACAAATCCGTAAGTCCCGGTCTTCCCTTCCATTTCCTGTTGTGTTCCCCTCCCGCTGGATACGATGTTGACCGGGAATTGTGATCGATAATATCTGTTTATGGTGGTCCGGGTGGCGCAGTACCTCAAAGAAGGGCTCTCGCGGATCGATGAGGGGTGGGCTGCGGCGCGGTTCGACTCGCTGCCGCACGTCGTACACATCCTGACTTCTAAGGACCGCGAGGGCGAGATCCAGTTCCTCAAAGAACAGAGCGACCTCATTGAGGACGTCGTCGACGAGGTCGTGCACGCCTACCACCACGGTTTCAACAAGGCCATCCAGAACTACTCCCAGGTCTGGTCCAGTCCGCTCACCTAAGATCTTTTCTTCCTTTTTCTTTGTTTTATATTATTTCCCTAGCAAACCGTTCTTTTCATGAGATCAACATGCTGCCTGTAGCTTTTAGATTTTATTTTTTCTCTTTGTGTGTCGTGGTGGCAGATCCTGCGGTTGTTTAGTGAGTCTGCAGAGAGCATTACTGGACTCAAGGGGGAGATGGCAGAGGCCAAGAATCTGCTTGGCCGGAAGAATAAGCACCTGGGGCAGCTTTGGTACCGGTCCCTCACACTGCGCCATGTGCTTTCCCTTTTGGATCAAGTCGATGATGTTGCTAAGGTCACTGCTTGACCCTCATCTCTTCCAACTGTCCGTCCTTGATGAGTTGGCAACAAAATTATGTTACATGCAATTTATACACTGCCCATAGTAAATATCTGGTTCTGTCGCTACAGACGATATCAGTATTATTTACAGGATTCCGTTTTAACTGAACTAGTCAGCTTTTTTTTTTATCAGGAGCATCATTTATTTTTTTTTCATTATAATGTAAAAAAAAGTTTGTGTTATCAAACACATATTCTATAAAGGTCATTTAAATACCAGGTTTTAAGAAAAAATCATAGCAAACTCCCGTCACATGTATCTAATTCCATACCTTTACTGTGATATATTTTTCGTTATATCCCAAAATTTAGGTTTTAATAGCTAAAATAATATGTTGTATCTGACAGGTTCCTGCCCGAATTGAAAATTTGATGTTAGACAAGCAGCTATATGCTGCAGTGCAGTTGCATGTCCAATCAATGCTGATACTGGAACGAGAAGGACTTCAAGCGGTTGGTCTCTATATCAAATCATGATTTCCCTTTCTGATCTTTACCATTCCTAAAAAAATTTAGCTGAGACGAGCACCTTGTTTATCTGTTGTTTAGACAATCGTCTGCTGTATGTTCTGCAATAACCCGTCAAAATGTTATACGGCACTTGTGCTGCATTGCATTATTTGTTTTGGTTACAACTCTGGTTGATGTTACTTAGTTTAGCATTCGCAGGAGCTAAATATCCTGTGCCTCTTATAATGAATCGATGAAAAAGAAGCCTGGTTTACCGAATCTTATTTTGATCTACTTATTATTACCCATATTTTCATTTGATAGTTTGTCTGAGTTTGTAAAAACATCAGAGAGAGAGAGAGAGAGAGAGAGGGAGGGAGGGAGGGAGGGAAGGGAGAGGGAGACAATACGAGTAAACTACGATTGTGGCAGTGGAACATACTTCAGAGGTTTATCGGTTAAAGTTATTATTTGGTGCCATTTGATGATCTGTTCTTCTGCATCCACTCTATAGCTCCAAACAAACTATCCAGTCAATTATGATGTTTGGCACATATTCTTCTTTCAGCATAACAATATTAAAAGCTAACAAAATCTTAAAGGTAGGTGCTCTTCAAGATGTCCGTTCTGATCTAATGAAGCTGCGAGGTGTACTGTTTTACAAAATTTTGGAAAGAATTGCATGGCCATTTGTACAACAATGGAGAATATAGGTAACTTTTGCTTTCTTATTCATCTTCACTCTTCAACGAACTTAGTTGTTTTTGAAAACTGTAGCCATCATACATTTCATTGTTAGTAGTTACATGCTTGTTGTGACATTCACTCATATAATGGTGTTAGTATTGCTGACTCTTTAATCGGCACTGAAAATCTTATTTAAATGTTACATCTTGCTGATGATTAAAATATGCATAAAGTACAATAACAAGAAAAAAAACCTTTGTCCCAAGCAAGTTGGGGTAGCCTATGCATCAAGCAACTCAGATGATTAAACTATGCGTTAAACAACTATCTCCAAATCCATTATTGTCAACAAATGTTCTATTTCCGATACTATCTTACAGCTTGGTGACTATAAGCATGGTTGACGGTGAGGAAATACCAACTTCTACAGTCACAGGCCGTTTAGTAAATAGCATGCAACCTCTTTCACGGAGAACTCTGTCAATTAAAGGTGATAATCACATTGGTGGACAGGCCATTGCTGATGGGTTTCTGAAAAATTGTTCTGTTGATGGAGGGTATGTTCACTCCCTATTATGCCCCATTATTAATTTGGATAATACATTTTTCACCTCAAATTAATAAAACAATGATTACTTTTGCTAACTTGATAATCCGCTGCTGGTTCCTAGAATGCGTGCAGCCAAAACATTTTAACTTCTATCAACACTCAGCAATATCTTTATAAATGTTGAATGCCTGGACATATAAATGTACATTTGTATTTTTATGAAATCTGTTGCATATTTTATACATTTCTTTGGTTATAAGGTAGACTATAGAAATTAGGTGAAATTTGCTGTGTTAGCATTGGATATGAACAGTTTTGCTTCCATGACATCAGTATTTTCGTGATTTCTCCCGTAGCACTACTAACAGCCCATTTCTTGCTCCATCTAGCAATCACCCATCAGATTTTGGGTGAACAGCCCAGATCAAATATGAATCCATCCACTGTAACCATGTCATTATCTTCTTCGTAGAACAAATCATAGCTTCCCAAAACTAAATCCGATTTTTGGAATCAGCAACTAACCCCCGTTTGGATGTTTCTAAACTGTCTGCCAGCCTCGCTTGGGAATAGGGGATGGTCTCCATTGCAGCCCTGGCTCTACCAGCAGCAGACAGACCTGATGCGGTGGGCTATCCTAGCTTCCAATCCATGTAGCCTGTGTGGGAGAGGTAAGGATTTGAGGAGGGTACCACCGACGTGGATGCATCCAGCACCCTTCTTGCTGGAACTGTTCCCTTCATCTGCACGCATGGGTGCTGATTCGTTCACTGAAATGTTTCCTCCTGCTATTTCATTGTATCCTAGCCAATCCATATATTTAGTATTAGAGACCTTTGATCCCGGCCCTGTCCCTGCCTGCCACAAATTCGATTCTACAATCCCAATCCCCATTACCCATGACCAGCAGCGTATTTTTTATCATTACCAAGCAATGCTTTCAAGTTGTATATTTGATTTTTTATCAGGTCGACTAGGAAGACAGTCGTCGACTTGGACTAGTCACCAGTGTTGTCCAGGCATTGCTTAGGCGATGCCTAAGCAGTGCCTAGGCGTCCAGTCGCTCCAGACCGAACGCCATGTCTTCTCGCCTTGCCTGGAACGGTCCAGGCGGACGCCTCGTCGTCTCCGGAGCCCAGGCGTCGTCCGACTGGCGGTGGCAGAGGCGGGGCAGAGGCGCCTGAGAGAGGGAGAGGCGCGGCGGCGCGGCGCATCGCACAGGGGGGAGAGGAGCGGCGGCGTGGCACGACGCATAGGGGCAGAGGAGGGCGCGCGCGGCGTGCCGACACAGGCGGAAAGGGGAGGCGTGGTGTGGCTGACACATGCAGAAAGGGGAGGCGCGGCCGTGCGGCGCGATTGCCTGTGACAGAAGGAGGATGGGGTCGGGGGAAGTAGGGTTTCGAAGTGGGCCTTTTTTTCCTTTCGGGCCGGCCCATATAACTATCTTAACCCTAACCCGCTCTTATTTCCCCGCCGCCACCGCCTTCAGATTCCAAACTCGCCTCCCGACTCCTGGTTCGGCTCTGTCTGCCTTGTCTCCCGTCGCCGCGCTGGCCGGCTCCCAGATCGCCAGCGGCTCTCTCCTGCCTCTCCGGTGGCCTATGAAGCTCCAACTCCCCCTGCTCCCTAGTCGCCTGGGCAACGTCTAGGTGCCCGCCTAGGTGCTAGGCATCCCGTCGGTCGGCGGGCGCCTAGGCGTCCAGGCGTAGTTTCACAACACTGCTAGTCACCCCTAGTCGATGGCAGTGTAGTTATCTTGTCTACACCAGGACCATATATCATACATATATATTAGCAGTAATGGCACACATAACATAGCAAAAATAAAATTTCAAAGCATATTAATGTCAACTCCAGAACAACAGAGACAGTGTTGTGAAACTACGCCTGACGCCTAGGCGTCCCGTCAGTCGGTGAGCGCCTAGGCGTCTAGGCGTAGTTTCACAACACTGCTAGTCAACCCTAGTCGATGGCAGTGTAGTTATCTTGTCTACACCAGGACCATATATCATACATATATATTAGCAGTAATGGCACACAAAACATAGCAAAAATAAAGTTTCAAAGCAAATTAATGTCTACTCCAGAACAACAACAGAGACAAAGTTCAAATGCATCTAAAGTTCTAAATCAGAAAGACAATAAATATGACTAAAGATTAAAGAAGCATATTACCTAGTTCAAACCTCCTCCATCTCCAGTGGGAACTGCAGTAGATGGTGCAGGTTGTCCATCTCCTTCATATCCTCCATTTCTTCATCAGAATCAGATTCTCCATCTACTCGTAGTTGGTCTAAAATTGTGCTAGGCATGAGCCTTGCACGCTTCCTTTTTCCACTGTCGGGATTTGAAAACCACGACTGGACGCCTAGGCTTATCGATGAAAATAAGCGAAAATCCCTCCCAAACGCTCTGCTTAAATCTCCCTTATTGTACTAAACCGATTTTTAGAGAAGCCTAGAAATAACATGAAGGTAAATGTTCTCGTTGCCACGGCCAAGAACTCACATTTGAGAGAAGCAAACTCATTTTCCTCTCGTACTCTCCTACCCCGACTCCCTCCCAATCGCATCCTTCCCTCTCGATCCCTTCGCCCCTGTGGACTTCTCTCGGCCTCGCCTCCCCCTGATTAGGCCCCGATCCCCGCCCTTGCCCAAAGTGCTGCTGCCCAAGGCAAAGGGTTGGTGACTGGGCCTAGGACGTCGCATGGCACGACGCCGATGTTCGTGGCCATGTTTTGTACGGAGCATAATAATGTTCGTGGCCATGTTGTTGAGGTGTCGCTTAGTCGCCGTCTAGGCGTCCAGACGCTCTAGCCTGGACGCCATGGCTGATCGACTCACCTGGTGGCGCCTAGGACGACGGTGGGGGAGCTGCAGGCAGGGGAGGAGCAGGCGCTACTGGGCGGGCAGGGCGAGGAGCAAGCACAGTCGGAGGAGCACTTGAAGACGGTCGACGGCGATCGGAGGAGCAAGGAGATGAAGAGAGCGCCATCACTTCGGGCAAGAAGTCGGGGCGGACTGGGGGCTGTCGGGCAGGTAAGTATTATGGTTAGAACTGGGTATGGAGGCACCATGACTGCTGTAGTCTAATGGGGCCAGCTGGGCCTTCAATTATTTTCCCATCCCTCTGCTCTTTGCCCTTTCCCGATCTTCTTCGGTGCAGCTGTCCCGTCGCGGTCTGCCAGTCCCTCCCCTGTCGCTCTTGGCCATCCCCCCAGCGTCTCCTGCTGCGTGTCTCCTGCCGGCGGCCTTTGGATCCATGATCTATGGCTGCAATCCTGCTGCTCCTCTCCGAGTCGTACATGCGCTGATTCACAACACTGCCCGGAGCGTCCATGAGTAGTCAGTAGCGACACGTCGTCGAGGCGGCCAATGGGGACCTGGACGAGGAGCAGCGATAGCGTGGTTGTTTGGAGTGCCATGGAGCCTGGCTGTTGCAATTCCGGTGTCCTAGACACCAAAACCACCTCTGTTCTTCATGATGATGTTTAGAAGCTGCCCAACACCCCTCCTGGGTGCTGCAACTCACCACTGTGAATAACAGTAAGCGGAACAATAGCTTCTGATGAATGCACCTGCTGCTACAGTTTTCAATTGTGAAGAACAGTAGCTGTTGGAGACTTTTCTTGGGTGCTGTAGCCTTTCCACATCCTGTTCCTGGCACTGGTGCAGACCAGAAGCACCAGAACAGCTGCATAGGGTGCTGCTCTGTTATGGCTGAAATTATTCAAGGATAATTAGCAAGATAACGCGTCCCCGAGGCTCTGAATCTTTAGGATCTATTTTCTTGATTGATCCCTAAAATACAGAATGCCGCTCTTTATATAAAGGGGACTCACCCGAAACCCTAACCTTATCCACCGGTACCGTAACAGGCTGCTACAGTACCACGCCGGCCCATAAGGGCCCATCCATTACCGATAACACTCCATCCCTCCTTTTGAGCAGCTCGCTCTTGAGCTGCAGTCAAGATGGATTGTTGATTACATGACTTGACTAAACACTAAAAAATGATTCAAAATCAGACCTTTGACATCTCAGTCTTAGAATTTATTCGTACCCTGTCCACGAGCATCATTCAGGAGAGGGTAGCTCCGGCTATTTGACATGTCTTCCAATCCAGTGAAGGTTCGAACAGCCCCAGAACCCGTTGCTGATTTGTGTTAGTGTAAACAAGGTAAAAGACATTGCATTGAGGGTTGTAAATTACCGCCTAGACGCCTAGGCGCCTGGGGGGCGCCAGGATGTCTAGGCGCCTAGGCGTCCGGCCAGGCGGCGGCAGCCCGCAAGGGCATCAAGGGAGGAGCAAGGGGCGTCGGCATCCCGGGGCAAAGGAGCAGGCGGCGTCGGCGTCCCAGAGCAGAGGAGCAGCGGCGTCGGCAGCCACGAGCAGAGAGCGGCGGCAGTCAGGAGCAGTGATGAGAGGGAGGAGCAGCGGCGGCGGCGGCCTGGAGCGGTCGAGCGGAGCCAGAGAGTCGCGACCGCTCGGTATAGCGTCGGGATGAAGCGAAGGGGTATGTTTTAAGGCCCAGCAAGGCCCAATACCGCTTCAATAACCTTCCAAACCCTAATTCCAGCCGTCGATGCATCCCAGTCCCAGACCGAGCGCCGGGTCCAGCGGGCGGCCTCTGGTGTGAGATCCAACGCTGTCCTTTCGTACGATCTTGTGCCTTCCTCTGCTTCAACGTCTCCCAGACAATGTCCACGCCCCCGCGGCCCTGTTGCCCGCCCCCCTCCCCGCGCCCCTTCCCTGTCGTGGTCCAGGCGAGGCGACCGGTCCTGGCATTCGGGTCGGAGCGCCTGGACGCCTAGTCGGCGCCTAGGCGTCGCCTGGACAACATTGCTCGCATCTCTCTGCATGGCAAGACTACTAGCTTCAGGCATGACAAGGACAAAGCTTCCATGTCGATCAATTTCTTGATCGTGATTGGTGTACCACATACAATATTTACTCGCGTGTTTAGTATCATCCCGTGTTCCAACACTTCCAAGTGGTTAGCGAAGAGCTTTATTGGGTGGCACTCTTTAGTGAACATCTTTAAGCCCCTAAGAAGCTCCAACGAGCGTAACGCAGCCGAGCAGATAACCAGTAGTGCAGGACTACCTACATGGATCCCCCTCGATAACATTGCTGTCATAGAGCTCCTTCCATGATGCTCCGAACACCCCCTTCACATGGCCACCAAAGCTCTCCAGCCTGGCCGTCACGCGCTGCGCCTTCGAGCGCATTCTGCGTCGCCTGGAGTCCGGCCGTAGAGCTCGCCCCGCATCGCCCCGAAGACCAATCGGCTCGCCCTGCGTTGGTGCTGAAATCTGGTTTTTCTGGTTTGACTGATCAGTTTCGGTTAGTTGGTGGATCGTTTTTTTGTTCCATGTGCATTACTTCGGTTTTCATTTTCTGATAACCGAATTTCGAAAAAACCCGGAAAACCGAACCCATCGGTTTCGGTTAAGCGGATGCTCACCCCTAGCTTGCACGGTGTGCAGGTCATCATAGGAACCAGAGCAGTAGCAGTTCCGGTGTGCAGAACATTGGAATCACAATAATTCTCCTCCCGATCTCGACATCCTTCATACAGAACCATGCCCGCAGCCCTTAACGTCCAAGATCATCTAACAATTCCTACTGCCCACAACGCTTCGGATCATCCAACAATCTCACATTTATCCTGACGCCCGTGCTTATCTCATCCTTGGTGTGTCCTCCCATGTTTGCCTTACGCTTCATGTCTCCGAACACCGTGTCCTTGTCCTGACGACCCGCTATCACATCGTTACGGGATTTGTCCTTCGTGCATGTCAACGAATAATCGAGTCCTTGCTGTCTGGAGTCCTCACGACCTCGTCGTCACTCTTCCGTGCCGAGCCTCCCTTGCACCGAGTCACAGGGTCTGCAACAGAAGATAGCAGATGCAATCTGCTATGGCTGAGGCGCACAGAGCAGAGGTGCAGACGTGCTCTTGTGTTAGGGCCAGCACAAGCAGGGAAGAGACAATTCTGGGCGCAAGGGAATAATCTGGGTGGTGCATTTTATTCATAGGAATAAGTGACTATTTATAGCCCTATTATAGATATAATCCTCCCTCTTACTGTGCGTGAGCCCCTTGCGTGAGTGGGTTGCGCCATGCTGCACTGTGCAGGAAAGAGATCAGCTAACACTGTCGTGCTCGCCATCCAAAAGTCGGCCATTGGCAATCGAGCTCGAGGCACTCGTGCTTGTGCAATGAGGAATCGTGGGAACCAATCTACACAAGAGGATCACTTGATTTAAGGATTAAACAAAGGGGCACTGATCTGAGGATTGGAGAAGATGAGATTTGGGAGATTTTCTCTTGTCGAGTGGACTCTAGAGAGAGTGGACGGGATAGGAACATGTGATGAATATAACATGAACAAACATCTTCACCTGTGATTTAGCTAGGTGCACCGAACCCAGCCTAACCCAATGAAATGCAAATAAATAAATTGTGTTTTTGGTTATGGCATGATATCTGATCATAAAATTTATATTGGAATGCATGTTATCCTTCACAAAATGTTATATCTGTTAAACTACTATGCGCCGACCAATTGCCCTCAAAAGCTTAAGCTGATGAGGGAAGGTGTGCAGTTCACTTATATTTCAACACTATCCCTCACGTTCAGGCTCCTTTGGGCCGCAAACGTGGAATATGAGTTGACTGTAATTTTTTATTTTTCAATAAATTGCACCACCAGGATTAGTACTAGAGACCTCTGACTCTGGTACCATGTTAAACTACGCATGGACCAATTAGCCCCAAAAGCTTACTAATAAGGAAGGTGGGCAATTCACTTATATTTCAACAATGGCTGTTTGTGACTTTGATATGCGGTTCACATTGTTTTTTGTTTGTCCTAGATCAGTACATGATACTGGATACTTTACTCATAAATGTATCATGCTTTTGAATGGCAACGTCACCAACTGGTGGGATCAAAAGAAGTGTTCAATGAGGCAACATTCATCACTTATTATTGTGATTGAGCAGTCATTGTCACTATTTATCGGTTTATCTTCTATTAATTTTAGACTACATATTTTTGTAACAAAATAATTGTTAGTAGTATAATAACTAATACTCTCCCCGTTTCATTTTATAATACCTAATAGCTAGTTAGAGAACTAACTATCATCAAATAAAAAGAAACGCAGAGAGTATTAGATAAAATAGAAAAATCTAGTGAAAATGAGCTAGTATCAGTCTCAGGGGCATACAAGTCATTTTACAAACAAAATAGAGAATTCATTGAAAATAATCCGGATTACCAAACACACCAGATTCTCCAGACAACAGATTCTCTAGACACTGATTTCTCAAAAAATCTTCCTTCTTAGATAAGCAAGTTCAGAAAAGCAAAACCAAATATGACTTTAATCAAGTATGCAAAAACCAAATTAATCAGTTAGATGTTGAGATTCCTTACTAAAAATCAACTCAAAATTCTATTGATTTGTTCCTCACAAATACCCGGCTATATATAGCCCAATTACAGATAGACTCCTAACTGATTTAAACTAAAGATAGAATCAAATCTATTCTGCTAACAGAGTCTATCTAAACTGGTTTGATCTGATCAGAACCAACTCTATTTTATCTAGAAAACTAGATTACCCTGGCCTCAACATCAAAGCCTCCAAGGAGGGTGACACCCCAGTTTCCTCTTGCTATTCTAGTGTGTCCTACAGTGTTGTCCAGGCGTCGCCTAGGCGTCCAGTCGCTCCGGACGGGACGCCATGTCTTCTCGCCCCACCTGGAACGGTCCAGGTGCCCGAATCGGACGCTTCGTCGTCTCCGGCGTCTGGGCATCGCCCGACTGGCGGGGGTAGAGGCGGGGCAGAGGCGCCTGAGAGAGGGAGAGAAGGCGCGGGGAGCGGGCGCGGCACGTCGCACAGGGGGAGATGAGCGGTGGCGTGGCGCACAGGGGCAGAGGAGGGCGCGCGCGGCGTGTTGGCACAGGCGGAAAGGGGAGGCGCGCCACGGTCGACACAGGCGGAAAGGTGCGCGCTGCCATGCGGCGCGATTGCCTGCGACGGAAGGAGGATGGGGTCGGGGGAAGTAAGGTTTCGAAGTGTTCTTTTTTTCCTTTCGGGCCGTCCCATATAACTATCTTAACCCTAACCCTCTCTTATTTCCCCGCCGCCGCCGCCACCTTCAGATTCCAAACTTGCCTTCCGACTCTCGGTTCGGCTCTGTCCGCCTCGTCTTCCGTCGCCCTGCTGGCCGGCTCCCAGATCGCCGGCGGCTCTCTCCTGCCTCTCCGGTGGCCTATGAAGCTCCAGCTCCCCTGCTCCCTAGTCGCCTGGGCGATGTCTAGGCGCTCGCCTAGGCGTCCCGTTGGTCGGCGGGCGTCTAGGCGTCCAGACGTAGTTTCACAACACTGTTGTCCTAGCCAATCCATATCAAAGAACATGATTGTGACAGAGGGAGAATGAGTGGAATTCCAGTACTATTTTTAACATTCCGAGAAAACTAATGGTTTGGGAGCAAAGTGGTTCTCCTTTAGTGGATGAAAGCAGTTTAGCTTATAAATTAATGGTCATTTTGTCTTCTGAACAATCTGTGAAACGTCAGAAATTGTATAGCAACTTTATTAGCACTGGATGTATCTATGGTAAGTTGATAAATGCCTGCATAATAATATTAACCTTCAAAGTGATTCTCTTTAGAGCTAATTAGTCTTCATCTAGCGAATCTCTGAACAGTTTTTCATTCCTACAGATGCACACCGATCCTTGTTTCCAATCAATCAATTGCGATCCTATTCTTAACTGAATGGGACACATTAACAACTAATGATTTCTGTTTTTGTTTATGTATTTTTAGATCTACATTTGATGGCCGAGATGATGACACTACCTTTGACATGCGAGAAAGTGAAGGACGTAGTCAGAGAGATTCCAAAAGTATTTCTCATGAAATCCCAATTTTTCTTTCCTCTGCTGCACCAGATGAGTTCCTTGTATGACTTATTATGTTTCTCTGTATGTGGAGATGTATTTTTTTTTTGTCATTTTTTTCACTTAGGTTTATTTGTTCCAAATGCTTTAGGAATCAATGATAAAGGCAGATTCTCCCCTCAATGTGAAATACCTAAGAACGTTGGTGCAGTGCTTATCCATGCTTGGAAAGGTTGCAGCTGCTGGAGCTGTGATATGGTACCTCTTAAACTATTGTATTTTCTATTTTATTTCTAGCGAATATGCTTGGTGTTGTTACAAATAGTTTTTGGTGCATAAATACCGAATATGTTCTCTAAGAGCACAAAAATATGCTTATTATCCATGGATATATCAAAATGTTTTAGCCATTTCATAGTGTCAAACGGGAGTTCCTAGAAAAATAGATCTAGTATCCGCTGGCTTATATAAGTGAATTGCGTACCTTTCTCCCATTGGCTTAAGCTTTTAGGTGCAACCGGTTAGTGCATAGTAGCTTAACATGTTATCAGAGCTAGAGGTTTCGAGTTCGAATCCCGACAGACGCAAGCCTACTATTTCCACGCTTAGGCTCGAGGGAGTCTCAAATGAGGGGGAGTGTTTATTGACTATTAATCTTATTTTCTAGAATTTTCTAGAAGTGTTAGGAAGAGTCCTAGTTAGACTAGATTAAGAGTCCTATATTGGAGTTAGAGTCATAGAAGTTGCTTGTAAGAGGTTTTTATATATAACTGCCCATCCTCGGGCTGAATAAATCAAGAAAATTTTGAGTTTATTATTCCCGAGTTTTCAACAATTGGCATTAGAGCTAGTTTCTTAGTTTTGGCTCCCATCTATTCCTAGGAGGACATTCTCTCGGGGTTGGCCAACGAGGTGGAGATCGAGAGAAATCGTCAGCTGATCGCAGGCGTGCGCTCGGGAGTTAGAGGGGGACAGGAAACTGCGTGCTCGCGGGGGAGCCGAAGAGTGAAGACAACATACCGAGTTGATCAGGTGCACGATTTTGTTTACTTTGTCGGCGGGATCGATCGGCGCCACGTTCGAGTCGCGGGAAATCAGCCCCACATGTTGGATCTACGAGCAGCAAGCGGCAAATCGCGCGCGGATCTCGATGCGATCCGTGAATTTCACGACGGTGGTGCAAGGAACTCGGAGCGCACAGTCGGATCAGAGGAGAGGAGGACGGCTACGAGGTGACAAGGATTTCGGCAGGCGCTGCCAACCAGGTCGCAAGCGACCTTGGACGGTCGCGTTCTTGCTGAATCGGGGCGGAGATCGATTCGACATAGAGGGCGCTCGACGGCACACTTCCCTCCACATCAGAAGTCCCCGATGACGAACACTGTAGCCTGCAGCGGCCATCGGTGAAGACGCACATGGGAGGCGCGACGCGCCGCGTCGGTGGCTCCCTTGTCGCCGTGTCGGTTGAGCACTACGGAGAGGGACCAAACAACTGTTGGGCTGGGCCCTGGTGTCAGTGGACGAGAGCCCATTGATGTGGAGAGCCTATTATGCAGGGCTTGGTTGTTGGTTACAACATTTATGTGGAAAGAATGCACACAAGAGTGAAGGTACAAGAGGAACCACAATTGGGCCTAGTAGGTTGCTAATTGGACTTGGTGTGGGCAACCGGAAAGAAGAGCACGATTGGGCTGGTCGGTCTAGAACGTGTTGATGTTGATCACATACAAGAGATGTGTACTCATGAACGTGTCAAATAGGTGATTCAGCGTGACAGAGGTGTTCGTGAGAAGAGTGCTCGGGATTGAGGTGTCCATGCCCAGGGGGTGTAGTTGTGTCCACTCCACGGTGAAACCTGAAATTAGGTGTGTTCATGCTGTGAAACGTGGTGGGGGGGACCTCCCTGGCTGCGCCTAGGGATGCGCAGGGGAGAGGAGAGGAGAGGAGAGGAAGAGGGAGGCTTGACTGTTGTTGCGCAGCACGTACCGCGGTGGGGGAGGAGAGATGTCACGGCGGCTAGGGTTAGGGTTTGAAGCCACGGTGACCCAAGGAGAAGAACAACCCTAATGGGGCAATTCTTATTTCTTGCATGAAGCTTACATGAGGGAGGGGGGTTGCTTATATAGGGGGAGGACCCCCCTGCGCCCCCCCCCCCCCCTGTACAGATCGGTTGGGGACACCCTCCCAACCGATCAGGACTCTATCTCCTTATTTATTTCTATTTAAACTCCTCTCAATCTAATACTCCCTAATTTAAACTCACCCTAATCTCTAATTCCTTTATTCTTTAAACTTTTCTTAATCTAATAAATCTTCTAGAAGATCTTCAGCTTCTCTGGTGCGGCTGGGCTGCAGCAGTGCCGTTGTGGGTGTCATGGGCCCCACGTCGGCCATATTGGCGGCCCACAAACGCATCCACAACATTTCCCCCCTTCCCGACAAAGAGCTCGTCCTCGAGCTTGAAGGTGGGATGCTTCATCTTGAAATCTTCTAGTTGTTCCCATGTTGCATCGGCTTCAGAATGTCCTGCCCACTTGACAAGCAGTTCCCAGACTCCTCTGTTCAAGCGCGTCCTTTGTATCTTTTCAGGCGTAGGTACAACACGCCCATGGAGAAGAGGTGGCAGAGGCACCACCTGAGCTGGAGCAGGACCTTCAAATTTCTTCAACAGAGACACATGGAAAACATCATGTATCCTGGCTTGGGAAGGTAGCTGGAGTTTATAAGACACAGTCCCGATGCGTTGAATAATTTGATAAGGTCCAAAATATTTTGGTCCAATCTTTGATAGAGGCGCCACTATAACTCCCACAGCTGTTCTCTGATGAAGCCGCAACCAAACCCAATCACCAATTTGAAATTCCACTTCCCGACGGGACTTGTCTTCATAGCTTTTCATGGTGACTTGTGCCTGCACAAGTCTGTTTTTGATTTCATCCAAGAATTCTTCTCTATCTTTGAGCTGCTTGTCAATGGCAGCTACCCTGAACACACCCTGTTGATATGAAATAATGACTGAAGGGTCCCTGCCATAGACCACTTTGAAGGGCGAACATTTGAGGGCCGTCTGATAAGAGGTGTTGTAACAGTACTCTGCCCATGGAAGCCACTGCAACCACGACTTGGGTCGGTCACCAGCCAAGCAGCACAAGTACATGGTGATAACTTTGTTGACGACCTCAGACTGACCGTCAGACTGCGGATGGAAGGCGGAGCTAAGCTGCAGATGTACGCCAGCCTGTCAGAACAATTCCGACCAGAACAAGCTGGTGAAGACGGTGTCGCGGTCACATACGATAGAGCAGGGGAAGCCGTGAAGACGTACGATGTCGTCGAGGAACACCCATGCCACTGATGCAGCACTGTACAGGTGGCTCAAGGGAATGAAGTGGGCGTACTTGGAGAAACGGTCCACCACTGTCAGGATCACTGATTTCCCTCTAACCTTTGGAAAACCTTCGACGAAATCCATGGAGATATCACTCCAGATTTCCGAAGGTACAGGAAGAGGTTGTAGAAGCCCGGCTGGATATAGATGGTCTGTTTTATTGCGCTGGCAGGTGGCACAACCACGAACAAACTCTCGAACCCTGCGCAGGAGCGAAGGGCTGTAGAATGATAGGCGCAACCGGTATGCTGTCTTCTGGATGCCCTTGTGACCCCCATCATGGGCCTCAGCCAAGAGGGAGGGCCACAAGCCGGACATCATGGGAACAAAGAGCTTCCCTTTGTACAAGAGAAGGCTGTCGCGCTCGGACCAACCATCTGGTGCGGCTCCCTCCTGGAGCTGGGTGCGCAACTGCTGCGCCTGCTGGTTCGCGGCGATTTCCTCGCGAAGTGAGTCGAAGAGGTGGAAGGCTGGCGCTGAGATGGCGTGGATCGCCACGTCTTCCTCATCACGGCGGGACAAGGCGTCAGCTGCCCTGTTCAGACGTCCCGACCTATACTCAACCTGCAGATCATAGCCAAAAAGCTTGCTCACCCAAGCATGTTGAGGGATTGTCGTTAGGCGCTGATCCAGGATGTACTTCAGACTGAAGTGATCAGTCCGAACAATGAAGGGACGACCCCACAAATAAGGCCGCCAGTGGCGTACAACCTTCACAAGGCCGATTAGCTCGCGCTCATAAGCCGGTAGCTTCTGGTGGTGAGGAGCTACAGCGCGGCTGAAGAAGGCGATGGCACCGTCACCCTGGTGCAGAACCCCCCGAAGCCGGCGCCCGATGCGTCGCAGTCGACGACGAAGCGCTTGTCGAAGTCCGGCATCTGAAGTAGAGGTGCTGTCATCAGCGCCTACTTGAGCCGTGAGAAGGCGTCCTGCGCGTCGTCGGTCCAGCGGAACGCCTCACGTTTGAGGAGGGCGGTGAGGGGCGCAGCCACCGCGCCATACCCCGCAATGAACTTGCGGTAGTAGCCAGTGAGTCCGAGAAAGCCTCGCAAGGCTCGTAGGGACCGAGGTGTAGGCCAACGCTCCACAGCCTCCACCTTTGTCGGATCCATCGCCACGCCCTGGGAGGAGATGATGTGTCCCAAGTAGGACACATATTCCTGGCCGAAGAAGCATTTGGATTTCTTGAGAAATAGCTTGTGCGCCCTCAGTGTCTGGAACACCTGCTTGACGTGCTGGAGGTGTTCGGCCCATGTCTTGTTATACACCAAAATATCATCAAAGAAGACAAGTACAAACTTCGTGATGTAGGGGTCAAGAACGTCGTTCATCAATGACTGGAACGTGGATGGCGCATTGGTGAGGCCGAACGGCATCACCAAGAACTCATAGTGGCCTCGATGAGTTCGGAATGCCGTCTTGTCGATGTCGCCCGGGTGCATGCGCACCTGGAAGTATCCACTGCGGAGGTCGAGCTTGGTGAAGAACCTCGCGCCGCGGAGCTCGTCCAGCAGCTCATCGACCACCGGAATTGGGAACTTGTCTTTCAAAGTTAGGGCGTTGAGCTCGCGGTAGTCGATGCAGAAGCACCACATGCCGTCGGCCTTTCGGACCAACAACACCGGTGAGGAGAATGCGGAGGTGCACTCTCGGATGATGCCCTGGCGAAGCATCTCGGCGTATTGCTTCTCAATTTCGTCCTTGAGAAGCTGGGGGTAGCGGTACGGCCGGACAGCTACTGGGGCTGTGCCCGGCAGGAGCCTGATGCGGTGGTCGCGGCGCCGTGGAGGAGGGAGGCCGCGTGGCTCGTCGAAGAGGTCCTGGAAGCTTGCCAGGAGGGCACCCATCATGTCGGTAGATGGTACCAGGGAAGCACACATAGGGGATGAGCTGCGCAACTCCATCCAGACCACCTCGCGTTCTCCGCGCCACAACTTCATAGTGAGGTTCCAGAGGATGGGTCCCAAGGACCGCAACCACTGAACTCCCAGAACGAAGTCGAAGCCGTCAAGTGGTAGCACGTAGCATGTGACGTCGAAGCGATCCCCTGCAATTTTCAAGGGTACACGTGGACAGATGCCTGTGCAGGAGATAGAGTCGCCATTGGCGACCCGAACGCCTGCCCGCGGCAACATCACCAGGCCGAGCTCCTTGATGAGGGGTTCCCTGATGAAGGTGTGAGTGGAGCCCGTGTCCACCAGTGCAGTGAACAGCTTGCTGCGGACATCGACCTGAAGCTTCATCGTATTGGCGAGGTCGATGCCGGTTAGCGCGTGTAGCGAGATGCCCAGATCGGCAATGGCCACGTCAACATCGTCGTTATCGTCGTCAAGCTCCAGGAGGAAGATGCCCTTGCCGGCACACTTATGATTCGACGTGTACCGCTTCGGGCAGTGATAACATTCTCCGCTTGCTCGTTTAGCAGCCATCTCTTCCGTCGTGAGACGCTTGAGGCGCGGACGTGAGGATGCCGTCACTGAAGATGTCGGAGCAGGTGTAGTAGAACCACCACCAGAGGCTGTATTCGCAGCACGTGACACAGGGGAAGGGCGCGTAGAGCGTTGAGAGGCGGCGCCCTTCAATGCCCCGATGTTTGTCGATGCCGCGAATTGTCGTTCGAAGGCCCTGGCCAGACTCATAGCCGTCTGCAGGTTTGTAGGGCATTGCAGTTCCACACTAGTACGAAGTGGATCGCCTAGGCCAGCCGTGAACAGGTTGATCTGGTGTCGTTGACTGAGATCTTGGTTGCGGTTGAGAAGGACTAGGAACTTACGTTGGTACTCCTCAACTGTACCGGTGCGACGGAGATCTTTAATCTCAGCCAGGTCGTTGGAGTGGAGCGGGGGTCCGAAGCGCATGTTGACGAAGTCTGCGAACCGCTCCCAGGACACGATGCCACACTCCCGTTCCATCGCGATGAACCAGTCAGCCGCGGAACCCTCCAGGTGGAGAGACGCGATCCACACCTTTTCTTCAGTCATCGTTCGTGTCCCGCGGAAGTATGCTTCGCACTTGTTGAGCCATGTCAGAGGATCAGTTTCCCCGTCGTATTTGGGAAAACTGATCTTGTGACGGTACAACATGCCGTCATCAGGAGCAGCGCGCCCCTAGTTGCGCCGGAAGACGTGGCCGTTGTCGCCCCCAACATCGCGGGGGTCGGTGCTGCCTCGCGGTGTGTGCTGCAGATCTTCCTGTTCGGAGTTCTCCGTCTCCAGGGTCTTCTCAATGCGTGCAAGGCGCACGTCATGGCGATCCAAACGCTTGTTGATGGAGTCGATCTGTCCCATCATCTGACTCATCATCTTGCCCGGATCTTGGAGAGTAAAAGTCCCAGAATCGTCCGTAGGGCCGGACATGGTCGCTGCCCCGGTGTCTCTGGATACCAATTGCTGTGAAACGTGGTGGGGGGACCTCCCTGGCTGCGCCTAGGGCTGCGCAGGGGAGAGGAGAGGAAGAGGGATGCTTGACTGTTGCTGCGTAGCACGTACCGCGGTGGGGGAGGAGAGATGTCACGGCGGCTAGGGTTAGGGTTTGAAGCCACGGTGACTCAAGGAGAAGAACAACCCTAATGGGGCAATTCTTATTTCCTGGATGGAGCTTACATAAGGGAGGGGGGTTGCTTATATAGGGGGAGGACCCCCCTGCGCCCCCCCCCCCCCTCCCCCCTGTACAGATCGGTTGGGGACACCCCCCAACCGATCAGGACTCTATCTCCTTATTTATTTCTATTTAAACTCCTCTCAATCTAATACTCCCTAATTTAAACTCACCCTAATCTCTAATTCCTTTATTCTTTAAACTTTCCTTAATCTAATAAATCTTCTAGAAGATCTTCAGCTTCTCTGGTGCGGCTGGGCTGCAGTAGTGCCGTTGTGGGCGTCGTGGGCCCCACGTCGGCCATATTGGCGGCCCACGATCGCATCCACAACAGTTCAAGATGTAGTTGTGTCCATCCGGAGGTGTAGTTGCGTCCATCCCAAAAGAGTGAGTGCTCAGAACAAAGATGTGAGTAAGTGCTCAGAAAGAAGATGTGCCCATTCCGAGATCGAGTGCAGGATGAAGATGAGCCCATCCTAGGGTTGAAGATGTGTCCAACTCAAATCTGTATGTGTGGTGAAGTCGTGCCCATCCGGGGATGAAGATGCGACCATCCCCAAGTTGTGCAGGGTGAAGATGTGACCATCCTAGGGGTGTAGTGCCTACCCTAGATGTACCACAAAAGTGTGCAGGCTGTCATACGTGTGTCTGCATCCAAAGTAGTGAGTGTACTAAAAAACAAGATTAGAGGGTGATTATTGACTATTAATCTTGTTTTCTAGAATTTTCTAGAAGTGTATTAGGAAGAGTCCTAGTTAGATTAGATTAAGAGTCCTAGTCATAGGAGAAGTCAAGTTGCTTGAAAGGGGTTCTTATACATAGCCGCCCGCCCCTGACCGAATTAATCAAGAAAAATTTGAGTTTATTATTCCCGTATTTCCAACGGTGTTGGATTGTATAAGTGAATTGCCTACCTTTCCCCATCAGCTTAAGCTTTTGGGTACAACCGGTCAATGCATAGTAGCTTAACCGTACCGAAACGAGCTTGTCTCCTGCCTCTTAAAATGTCACTTGAACTACCTGATACATTTGTATAAGTATCAGGACGACATCAATTGACGAAAGTTCTTGGTATTAGAAAGATTTCTTATGAACATATGGAGTAATAATCGTTCTTTTTTATTTTCCACCTTTTACCCTTTGTGATTTTAATTAGTTGTTCCATGACAGCCAACGAGTGCGTCCTACCATCCATGATGTTATCACTTCAAAAATCAAGTCCTATAGTGAAGAGGGTTCAAAATCCAGCATAGACAAAGCTGCTAATAAAACATCCATCGTGTCACATTCAGAGGGATCCATTCTCCGCTACCAATTGCACAAGCAAAAAACAAAGAATGGTCCATCACCACTGGCATCACAACTAGTTGTCAGTCCTATTCCGCCAGCCATGGCACCCATGGGAGACTCTCAGCATGCAGTTAATCAACTTCTTGGTTCAATATTTGAATGTCTTGTAGACATACTTGGTAGGTACTGCGTATCAGTTATTTATTTTTTTATGAAGCTGTATCTTGTTGGTTGCTCAAAAATAAAAAGTTCTTGGGCTTGTCAGGGAACCATATTATTGTTGGAGAGCTTCTTGAACAAAAAGCATCACCGGAGGTTGACAATGCAAACACACCTCATATTGCAAACGGTGATGCAAACTGGAATCCAGATTCTGAATCTTCCCAAGCTACTGGTGGTTTCAATGTTGCATTCTCGCTATCAATCATGCAGGTAGCCTTTAATAATATTTGTCTGTCCTTTTACTTTGATCTAATTTCTGTACTTTGTTCATAGCTAGACTTATCTTTTCTTTTCTTTTTATCATGGTTTGATTTCTGTACTTCATTTGTAGCTGTTCTTTCTGTTAAATTTGATGCAACTTTATGCATCTCATTCATGTATAGGAATTTGGTATGCTACAATAAATTTTCTTTTAAAAGGTTTGTGTAATTAGCTTATTAGTCAGCACGCTATTTCATTCATGTTCCGCCACTGTAGCTATTTTCCTAATGCCTTCAGTTCCTGTATGTGTTTCTTCTATTGTTAGAGTGAATGCCAGCAACTTCTTTGTGAAATTTTGCGGGCAACTCCCGAAGCTGCCACCGCTGATGCAGCTGTCCAGACAGCTAGGCTTGCAAACAAAGATCCAGTGAAGGAAAAGAGGCAAGTATTCACCAACAGTGGTACTACATTGATCACTACCTTTTATTCTATATTTACAATATACTCCCTCCGTTTCGTTTTATTTGTCACTGGCTAGTTCAAAAATGAACTAGCCGGTAACAAATAAAACGAAACAGAGGGAGTAGTAAGCAAGCTCATGATTCTGTAATCTCACAAGCAATGGATGATGATCTGATTTAGTCTACTTAAGCTGTGACGTGCCTTTCACTGCCTCTTTTTATGTACATGGAAGCTAAAAATGTGGAAGTTTTGAATTGTTGCATAGGAATCTCCTGCAATGCATTTTTGCTAGTTTTTTATAGGCTGTAGCTTTAAGTTTCAGATGCGGTTCACAGGCAAGAGATGCATCTGTTCTGACTGTGTTAAAGCGAGGAAGTTAGGGTTCACAATTCTTTTAACATAAAATTGATATGAACAAAAGCATCTAATATTTAATAATACTCATATAGGGTAGGCACTGCACTTGTTGATTGAAAGGACTTCAAATTTGCACTTGTTGGCATTCTTGTTGTTTGCACTTCCAGAATCTTTATGACCACTGTACTGCTCGAGTTCCAGAATCTGGCACCAGCCAGCATGGCAGCATATCACAAATTGCACTACTGTCACTGTATCCATGAGGGTTTGTGATTCATGCACTTGATGACTAGTGATTTTTAAGATGGATCTAACTTTGGATCAAATTCATGTGTTCGAATGGTTTGGATTGTTGAATATTTATGTACACGATAATAATTTCAAACATATAATCATGTTCCTGTTCTCCTTACAATACCGGTTTTCTCAATATTCTCACTGCAGGGATGGATCAGAAGGCCTTTCTTTCGCTTTCCGCATTAGTGATGCAGCAAATTCAGTGCCCAGCGAAGGTACTTACTGGCTTTTATGGGTGCTATAATTATCTCTGCGTGCTTTTTATTTTTGTTTAGACATTTGTCATGCACCTTAACTAATTACTGCTTTTACACGGCTCTATATATTGCTTTGTTATTACTTGATGACATGATGCCAATGCTATGTACGATTATGATCTGCCACAGGTCAAGGGTGGCGAAGAAATTCAAGTGTGCCACAAGAAGGGTATGGAACAGCAAATATTATACCTGACCAAGGAATTTTCCTAGCCGCGACAGTTTACCGTCCTGTCTTTGAGGTGACCTTTGCCGCAGTTATTTGTCGTGCGTGCATACTGCAGTATCATCACTGTGTTGTTTATGCAATCTTATTTTGCAGTTTATGAATAAAATAGGGTTGATGTTGCCTCAGAAGTACTTGCAACTTGGGTAATGTGCTATATCTTTCAACCTCAATTTCTGTTGATAGTCAACTTGCACTTTATGTGGATCTTTTCCCTGTACGCAATGTAAAGTTTGAATGTTCATCTCTTGATGTTAATGGATCCATACTGGCTTTATATAGTATCATTAAAGCCGATGTGGCCTTTTGGGTTTTATGTTACCAAAAACAATGGCACTTTATTTCTATATTTGAGGACCTACCATTCTCTTTCCCATTGTTTTTCCTTTTTTGAATTTGTTAATGAATAGTTGCACTGTGTTGAAATTCCCCACAGTTTTGTGTAAAGAAAGCTAGGAAGATTTTTGTTCAATTTTCTCATTTTTCCTAGAAGCTGACTAGCTAGTATGAAATTTTAGAGGAATGGTAAAATACACAAGGGAGCAAGTAAACCAAGTGGAAACCCAAGGGTGTTGAATTTATAGAATCAAGAATCTGCCTAGTACTTCTTGGAAAAAATAGGCTTTGTAAAACTAAGTCGTGGAGCCTTCATTCTTCAAGGAAGGATGTATGATATCATTTCAGATCAGTGTTTAAAAGTTGTTGCCTGGGCGACGCCTAGGCGCTCTGGCCCGGACGCCTGGATTCGCCGCCTCGCCTAGAACACCATGGCTGGCCCTGGCCCCTTCGCTCTGCTCCGGCCTCTATCTCTTCCAATCCCAGGTGGCCAGGCCTCACCCACCTCTGCTGAGTTGTTGCTACCGTTTGTCTCAAATTGTTCTTGGATTGGTGCTGGTGCATCAAATCTGTATTGCTGTGAGCTTCTGGGCTGCTGACTTGCTGGGCGTCTAACTGGTCACCCAGGTGGCTAGGCAGGCACCTTGGCTTCCAGGCGCCCATTTAAAACCTTGTTTCAGATGTTAGTGTCTTTTTTTTTTTCTGAAGGGTCTATGATATTATTCCATATGTCGGTGTATAATATTGGTTGTGCGATCATGATGTTACAGAGGGTGACCTTGTATGACCTGAAGAAGTGCTAGGGAATTTAGTACTGAGCCTTGTATAAGTTATTTTATTCCAAAACTATGATCAGCTTATTTATGGTTAAACACAAATTTGGTGGAGATTGTTTTTTTTTTGAAGTTTGAAGTTTACTTTGTAATCACACTTTTCCCTATCCTGGTAATAAATGTGGTCATGAGTCGTGCCAATAATAGGGTGTAAAGCTGAGTCCTTGTCAAGTTCGTTAAATAGTTTCAGCTTGCTAATTGTATCAAGTTCTGGTCTGGTATGATGATTGTGGATTGTCAGTTCCTATATAATCTAATTCATCATTGCTAAACAAGGATCTAAGGGAATGTTCATCCTGATTAAGTTTTCAAGCTTAATTAAATCTAGAACATGCTTATTTACTAGCCCCGTTAAACTTATGCAGGAATGATGGCTTATTGGCTTTTGTAAATAACTTTTTAAAGGAGCACTTCTTGCCAGCAATATTTGTGGATTACAGAAAATGTGTTCAGCAGGCTATATCCAGTAAGTAAATACTTATCAGCATACGGTGAAGTGTAATTGTAATTTGTGATACCATTGCCCTGCCAGTTTTATTCAAGTAATGTGCCTCAGCTACGCGTCGAAAAAGGGCTTTATGTTAGTACCTAGTCTTGTGTTGGCAATTCAGCTAAGTCTCACTCCTCTCCTTTGTTTCTCACTGAATTGCAAGAATACTTGAGAATTTTCAGGTTATCCTATACGGTAAACGGTAGACAGTCGGTGGAGCTTTGTTTACTGTTTAGAAGATTTAGACGGCATTTAAACGGTGCTTAAACGGATTGAACGGTGTGTACTCTAGCAGTAAGAAAAAAATATTTTTTACTGCCCTGCTTTACAGTAGATGTTCAAATCAAGTTCAAACTCATGTTTGAAAATAAGAACCAATTTAACTTTGACATCATATAAAAATTAAAGAGACAATCACGATAAAATACCACCAAATAATAATATTGAGACTGACAAACAGTGCATGTAGAAACAAATATTTTGACCTTCAACGGCTAATGGTTGTTTTATTATATTTTTTGAAACACAAGTAATATTACTTTTGATTGTTTAAGTGAAGCTTAGAAAAAGTATTGATTTTAATCAATTTGGTGATATTAATTTAAAACCTGCATCTGACTTAGAATTGTAAGTTCACTATGCCTAAACAGTTGTAAACACGTTTAAAATCCGTTCCGTTTAGCCCGTTTAGGCCGTTTAAACGGGCGTTGACCCGTTTAAACGGGTCAACCGTTTAATCCAGCGTTTAGGGGCTAAACTGCGCAGTTGCCCTCTGTTTAGCATTTAAATGCGTTTAAACAGACCGTTTAGGATAACACAAATTTTGTGCTGCTGAACTGTGCAGCTATAACAGCCACTGACCCTTTACTTATAGTAGGGGAGGGAGCCGGATTAGACCGGTTAAACCTCCTACATTACAGGATCTTAAGCTAACAACCCTGTTGACCAAGCCTTTAACGGCTAAACTCCCTATAGAACAGGTCTGCTACTGACGGGTTCTATTAACCACCAGCTAACAGCTGCACACATGTTATTTGGACATTCCGAAAAGCAAAACAAACTCTGAAACTGCTAGACATAACAAAGACATAACAACATTTCTCCCCTAAGGCTAGTGTTTCAGACTTGCCTTCAACTGAACCATCCCAATTCTGGCCCTTTTCCTGAAACCCCAGCTTTCCCAGTGCCTTTGTTCCAATGTCGGCCAATTGATCCTTTGAGTTGATGAACTCCACAAGGATGCTCCCATCTTCAACACACTCCCTCACATAGTGGTAGCGGACCCTTATGCGTTTGCTGTGCTCATGGAAGACTGGGTTCTTCATCAGTGCAAGCACCGATTTGTTATCCACCCGGAGCTCCACGGACTTCGCTTCTTCTTCCCTTAGATCAGCCAGCAACCATGCTAGCCAGACACCTTGCGTCGATGCGGCGGACCGGCGGTAGTGGCGATATACTCTGCTTCGCACGACGACCTGGCCACCACGCGCTGCTTAAGGGAGTGCCAACAAATCAAGCTTGCGTCGAGGAAGAAGAGCATCCCAGAGGTGCTGTGGCTGTTGTCGATATTGTCAGTGTAGTCGTTGTCGCTGTAGCCGGCAAATTTTGCGCCGCTGCAGCAGTGCTGATAGAAGCAGCCGTAGTCGATTGTCCCCGCCACGTAGCGCAACACCCTCTTCAAAGCCGCCATGTGCTCCACTGTCGGCCTTTGCATGAAGCAGCTGAGATACCCGACGGTGGACGCCAAATCCGGCCGAGTGTGCACTAGGTATCGAATACTTGATCAGGCTTCGATATAGGGACGAATCCTCATCCTCTGCTGCGAAATCGCGGCTCAATTTCAGCCGTTGCTCCATCGGCGTTTGAGTCGGATTGCACTCCGCCATCTCCCCTGCTCCTAAGATCTTCACCGCGTAGAGCGATTGGGACAATCCAATCCCGGCTGCACTCTGTTTCACTTCCAATCCGAGGTAAAATGTCAACAATCCAAGGTCTGCCATATTGAATTGCCTCTTCATCTCATTCCTTGAAGCGTGCAATTGCGCGTGGCGCTGTCTCGATGATGATCAAGTCGTCGACATAAACTTTGACGATGAGGCGACCGTGATTCTTTCCTCTGCAGTGGATGGCTGGCTCATGATCACTCTGACGGAACACTAATTGCTGAAGGGTTCATCGAGCTTGGCACAACAAGCTCGCGGCGTTTGCCTTAGTCCGTAGATACCTTCATATGACTCATCGCACTGGTGTCCAGGTACCACCCTTCACCTTGAGCGTCGTCGCCATCGGAGCCAATGAAAGCATGTTCTTCTGGCTCATGAAGGTGAAGATTGCGCAGCGGTGGCGGCGTGACAGAGTCTTTGTCGAACTTCGAGACCCGCTCCATCAGTAATGTTTCTTCATCCTCCTTGCGGCGAGATTCACCCGCTTCTTGCGCGGAGCACGACAATCTCGCGCCCAATGGCCCTTCTTACCACAATTATGACAAATGTCATCGGCGCTCTTCTTCTTCTGTTCGGACTTTTGATTCTTCGACTCAGACTTGTCGGATCCTGATTTGTACAGGGACTGACCCCGTTTCTCCTTCAATTGCGCTTGCCACTGCTCCTCCGTGACCAATAGCTTGCTGTTGGGGGCCGAGTCCTCCTCATCACCGCGGTCTTCAATTGCTCGAAGGCGGTCGATGATTTCCTCAATTGACATCACCGAGATGTCGAGTGTTGGAGTTCCGAACTATTTTCGTTGTTAATCTGCCGGGGGAGACGACAACTATATATAGAAGTTCCCCGTACAACTTGAAACTTGACTCTAATTTCACTTGGACTCTATCTCTAATAGCAAAATTGTGTTCAACTTGGGCACCCCCTAATCTCTAGTTTATTCTAGAGAACGTGATTAACTTAAACACACTCTCTTAATCACGTTTTCTAGGACACACACTAATTTAGGATGTAGACTCACTACACCCTCCAAGATGAACACACCATCTTGGCCAACCATGGGACGAACACATCACCCCCTGGGATGAACACATCATCCCGTATGACTTTGGTACTGTTATAACTGAATTCTTACTCTCATTGAAGAGAGGATGACACCAGAGAGTTGGGACAATTTTTTTCTATTCCTCACACAATGCCATACCCTCCAAGGGGTTGATGGTACATTATTTATAGGCTGCTATCCAGCCAAGGTGCTGCTGTCCTAGCTGCTCTAAAAGCAGTCCAAGATGCCATGCATGGTGCCATGCTAACTGCTGTCCTAGCTGCTCTAAAAGCAGTCCAAGATGACATGCTAACTGCTGTCCTAGCTGCTCTAAAAGCAGTCCAAGATGTTGTCCTAATTTGGGCCACAAAGACCATGCAAAGATGCTAAAGTACAAGAGCATTCAAAGATGATAAAGTGCACAAGAGTTATTCCAGCATTCTCCCCCTAAGTCTTGTGCGCCATCTTGTGGAAGAGTTGGACTTGGACCATCTTGATCCTGTAGCAAAGCTCAAGGAACTTGATCCTCCCATGGGGCTTGGTGAGCAGGTCCGCAAGCTGATCCTTGGTGTTGATGTAGCTGGCCTTGATGCTCCCTTCCTCCAAGCAACTTCGGATGAAGCGGTACCTCACCCGGATGTGTTTGCCCTGTTCATGAAAATCAGGGTTCTTTGCCAAGGCCAGAGCGGACACGTTGTCCACCCGGAGTTCCATTGCTCTAGTGTCTCTGTCGAGGAGATCATCAAGCAGTCGAACAAGCCAAAGCGTCTGAGTCGAAGCGGTGGAGGCCGCTATGTACTCGGCCTCCCAGCTGGACATGGCCACCACCTGCTGCTTGACCGACTGCCAGCTAACGAGGCACTTGCCGAAGAAGAAGAGGATCCTGCTCGTGCTCTTGCTAGTGTCGATGTCGTCGGCGTGGTCGCTGTCGTTGTACCCGACAAGGTGTGCCTCCCCAGGGCACCTCGGGTAGTGGAGGCCGTGATCGAGAGTCCCCACAACATAGCGGATGATCCTCTTCACAACCTGCTGGTGCTACGTCGTCGGTCGCTGCAGGAACCGACTAACGTAGCCGACGGAGAATGCCAAGTCCGACCGTGTGTGGGCTAGGTAGTGAAGGCTCCCCACAAGGTGCCGGTACTGTGTAGCGTCCACCTCCTCCGTCGTGCTGTTGCGGCTCAGCTTCAGCCTCTCCTGCATCGGAGTGAGAGCTGGGTTGTAGTTTATGAGCCCAGCTAGCTCAATAATGCGCTTGGCGTAGGCGGTCTGTTGAAGCGTGATCCCAGAGTTGGCCTGGTGCACCTCAATCCCTAGGTAGAAGGAGAGGGATCCCAGGTCACTCATCTGGAAGGTGGCTTTCATCTCTTCCTTGAACGCTGCCACCTTCACATCCTTGGTTCCGGTGATCACCAAGTCGTTGACGTAGACACCCACCAGTAGGGTGTTTCCTCCATTGCCTCGCCGATAGATGGCCGCCTCGTGCGGCATTGCCCGAAGCCCATCCTCTTGAGCGTGGAATCCAACTTGACATTCCACGCCCGTGGTGCCTGCCGCAAGCCATAGAGGGCCTTGCGTAGGTGCAACACCTTGCCCTCCTTGTCAGGGAGTGCAAACACCAACGGTTGGTGTACGTAGACCTCCTCCTTCAAGTCGCCGTTGAGGAACGCCGACTTGACGTCCATGTGTTGGACACGCCAACCTTCTTGGGTAGCCAGCGCAAGGAGTCGCACAGATTTCATCCGTGCAAGGGGGCAAAGGCATCGTCGAAGTCGATCCCCTCCTGCTGCACGAAGCCGCGTGCCACCAAGCGACCCTTGTGCTTGACGATGGCGCCGACTTCATCCCTCTTCAGCTTGAACACCCACTTAAGGGTGATCGCACGGTGACCGCGAGGGAGGTTAGCAAGCTCCCAAGTGCGGTTCGTCTCAACCGCGTCCATCTCCGACTGCATCGCGGCACGCCATGCCGCGTGTTTCTCGGCCTCCGCGAAAGACCGAGGCTCGCCGTCGTCACACGCAAGGTGCAACTGCGCCTCCGGATCTTGATCATCTAGATCGTGAGGGGCCAGTCCCGGCATCGGCTCGTCGCCGAGAATGTTCTCTATCTTGCGATACCACAACGGCTCACCGTCGTAGCACGCGTCGAGGCGCTCCTCGTCGTGGGAGAGCGGAGTAACAAACTCCACGGGGTCGTGCTCGACGCGAGCTGACGACGGAGTGGACATGCCTGGAGGGGTGGCTGTCGGTGCTGGAGAGCGTGGGGTCGCCAGCTGAGGTGGAGGTGGACGCTCGGGGGCTGGGGTAGACACGCTCGGTGGAGAAGAGCTGCCTACTCCCCCAGCTCCCTTGAAGTGGACGTAGTCGACGATGAAGTCGTCGTTCGTCGAGGTCAAACCGTTGTTCACAGCCTTGTCCCATGCCCATCCTTGCCCTTCATTGAACACAATGTCGCGCGTCGTGTGCACCCTTTGTGTCTTTGGGTCGAAAATGCGGTAGGCCTTCGAGCCTTTCGCGTAGCCGATGAACACCCCAGGGGTGCTCCTGTCATCGAGCTTGCCGATTTGGCCAAGCTCCTTGGCGAACGCGAGGCAGCCGAAGACCCGTAGGTGAGAGACCATCAACTTGCGCCCATACCAAGCGTCGACGTCATGCCGTGGAGAGCCTTGGTGGGTGAACGGTTGAGGATGTAGACGGCCGTCACCACCGCCTCTCCCCAGATGACAGCCAACATTCCCCTCTGCTTGAGGAGGGCCCGAGTCATCTCCACAACTGTTGGGACGCTCGATCACGCCGTTCTGCTGCGGGCTGTAGGGCGCGGAGTAGTGGCGCTGAACACCCTCATTCGCGCAATACGACACGAATTCAGCCGCCGTGAATTCGCTGCTGTTGTCAGTGCGCAGCACGCACAACTTGCGGCCGCACTCCGCCTCCACAGTGGCCTGTGCGCGCCTGATGGCGTTAGCCTCTCCCTTGCTGCCAAGGACCACCACCCACATGTAGTGAGAGAGGTCGTCGTCAAGCAGCAGGAAGTAGCGTCGTCCTCCTGGTGTAGCCGGTGTCACCGGGCCACACAAGTCCCCGTGAACGAGCTTGAGCCGCTCCTTGGCTCGAAAGCTCGACTGCTGGGGAAAAGGAACCCGCCTTTGCTTCGTCACCACGCAGACGTCGCCAGAGCTGCTCCACGTGGTCAAGGCATGGCATGCCTCGCACCATCTCCTTGACACTGAGTTGCTTTAGGGCCTCGAAGTGAAGATGCCCAAAACGCTCGTGCCATTGCCATGCCTCGTCCTCCTGACAAGTGGCAAGACAACTGGTTGTGCTACCTGCACGTGAAGGACATAGAGTCGATTGTTGCCTCTAGTTACCTTGGCAAGAATGCGACAATGGCGATCCCAAATCCTCATGACTCCGTCCTTGATCTCCACGCGCGAACTGCTCTCATCCAGGAGTTTCTCAATGCGGGGATGTAGTAGACTCCGACGAGCAGCTGGTGTTCACCAGACTCAGCGGTGAGGATGACGGAGTCGACACCCTTGATCTCCACGCCGGAGGCGTCACCAAACCTGACGGAGCCTCAGACATTGGGATCAAGCTCGGCGAAGAACTCCCGTCGACCGGTCATGTGATGGGTGGCACCGGTGTCGAGGCACCCCCCGTCAGTCTTGTCGTTACTGGAGCCGTCGCCAAGAAAAACGTGTGCTCTTGGCTCATCAAGATGAAGGAGAGCCGCTTCGGTCGATGCCACTAGAGGTGGCTTGATGCTTCCGTGTGCCATGAGCAAAGCTGGCTCTTCCTCCACCTGTGCGACGTGGGCCTTCTCCTCCACTGTGCGATGTGGGCCTGGCCACGTCGTGGCTGTCGGCACTCCCTGGCCCAATGACCAAGCTTCCCAATGACCATGCTTGCCACAACTGTGGCAGGTGTCGTCTCGTGCCGGCTTGTGGTTGCCGGCGGCACCACCCTGGGCACCTCCGCGTGCACGTCCTTGCGCCCCGGCCTGGGCACCTCCGCGCCCCTTGCGCGACTTCCCGCGCTTGCGGCCGCCTGTCGAGGAAGAGGGCTCCCTCTTCTTCCAGTAACCCTGGCCAGCCTCTCACTGCTCACGAGTGAGATGAAGCTTCCCACCAATGGTGATAGGCCCGAGAGAGGCTGTGGTTCGTTGCTGTCGACGACCTTAAGGCGACCTATCGCCTCTTCGATCGACATCGTTGACAGGTCCAACAGAGACTCGATCGAGCGAGCGATCTGCTTGTACTTCTCGGGGATGCAACAAAAGAGCTTCTCGACATCTCTCTCCTCGTCGTAGGTGTCGTCGCCGAACTGCACCAACTTTTACAACAAAGTGTTGAGACGGAGAGCAAAGTCATCAACGTCCTCACCTGGCTTAAAGGCCAGGTTCTCCCACTCCTTGCGAAGCGCCTGTAGTGTGGTATTGCAGGCGCGGTTGCTGCCTATGCGTGCCGCAGCGATGGCGTCCCAGGCTTCCTTAGCAGTCCGCTTCTTGGAAAGCGAAAACTGCATCATGGGCAGGGCTGCAGCAATGCGAGCATCCAGCGCCCGTCGATCCTCGTAGTTGTCGACGTCGCTGTACCGAACTGCTTCCCACATGTGTCGCACCTGGAACCGCACTCTCATCACCACGGCCCACTCGACGTAGTTGGTCTTGGTGAGGGTAGGCCACCCACCGTCGGGACCGACGTCCCTGACAATGGCTTGGACCCCGTGGTGTTCATGGTACCTGTCCGGGGAGGGAGAACCGCGCCGCCTGTAATGTCCGCGTTCTCTGTCGACCCAGTCGCCGTTGCCAGGAGCACCACCAGCGCGTCTGCGCTCGTCTGGGCTGCGGCTGTCGCGCCCATGGGGGCGCACGGCTGCTCGCTGCACCTCCCGTGCTCGCGTCGCCTCCCTCGCCGACCTGAGCTCATCGTTGACGCCGCCGTCGATAGAGCCGCTGGAGCTACTGCCGTGCAGAGCCTCCAGCTCCGCTGCCGCCACACGCGCTACAGTCGCCGTGACCGCTGCCTCCACTTCCGCCCTCGCTACTGCCAGTTTTGCCACCGCCAACCTTGCCGTCATTGCTGCCGTCGCCGCAGTCTCTGCCGCCGCTCGCTCGCGCTCCTCTGCTACGGCGACCTCCGTCTGTCGTGCGCTCGAGGCTATCGAGCACTGAAACTGTCTGTCAGACATCGCGCACTACTGGGGGGCTGGTGTGTCAGGAAGACAAGCTGCTGCTCGTCTGTGTAGGAGAGGGATGAGCTGGGGTAGCCGGTGTTCCTGCTACCGGTTGCGGACATAGAGTCGCGAGAAGGAGATGAGCAGGAGATGTTTAGGCTGCAGGATAGAACCTGGCTCTGATACCAAGTGTTAGTAGCTGAATTCTTACTCTCATTGAAGAGAGGATGATACTAGAGAGTTGGGGCAAGTTTTTTGTCTATTCCTCACACAATGCCATACCGTCCAAGGGGTTGGAGATACATTATTTATAGGCTGCTATCCAACCAAGATGCTGCTGTCTTGGCTGCTCTAAAAGCAATCCCAGATGCCATGCAAGCTGCCATGCTAACTGCTGTCCTAGCTGCTTTAAAAGCAGTCCAAGATGCCATGCTAACTGCTGTCCTAGCTGCTCTAAAAGCAGTCCAAGATGCTGTCCTAATTGGGGCCTCAAATACCATGCAAAGATGCTAAAGTACAAGAGCATTCAAAAATGCTAAAGTGCACAAGAGTTATTCCAGCAGGGACGAACACATCATCCCCGAGACGAACACATCATCTCGTACACTGACACTTATGAGACGAAAACATCATCTCTGGATGAACACATAATCCTGGACACAAATTTGGAGCGAACACATCATCCCCTAGGATGAACACATCATCTTGAGCACTGTTCCATGTGATATCAAAGCAAATCTCCTTTCGATGCGAAAAGTGCCGTCTCATATTCCTTGTTCTTGGGACACTCACTGGCAAAATGTCCACACTTCCGACAAGTGTCGGAAGTGTAGCACTAAATCTTTCTCTTGTCAACTTTCTTCTTCTTCTGACCACCATCTTTTGCCTCTTCAGCTTTCCACTCTTCCCTTGTCAAAAGTTTCTCACCATCCTTTGTCTCTCTTGCTTTCCACTCCTCCCTTGTTAAGTAGAGTCTCTCTTTATGTTCTTGGTTGTTGAAGCCATGCACTCGTTCCTCATGTGCCTTGAGTCTATCAACAAGCTCCTCCACAATCGTCTTTAAATCAACTAATTGCTCAGTGGTAGATGTGATATGGAGGAATTTCGACGTCAAAGTCCGTAGCAATTTCTTCATGATATAATATTCTTTAACTTCACCTCCAAGACCACGGATCTTTGTAACGATGGTCATCACCCTTGTGGCAAAGTCGTCAATGGAGCCTCCTCCGTTCATATGCATCACGTCAAACTCGTTTCGAAGAGTTTGAATTCTTGCTTCCATCACATGTTCTTCACCCAAAAAATTTAGTCTTGATCATCTCCCAAGCATCTTTGGCCGTCTGTTGCTCGAAATTCGCATGAGTGTCTTCATCAATTGCGTGGTAGAAGGCTGCAAGAGCCAATTGATCTTGCTCTGTATCAAGTTTGTCTTTCGTCCCCTCCCCAACTTTTCATACTCTCGCACCTTCAAAAATACCTTCATCTTGATGATCCATGCTGTATAGTTCATATTCGTTAGTAGGGGATATTGCAATGCCATTGTTTTTCCCTCCATGTCGCATAGATCTCCTGTGTGCGTTTAGCAAGTCAATCGAAGACTGGTACAATTGATTGGGTGTACCCAACAAAACTCAGACGAACAGGCCGACCCGGTCACGAGGCCCTTTGTCCTTCTTTTAATCACCAGTGCTAGAACCACATTCAAGGCCCAACCCACGGTCCGGTTCAGCCCAACTGCTTGTCTGAACAACCGAGCCCTCTGGTGCCGCAACCGCAGGAAGCCTCGCCCGCAGCCGCACGAAGCCACCGCCTGTGACCTAACCGCTGCCGTCCAACTCCAGTCGAGCGCCGCCGGAGGCTCAATTCGCCTTCAATTCACTAGGATCCGTGAGCCTCGCCGCATTTCTCCTCCAATTAAGTGCTTTGATCTCCGACGAGCTGTCGCCTCCGTCCCTGCTTCGCGCACGCCGCGCCGCCTCTAGGTCTTCGCACGCTGTACTAGCGCCGGATTCACGCCCTACTTGCCTCGAGGAAGTACGTCCTGATCTCAGCCTTGCTCTGATACTAATTGTTGGAATTCTGAACTATTTTTTTGTTAATTTGCCAGAAGAAACGACAACTATATATAGAAGTTCCCCTTACAATCTCAAATCTGACTCTGATTTGACTTGGACTCTATCTCAAATAACAAATTGTGTCTGACTTGGACACCCCTAATCTCTAGTTTATACTAGCGAACGTGATTATCTTCAACATCAAGGATCGACTCAATTGCAACGGCGACTTGCACATACCTCTTCGGCACCACCGGTACTTGGCAGCGACCTTCTTGGGGTCCTTTGGGTCATCGAGTATTTCCAGCTCCTGTACAATCTTCCTGTGGCACAACGTGAAGTCGTCAAGCGACTCGCCGTCGAGAAATACCACATTCTCGTATTATCGCTGGACGCGTTGCGCCGCCGCCGTCCTCGCGCGGTCAGAGCTGAGTGGGGATGTCTCCATATGATCCTAGGCGGCTTTGGCAGAGGGCTTTGCCGCCAATGTCGACGCCATCTCCAATGGAATGTCGCGGAGCAGCACCTCCATGGCCATTTGATCTTCCATCTCATTGGTGGTGCCGACACTGATGGCCGTCCACCATCCTCGCGCACGGAGCATTACCTGCATCATCGACGACGAATCGGAGTAATTGGTCTTCGTGAGCAGCGGGAATTGCCATCTCACCTCACGCATGGTCCGCACCGAAGCTGGACTCGGCATACGGCTCTGCCGTCCACGACGGCGAATAGGCGATGGTGACTGCGGCCGACGCCTGATGGGGGATTGAGAAGTGAGAAGCACGTGGGGCAGTCGACATTGTCGCGGTTCAGAACCTGGCGCTCTGAGTCCAATTGTTGGCAATTCAGCTAAGTCTCTCACTCCTGTCCTCTGTTTCTCAGTGAATTGCAAGAACACTTGAGAATTTTGTGCTGTTGAACTGTGCAACTATAACAGGGACTCACCCTTTTTTTTTATAGTAGGGGCGAGAGCCAGATTAAACCGGTTAAACCTCCTACATTAGAGGATCTTAAGCTAACAACCCTACTGACCAAGCCTCTAACGACTAAACTCCCTAAAGAATAGGTCTGCTACTTAACATCTTGTAGCACATATGCTTCAATCTGGCCGCACGCCTTGAGTTCCCTGAGCTTGCAGGGTGATTCGCCCTCCTCGAACACCGTGTGCAGCTTCCCCACGCTGCACTAACCATCATCGTGCACGCACGTGCTTCACCGATTAGTTCGGTCGATTACTTGCGAGACTCAAGGCGTGGACTTGAGGCACCCACACGTCGTAGACAAGTGGGTGGTTTGCGGCGCTGGCCGAGGCGATGGCAGAACCGAATATGATCGTCGAGACCTTCGTCACGCCCAAGCCCATGTGCTTTGAGGAGGTGGTGGTGTTCTAGATGGACATGGAACGTCTGAGCAGCCAGTGGCTGCTCGAGGCGTTCGACTTCATGAGGTGCAAGGCTAGAGCTCACTGCGGCGTGGACGTGCCGAGTTATGGGCGTTCGACTTCATGAGGTGCAATGCTAGAGCTCACTGCAGCGTGGATGTGCCGAGTTACGAAAGCTGCGGTGAGCTGCACATCACGCTTCTGTTTCGCTCGGTCGGCTTGGAAGAGCTGGACTCGATATGTGTTGCTAGTTTTGCTAGTCACCAAATGTGTACCCAAGGTATTTGCTTCTTTTGCTAAAATACACTCGAGCTTTACCCAGAAGCATTGACCATGTGGAGTGTTTTGTCATGAGGACAGACAAGAGGGAGGTCTGTTCGGTTGGGCTGGGCTTGGCTAAGTAGAACGATGTGGAAAGAAGAGCACAAATGGGATGGTGGACCTGAGTTCTGTTGATGTTAGTCACATCCAAGGGGGGTGTATCCAAGGACGTGGCAAAGGTAGCTCACGAGTACCGTATGTGTCCATGATGAGAATAGTGCTCGAAATGATGTGCTCATCACAGGGGATGATTTTTTCACCCCAAATTCGTGCTTGGGATGATGTGTTCGTCTCATAGCTGTTTGTGTATGAGATGATGTGTTCGTTCCATAGTCGTGCATGACGATGTGTTCATCCTCGGGTTGTAGTGCCTACCCCAGGACTGTAGTATCCAACCCAAATTTATGTTCGAAATGTAGTGTCCATCCCAGGGCATGTAGTGCCTATCCCTTAGTGTGTATCCCTTAGTGTGTGCAGGGTGAAGCGACCATCCTAGAGTGTAGTGTCCACCCTAAAATTAGTGTGTCCCGAAAATATAATCAAAGGAGTGATTGTTGAGTCTAATATTGTTTTTCTAGAATATTCTAGTATAATAAGTAGAGTCCAATTTAGATTTGGAGTGTCTATTTGGAGTTAAGTTAGAGTTCAATCAGGAGTCCAATAGTCATATGGATTGTAATCAAAACCATAGTTATTGAGGTGGTAAGGCGACCACCCTCCTTTTTACTTTTTAAGCGATAAGGCATAAGTTTAGGCGACACTTTAGTACAACAACCAAGCCTTTGTCCCAAACAAGTTGAGATCGGTTAGAAATGAAACCCAACAATTTTGAAGAAAAGTAATAGAAAATAAGATGAAAGTAAAATAATAATAATAAAAAATACAAATAAAATAAGATTCTACACTTTATTTATTTTAGAAATGGGTTAATAAGAAAGAAGATAAGAGTTACAAATTACGAATAAACTAAGATTCTGGCACATGAATTGCTAATTTCCATGCAGTCCTATCGTGAGCCAAATCTCCAGTTATGTCCCACTCATTTAAGTCTCGTTTCACCGCCTCCTACCATGTCAACCTTGGTCGACCTCTACCCCTACTAAAATTTTCTTTACTCTTTATAATCCCACTGTTAATCGGTGCTTTTGGAGGTGTCTGCTGGACATGCCCAAACCACCGTAGGCGATATTGGACTAGCTTCTCCTCAATCGGTGCCATCCCTACCCTATCACGTATCACCTCGTTCCTAATTTTGTCTCTTTTTGTGTGACCGCACATCCACCGTAGCATGCGCATCTCTGCAACACTCATTTGTTGGACATGTTGCCTTTTAGTTGGCCAACATTCTGCTCCATACAACATCGCAGGTCTGATCACCGTCCTATAGAATTTTCCTTTCAATTTTTGTGGAACTTTCTTATCACATAAGATTCCAGATGCTTGTCGCCACTTCATCCACCCGATCTTGATCCTGTGGCAAACATCTTCGTCAATATCACCATTGCTTTGTAACATTGATCCTAACTATCGAAATATGTCTCTCCTAGGTACTACTTGTCCTTGTAAACTAACATTACCATCCTCGCACCCGACATCGCTAAAGTCACATCTCATATACTCAGTCTTGGTTCTATTAAGTCTAAACCCCTTAGACTCTAAGATCTGCCTCCATAGCTCCAATTTTCTATCAACACCATCCCTAGTTTCATCTACCAACACTACATCATCAGCAAAGAGCATACACCAAGGGATATCCCCTTGTATATCCTTCGACACCTCATCCAGCACTAAGGAAAAGATGTAAGGACTTAAGGCTGATCCTTGGTGTAACCCTATTGTGATAGGAAAAGTGTCGGTTTCACTATCTCTTACGCGCACACTTGTCACCACATTATCGTACATATCCTTGATAAGGTTAATGTACTTTGTTGGGACTTTCTGTTTCTCTAGTGCCCACCACATGACTGGTCTTGGTACCTTATCGTATGCCTTCTCCAAGTCAATGAACACCATATGTAGATCCTTCTTTTGCTCCCTATACCTCTCCATAAGCTGACGGAGTAAGAAAAGACATTGGTCACTTTCCTCAAGTGGTGTTCAATCACTCTCTCCCAGAGCTTCATAGTATGACTCATGAGCTTAATTCCTCGGTAATTAGTACAACATTGAACATCTCCTTTATTTTTGAAGATGGATACTAGAATACTTTTTCACCACTCTTCATGCATTTTGTTTGACTGAAAAATGCGGTAGAATAGTTTAGTGAGCCATAATATTGCTACATCTCCCAGACATCTACACACCTCAATGGGGACATCATCGGGGCCGCGAGCCTTTCCTCCTTTCATCCTTTTTAAGGCCTCTCTAACCTCAGACTCTTGTATTCTCCGCACAAGTCGTCTGTCGGTGTCATCAAATGAGTCATCCAACTCGAACCTAATACTCTCATTCCCGTCATTGAATAGTCCATTGAAGTAGTCCCACCATCTGTTCCTAATTTCTTCCTCCTTCAATAGAATTTGGCCTGCCTCATCCTTAATGCATTTGACTTGGTTGAGATCTCTCACCTTTCTCTCGCGAAGTTTCGTCATCTTGTATATATCCTCTTTGCCTTCTTTTGTCCCTAGCCTCTCATATAGCGCATCATAGGCCTGCCTCCTTGCTTTACTCACAACACGCCTTGCATTTTTCTTAGCCTCTTTATACTTCACCATGTTATTTGCGCTTCTCTCATGATGTCAGGTCTTATAAGACTACTTCTCCTTAATAGCCTTTTGTACATCTTCATTCTACCACCAAGTGTCTTTATCTACAAGTTTCTTATCTTTTGTCCACCCAAACACCTCCCTAGCTGCCTTCCTAATGTAAGTCGCCATCTTCACCCACATACTATCCACATATTCCTCTTCGCTCCAAGGTCCTTCCGTGATCATCCTCCTTTTGAATGATTGTTGCGCCTCATCCTTCAACTTCCACCACTTTGTTCTTGCGATTTTAATACCTTTGTCTCGTGACACACGCACGTGGAAACGAAAGTCGGCTACCACAAGTTTATGTTGTGGAACAACACATTCCCCAGGAATCACCTTACAATCTAAACATGCCCCTCTCTCCCTTCTCCTGGTGAGGATACAGTCGATTTGACTAGAATGTTGGGCACTAGTAATGGTCACTAAGTGAGATAGTCTCTTCTTAAAGAGCGTGTTAGCTACCAATAGGTCATAGGTTACGGCAAAGTCTAGGATATCCTTACTCTCCTGGTTTCTATCGCCACACCCAAAACCTCCGTGTACCCCCTCAAAACGTACGTTAGTTGTACCTACATGACCATTGAGATCTCTTCCTATGAAGAGCTTCTCGGTTACCGGTACACTACTAACCATATCCTCCAAGTCCCCCCCGAAATTGTCTCTTAGTGCTCATGTCGAGCCCAACTTGTGGGGTGTAAGCACTAATGACATTCGAGATAAGGTCCCCCACAACTACCTTGATTAGGATGATCCTATCCCCTCGTCTACAAACATCTACTACTCCATCCTTGAGGCTCTTATCTATTAGGATGCCTACCCATTCCTAGTTCCAATCGAGCCAGAATACCAAAGCTTGAAACCGGTATTCTCAATCTCTCTCGCCTTTTGACCTGCCCATCTAGTCTCTTGTACACAAAGGATATTTACACGCCTCCTAATCGCAACGTCCACTAACTCTTGTAGCTTTCCCGTCAAGGATCCTACATTCTAACTACCCACCCGAAACCTAATTTTCTCGGCTAGCTTCCTTACCCTTCGCATCCGTCGAGGAAGATGCAAAGACCCTTGTTCACTTAACACTATATTCGGGCGATGATGTAGCACGCCACTAAGGTGGTGGCGATCCGGTCCTCGCTCATTTAACACCACATCCGGGTTCCGATATGGCGCGCCACTAAGGCGGTGGCGACCCGACCCTCGCCCACTTAACACCATACCCGGGTTCCGGTATGGCGCGTCGCTAAGAGGGTTACGCCCCAACGAATTTCCATTTGGTTTCATTTCCTTGAGAATGGCTAAGTTTAGTTGCTGGCTCGCCAAGCCTATCACAACCCCTCCTCCTTTACCCGGGCTTGGGACCGGCTATGTCATGAAAACATAGGCGGAGTTCGAGGCGACACTTTAGTAATATGTAAAAATAGGAAATGATAGGAATGCTGTCCCAAGTTCCAAATAGGTAAGGATGATAATGATTGAAGTAGCAATTAGCAAATAGAAGTAGTTCAACATAAATCAACATAATAGACTAAAAGTCTAACATTAGGAATATCATCTTTCAAGTTTGTCTCAATAGCCATTGTCGAACTCATTTTGAATATTAGGATACCTCAAAAATTATGTGAGACACTGCAACAAATTGGGAGTAGAGGAGCACCAACAACAAGTAGGCAGCAAGACGTCCTCGCCTCAGGGCGCCTTAGGACATCTTAGGTAGAAGATTAAGGTGACAAGGACGCCCTAGGCTTAAAAACCGCCCTACCGCTTAAGCATGCTTAAGCGACGCCTTAATAATAATGATCAAAACACTTTGTAAGGGGCCTTTACATACAACCGCCTGCCCCTCATCCAAATCAAGAAAATCAGAAGGCAATTTTCATGTCGAATTGGTCCTGGAATTATAACAACGACTATAGCTCCGACTAGGGTCGACTAGTCGCCCTAATCGACCTAGTCGGTGGTCAGATGACTAGGGTTGACTAGGCGATTTGTACTCAACTAGACGACTTGAAAACATTTGGTATATTAGTTGTTTTTTCTAAAGAAACAGAGTATATTATTTTCCACAGTCATTTTCAGTGTTATCCTAAACGATAAACGGTAGACAGTCAGTGGAGGTCTGTTTACCGTTTAGATTGTCTAAACAGCGTTTAAACGGTGTTTAAACGGATTAAACAGTTTGTACTGTAGCACCTGAAGAGAGTTCATTCCAGTTTACTTTTGAACAAGATCTTGCTTGTACCTCAACTAAACGGCAGATTTAGTACAAATTTGCATAAAAATATGAATTATGAGCGGTACACGGGCAGTGCAGCAGGGGTGGCAGTACCCCAACAAGGAAGCTGGGGAGGAGCAAAGCAGGGAAGAAACAGGGGTGACGGCGGCCCGACACATGGGGAATGGCAGAGGGGGCGGAGGCATGGATCGGCGGCGGCGACATGGAGTGGCGGCGTACAGGGAAGGGTGTTGGGGATGGAGCGTAATAGGCAGGAAGCTATGTTTTATGGAGCCCTGCGTGCTTGCTCCTTTGCCTAAACGGTTGAAAACGTGTTTAAACCCGTGTAAAATCCGTTTCGTTTATCCTATTCTGCTCGTTTAAGTGGTCGTTGACTGGTTTAAACGGGTCAACGGTTTAATATTTATTTAGGGCCTAAACTACACAGTGAAGCCTATATGGCTGTTTAGGATAACACTGCTCATTTTTATCTAAGATCTCCGGGCTCGTGTTTGTAAATTGTAATGTTATGCACCTTAAATAGCCTCTTGACTTATGTTTGTTTTTCACCCTACATTGTGCTCTTGGCCGTCAATATCAAACTGTCCTGTCACTACGGCGGCGACCTAGGGTTCCTCGCGACCGTGGTGCGGCTGGGTGGTGTGTGTCGGGAATGGATAAGGAGAGGAGTGGGCGTGCGTGTTATACTGACGTGTGGGACCACGGGTCTAGTGCCTGTCTTGTGGGACCGGAGGGATGCCTCTGAGTACTTGTATCAGACCCTGTCGTGTGGTAGGGGCAAGCAGTAACAAACCCGTAACAGAATTGGTTGAGCTCTCTCGATCTCTTCCTTATCGCCTCGCCGACCGCTCGTTGGCGACCACGCGAGATCTCACGACGAGGTGGTGGCGCACTTCTGTCTATGGGTATCATAGTTGGTAATCAGAGCCTATCCCTCTCTGGTACCTGAATTTTTTTCGGGGAGGGGCTCGTTTCTCTGGCATTCGGAGTGTTTGGTGGTTTTCTCGGAGATCAGGGAATAGCCGACTTGTTGCTGTGCTGTTCATTAGGGTGTTGCGACGGTGCCGACCACTAAACCTTCTGCACAAACTCGCTTAGTGTTGGAAGCTATGGACGAGATAGCAAGTATGGAGGATGAACGTTGGGACAGGATGTTTGGGTTACTGCAGGACATGTCCAAGCGTATGGATGCTTCTGATCAGGTATAGAAGGAGTTGTTGGGGAAACAAGTTTTGAAGGAATCCATGGTGGAATAGGCTGCCAAGGAGAGGGACATGATGTCCAAGCAGATCGCAGCAACGGGTAAACAGGTGTCCATACTGACGCTGGAGAGGATGGCTGAGGACATGAATCAGCAATCTGAGAGTAGATCTGGGTCACCTGCGAGGAGGAGTGAGTCTGGAGTCCTCAGAATGAGACGACCACCACCACCACCCCCTCCTGGTGGAGGTCCACAGACAAGTAGAATGAGAGACGAGGTTAGGATGCCCACTGGACCAACTCAGAGAAGGAATGAAGGACATCATGGTGACAGATCTCTGTTGAAACTCACTTTTCCAAAGTTTCATGGAGATAATCCTACTATTTGGTTGGATAAGTGTTTGGACTATTTTTCCATTTTCAATGCTACTGAATCATTCTGGGTGAGGGTAGCATCAATGCATAGGGAAGGCAATACAACAAAGTGGCTTCAGGTCTACAAAATGACTTCAGAATTGGGGGATTGGAATCAGTTTGCAGCTGCAGTGAAGGAAAAGTTTGGAGCCTATGAGTATCCTCAAGCCATGTATGACTTGATTCACTTGAGGCAGAAGAGAGAGTTGGATGAATATGTGGCTGAATTTGAAAGCTTAAGGTATGCCATTGCAAGGCACAATCCTGAGTTAGATGAGATTTTTTTGTGACTCAGTTTGTGAAAGGCTTGAGGAGTGACCTACAGGGCCCAGTATTCTCCCATGTTCCCACTATTGTGACTCGAGCAGCTCTTCTGGCGAAACTGCAGTTACATAGTCAAGAGAAGAACAAGTACAGATCTCTAGAGCCATATTCTGGGAACAGGCTAGGGAGTGCACCTAGACCTGAAGGTAAGACACGTGAAGCTATGCTTGATCTGTTTAAGGAGAGACAAGTTAGAGAATACAGGCTTTTGCATGAACTTTGTTATGTCTGTGGAGAAAAGTATGAAGCAGGCCATGGGTTGAAATGCTCCAAGAGGGCTCCACTGGAGCTCAATGCCCTAACTGAAGAAGATATGGGGATGATTCTGTCTGAGGAAGTTTTGCTAAACTTGGACAGGGAAGACAGTATGTTGGAGCATTGTTATCAGGTTTCTACTCATGCTATGGCTGGGACTGAAGGGAATAAGTGTATGAATGTGAGAGCATTGGTACACAATCAGGTGATGTTGGCACTGATAGATTCTGGTAGTTCATCTACTTCCTTGAATTCAGCTTTTGTGGACAGATTAGGGCTGAAGGTTGAACCCTGTGATCCTGTGCAAGTTAAAGTGGCCAATGGCCAGGTGTTATGCAGTGATAGAATAGTGCCAAATCTGCAATGGTGGTGCAATGGGCACACCTTTACTTCAAAGATGAGGGTCTTACCTATAGGAGCCTATGATGCTATTCTTGGCTACGATTGGTTGTCTCAACATAGTCCAATGACATGTAATTGGGAGGAGAAAATTATTGAGTTTAAGAGCAGAGATAAGTGGGTGCAGTTAAAAGGAGTCCCAACAGTGAGTCGAGAGGTGCTCACTGAGCTGTCAGCTGTTCAAATGAAGTGGCTGCTGAGCAATGACATATGGTCCTTGCAGTGGTCCAGCCACCTACTGCTGATAACCACAGTTCCACTAGTCCTGAGGTGGAATCAAAGGTCTTTAAGCTGTTAAAGGAGTTTGAAGATGTTTTCGCTGAACCTAAGGGTTTGCCTTCTTCAAGAGAATTTGATCATGTCATTTTATTGGTTCCAGGGGCCATTCCTGTCAGTGCTAAGCCCTATAGATACTCTCGGTTGCATAAGGATGAAATTGAAAGACAAGTGGCTGAATTGTTGCAAGCTGGATTAATTGAATCGAGTGTTATTCCCTTTGCCTCCCCTGTTCTTTTGGTCCAAAAGAAGGATGGAACTCGGAGATTTTGAGTGGACTATAGAAAATTGAATGACTTGACAGTGATTAATAGATTTCCTTTGCCACTGGTGGATGAGATATTGCATGAATTGGTGGGCACTAAATTCTTCGCAAGTTTGGATTTAAAGGCTGGCTATCACCAAATGGGAATGAAGGAATGAGAGGAATTCAAAAATGCTTTTAAGACACATTGGGGACATTATCAGTTTAAGGTAATGCCATTTGGGCTTACTAATGCTCCTGCAATATTTCAATGGGCAATAAATTTGATTTGGCACCTTAAGAAAATTTTGCTTTAGTGTTTCTTGATGATATTCTTATCTATAGCCCTACATTGGAGTCACATATACAACATGTTAGACTAGTATTGGAAACACTTAGGGAGCATAATTTTTTATGAAACTGTCCAAGTGTAGTTTTGCGAAAACAGAGCTCATCTATCTAGGGCACATCATTTATGAGAATGGGGTTGCTACTGACTCTACCAAGACAACTGCAATGAAAAGTTGGCCAACACCTGGGAATATCACTCAATTGAGGGCATTTTTAGACCTCACCGGATATTATCGAAAATTTGTTAAAGGATATGGGAGTTTGGCTAAACCTCTGACTACCTTACTCAAGAAGAAGCAGTTTGTTTGGACATCAGAGGCTGACACAACTTTTGCCAAGTTAAAAGAGGCCATGGTTACAACTCCAGTGTTGGGTCTGCCTAACTTCAATGAAGTGTTTGGAGTTGAAACTGATGCAAGTGAAGTTGGTTTGGGGGCTGTGCTGATGCAAAAAGAGAGACCATTGGCTTATTTGAGTAAAGCATTAAATGAAAGAAACAAGCACTTGTCTGTATATGAAAAAGAATTTTTAGCCCTGATAATGGCTGTGGATAGATGGAGGCCATACTTGCAGAGAAATCAGTTATAATCGAAACTGATTATAGGAGCCTCAGTTTTTTTGGAAGGGCAACAGGAGCACTCTGAGTTACAGAGGAAGGCCATGACAAAACTGATGGGACTTAACTTCAGAATTGTTTATAGAAAAGGGAAGGAGAACATGGCTGTTGATGCTCTATCCAGAGTCCATGAACTGAATGAAATAGCTATTTCTGAGGTCAGGCCACTATGGGTGCAGGAGGTCTCGAATTCTTACTCTATAGACATGGAAGCTCAGGAACTATTGGCTAAGTTGGCTGTGGTGAGTCCTAATGAGGAAGGATTTTCACTATTTCAAGGGGTCATAAGAAAAGGAGACCAGATTTTCATTGGAGCAAATTCAGCATTGAAAACAAAACTCATTTCTGCTTTCCATGACAGTGCTTTGGGGGGGGGGGGGGGCACTCTAGTGTGCAGGCTTATTGTCAAAGAATCAAGAAATTGTTTTTCTGGAAAGGGTTAAAGCAAGATGTTCAGAGTTTTGTGTATCAGTGCTCTGTATGTCAGCAGGCAAAATCTGAGAAGGTTCATCCTAGTGGGTTTCTTCAGCCATTGCCTATCCCTGCTGGTGCTTGGCAGGATATTACTATGGATTTTATTGAAGGGCTGCCTATTTCAGAGGGATATAATACTATTCTGGTGGTTGTGGGTAGATTTTCTAAATATGCTTACTTTATGTCTATGAAACACCCTTTTACTGCCATTCAGGCGGCTAAAGTGCTATTGGATTCTGTCATTAAACTGCATGGTATGCCTAAATCCATGCTGTTTGACAGGGATAAGATATTTACTAGCCAAGTTTGGAAACAGCTTTTTATCCTATTGGATACTAATGCTCCTTACTACATCCTATCATCCACAAACAGATTGGCAGTCAGAAAGAGTAAATCAGTGTGTAGAAATGTACCTGAGATATTCAGTCCATTCTGCACCAGAAAAATGGAAATTTTGGCTACCTCTAGCAGAATATTGGTACAACACAACTTTTCATACCTCTCTGGGCTGCTCCCCATTCAAGATTTTGTATGGCTATGATCCTTTGTTGGCTGCAGCTCCATTGCTCCCACAAAGTGAAGAAAAGGAGGTGTCAGAATTGTTGAAGGAAAGAGCTTTACATATTGAACTGCTCAAAAATCAGCTAGCTACTGCTCAGAACAGTATGAAGCAACAGTATGACAAGAAATACACTGACAGATAGTATCAAGTTGGGGATTTTGTGCTGCTCAAGCTCCAACCCTATGCCCAAACTACAGTGGTGAACAGCCCGTGCCCTAAACTAGCATTCAAGTACTATGGACCTTACAAAATCACCAAGGGAATTTGGAAAGTGGCATATGAAGTGCTGTTACTTGCTGAAGCGCGGATTCATACCGTCTTCCATGTGTCGCAGCTCAACCCTTTTCTGCCAAACTACACTCCGGTGTTTGCTGCACTCCCAAGCATCGCCGATCTGAACTCCATACCCCTGAAGCTTGAAGCTATCCTGGAGCGCCTTCTGGTCAAGAAGGGGAACCGCGCGATTGTGCAAGTTCGGGTGAAGTGGTCCAATCTGGCAGAGACAATGGCTACTTGGGAGGATTGGAGCACTCTGGTGGCGTCGTTTCCATAGATTCCTGATTGGGGACAATCACTCTTAGAGGAAGGGGGAGATGTCACTACGACGGCGACCTAGGGTTCCTCGCGACCGTGGTGCGGCTGAGTGGTGTGTGTTGGGAATGGATAAGGAGAGGAGTGGGCGTGCGTGTTATACTGACGTGTGGGATCGTGGGTCCAGTGCCTGTCGTGTGGGATCAAAGGGATGCCTTTGAGTACTTGTATCGGACCCTGTCGTGTGGAAGGGACAAGCAATAACAAACTCGTAACAAAATTGGTTGAGCTCTCTCGATCCCTTCCTTATCTCCTTGCTGACCGCTCGCTGGCGACCACGTGAGATCTCACGACTAGGTGATTGCGCACTTCCGTCTACGGGTATCACATGTCCACAAAATCTTACTATTAAAACCAGAACAGTGCTAATCCATTTCTTACCGTAATAACCTAGTACTTACACGGTAGCAGAAAGGTGATTAGTATGGGCTGATGAACAGTATGTAGTCCACAAATATATTGTAGAACTGAACTTATGTTGACTAAATGAATAAAATAGACGGTCATCGAATGTATCATTTATTGCTATACTGCTGAGTACTTACTGCTATGCAATGTCTATTCACAAGGTTAATCTGGCTGTCACTAAACTAAAAGACCCCCAACAAAACTCTGTTTTTTGAAAGTTCATTAATATGAAGTTCTTATCTGTTTTGTGGCATGTTTTGACATGTCCAAGGACTCCCCTAGAGGGTCCTAGTAAATCACAGTCCGCACGCTTTTATATGTAACCATTTTATGCAATATATTCATCTAGCATGGTATATGGAGCTATCACGATCTCGTGACCACGATTTCACCCCTAACCCTAACTACACTCATCGCCGCAACCTTTAGTCGTGCCACCGTCGCCTACAGTGTGTCGTGTTGCGTTGTCGTGTGCAACCGCCACGGTCCATGTCGTGTTGCCACGCATCGCTGCTCTCGAGCTACCGCCATGACCCCAAACCAGACATCGCTTGTCGTGGCCGCGGTCCCCAACACCTTGTTTGTTTGTCCCATGATTGATGATTTCGCTGCCAATCAGGTTGCTGTAAAACATGATCGTACCCGCAAGAATGAAAGCAATAGCTATGTGACCTAGAGATCCTCCGTGCACGTGAATGTGAGGCCATCCGTGCGCGTGAGGCCCTGCAGACCGAGGTTCACACATCCGAGGCCACACGCCAGGATTGTTCGATGAGCATGACCTTCTATCAGCTTGTTTTGTTTGGTGAGCAGGACTGTCCCTTCACCTCAGTGCTATCAAACGCTAACAATCTCAATTTTTTATTTGTGTCTGAACCTATGGTTTTCATCAACGCTTGACTTATCTCCGCAGGATCTCCACCCGTGACAACGTTGACCCTAGTGCCACGCTGAATGTAGGCCTAGAGGGGGGGTGAATAGGCCTTCTTGAATTTTCTCGGTTCCTGTAGCACTTCAACAACAAGGTCAAAACCAGATATATCGGACTAGTCCGGTAAAGTGCGGACTAGTCCGGATTTCACGGACTAGGTTGATCAAGTTAGGTCAATTTGATTGTTTCGTTGACGTTTGCAGCGGAAATATAAATTTCAATAACAGTTCAATGATTGTATGTCAAGTTCTATTGCAAGTATGATTCTTGTTCAACTATTTAACCTAAATTCAACAAGATGAATCAAACCCTAGATAATGTTGATCAACTAGAATGATGAACACAAACGAACAAGACACAAGATTTATCCCGTGGTTCGGTTACCACGAAGGCAACCTACGTCCACGTTGAGGAGCCCATAAAAGGACCGGGTCTTCACCAACCCTTCCCTCGTCGGATCGCCACGAAGGCCAATCCTCTTCCACTAACCACACAGGGGTAAATCACCAAGTTGAAGGGGCGATCTCACAAGTTGAGAGCTCCCTTGATTACAAGTCTCAAGACCACCAATAACACACTTCGAAATATACAAATTGGGATGCAAGAGTGTGTTAGAGATTCAAACCAAGAGCTCAATCGTGTGCCAAGTGCCTCTCCAATGATCTACAAGTGATCTTCAATGGATTGATTGATTTTGCACTTAATTTCGTGGAGAGATATGGTTTTTGAGTCTCTTGGGAGGTGTGACGGCGCTAGGGTTCAGGAGAGGGTGAAAGTGGGCCGTGCACCTCTATTTATATGGGGTTTCTAGAAGTTACCGTTAGGGTTCAGAAAGATCGGACTAGTCCGTGGTGGTGACCGGACTAGTCCGGTGTGCTGTGTGAAGCAAACCCTAAGTGTCCAGGAATCTCGGACTAGTCCGGTTCAAAACGGACTTGTCCGATTTCGTCACTGGAAAGCTTCGGACTAGTCCGATTGACATCGGACTTGTCCGGACACATGAAACCCTAAGTGTTTAGGATGACAAGTCCGCACTTGGAGGACTTGTCCGATTTAGATCAGGGTGTATATCGGACTAGTCCGTGTAAACACCGGACTTGTCCGAAGTGGATCAGAAAGTATATCGGACTAGTCCGGGTCACAACGGACTTGTCCGATTTTGTGAGACTTGTGCATTGTTTTGAGGACTAGTCCGCACTGGGGAGGACTAGTCCGAAGTGGAACAGAAAGATATCGGACTAGTCCGGTGATGACCGGACTTGTCCGATCTGGTGCAGAGTGGGATATCGGACTAGTCCGGCTAATATCGGACTAGTCCGGTCCTGTATAGCTTTGTGCATTGTGTGTGTGTGATTAAATGAGATTGAGCTCTTGGGTGTGTTTCCTTAACACACTCCATGCATACTAAACTACTAATTTCTTCTCCTTGAGCTCAAATTCATTTTCCTTCTCAATTTCCCTTTTTTTGGTACTTTGCTCATTTTTCATCATTTTCCTGCATTCATCTCAACAAAAGGATTAGGATCCTAATTGCTTGTCATAAATCATCCAAAACCCACAAGGGAGTCCTAGATGCACTTTCAATCTCCCCCTTTTTGGTGATTGATGACAACCAATTGAGATTTCACAAAATGAGGTATAAAATGAGATTCTCATAAAGTATGCACATATGACTCAAAAATTCATCAAGCAACAAGATAATTATTCATATGTGCATTCTTTATGGTGGGATGCATACTAACAGCATGAATGCATTAAGAGTGACAGAATTTGCATTGATCAACTAATATCAAGTGAATATGGCATTTCAGGGACAAAAATTCAGATTTCAACACACACTTGCAAATTATTTGAGCAATTCATAACAGGACCAAACATGATATGAAAATATAGTTAAGCAAATGCAATTACAATTAAAAAAAGAGAGCTCTCTCCTCGCATCCTATGCAGCTAAAGCTATGACTAGAGACTCCCCCTCAATCTCTCCCCCTTTGGCATCAAGACACCAAAAAGAGAGAGAGGAAGGTCCTAGAGCCTTACTCTTCGCTGTCAGTCCTCTCGTCGTCTTCATCGTCTTCCTCACTTTCCGCTTGACGAGGTTGAGAGGTAGGAGGAGGAGCGGAGCTGCTCGAGCCCCCAATGCCAAAATAGGCAAGCTCGGAGGGAGTCAAGGGGCTGAGCTCGGTGATGTCCGGATCAGAATCTTCAGAAAGTACTGGAGATCCAATTGGGTTGATCTCCAGCTTCTCACTCAGCTGCTTCACATTGGCTTTGATATATCTCATGTTCTCCTTCCTCTTCTGATTTAGCTTGTGAAGCTTCACTTCAGTTTTCTTGCATGAGGAGAAAATTGCAGCCAAGTACTTGAGGATCCCACTGGCGGATCCTTTTTGAGGGGCTTCCCTGGAGGGGGGAGTAGCCCTAGCAGCTTCTTCTTGCCTTGCCGGTGCCTCGGGGCTTGAGACCGGCGATGGAGCAGCCTGGACACTCACTGACTGAGGCTTCTGAGGCCTCAGTGGAGTGTGCTCCACGTCCTTCACAAACTCGATTCCTGTGACTTTCTCAATCATGAACATCAAGTAAGGGGCATAGCCACAGGATCGGTTGGGGGTACTTGAGATATTGACCATATCATTCCAAATATAGTCTGCAACATCGAATTGCCTTTTCTTGCTAATGACCCTCATCAGGGTCCGGAGGTAGCCTTGCACACTCCCTGCATCCCCATCCATGGGGGCAATCGTCTTCCTGAGAACTCTGTTGAGGACCACAAAGAAAGGCTTCATATTCTTTGTGGAGGGAGGGACATACTTGGAGGTGGGCTCATACATGAACTTCATTCCATCCCTCTCAATGACCCCAATGTTGTGGATAATGAGTTGGTCATGTCCTTCAGAGTCAAGGTGCAGCAGGCGGGCAAACTCTTCTTGAGTAATAGAATACTTGGATCCATGAGTCATCCAAGTCACACTTTCTTCGTCTTCACTTGAGAAGTGGCACGTTGCATAGAATTGTGCAATCACTTCATCATTCCAATTATATCTGAAGGCAAACAGATCCTTCAGCCCATGTCTCTCTGCAGCTGCTATCACTTCATCAAAAGCTGCACATTTCCTCTTCTTAAGGTGAGCCCAGTCAATCCATTGACTGCGTACTACCGGGGTCTTCATCGGCAAATAGACCAGCTTGTAGAAATCAGCATGGAAATTTGACCAAAACCTGCCATCAGCTGCTTGCTTGGGCCTTGCATAGCAATCAACACTTCTCAGCTTCACAGCCACATCGCTGCCTTTGCCATTGAATCTTTCCTCATTGGGGTCCTGGACCCCTTCTCTGGGAGTATGCAGCTTTAGGGGCCCAACAGGCCCTGTGGCAACCCCCTTGCCCTTCCCTTTAGCTTGGCGAGGGCCACTTGAAGGAGGAGCAGCCTTTGAGGCGGCCTTCTTGACACACACCTTCCTCCGAACCTGGGGAGGTGAGGGAGCAGGCTCGGAGGGTCTCTCTTGGCGTTTCTTGCCAAGACCCGCCGAGGACCGAGATGCCACCTCGTGGTCCAACTCGGCCTCGAAATCGGAGATTTCGTTGTCGGAACTCGACATGATCTGAGAATGAGTGTTCAAGAGAAAGGACAAGTTATACAAGGTATTGGTGAGGTAAGATGGCAATGGAATGCATTAGGGAATTAAAGAATTAAGTTTTGGTTCAGAAACAACGGACTTGTCCGGTGCACAGGCACGGACTAGTCCGGGGGACCGGACTTGTCCGTACCTGGACCGGACTAGTCCGGTGTTCATCCGCAAAAACCTAACAGACTGGACAAAAATTGATCCCTAAGGTAAAACTAGTCTAGCATACACATAGTACATCAACTAGACATGTAACTAGTGAAGAATGCTAGGCCAAACGATAAGCAATAGAGAAATTTGTGATTTCTTAGGGTTTTGAAGAGTATTTACCAAGAAATCAAAGGAATCTTGAGATTTTGGGGGTTGGAGGCCGGAATTGTCCGCCAACTTCAATCCCCGAGTCTTCAAGCTTGATCTCCGCCCAAGATTGAGGCTTTTCGACGGAGGAATCAAGGATTCGCCTTGGGAGCTCGAGCGCAAGAGAGAGAAAGCTTGGGGGCGAGTGTGGGGTGAAGGGATTAGGGTTTAGTGGCGGCTAGGGTTATGGACACGAAAAATCGGACAAGTCCGGGCATGACCGGACTAGTCCGAAGTCCTCCAGAGACCTAAGTCGGACTAGTCCGTGGTATGTCGGACTAGTCCGGCCTAACCGGCACACTGCGGACTAGTCTGCAATGGCGGACTAGTCCGGGTAACCACGGACTTGTCCGTGGTCACCAGGAGAGAATTGCATAGCCCATTCATATATATTTGAAGGTCCAATAATTGAGAGTAGAGAGGCAAAACAATTCAAATAATCTTGATGAATTTGACCAGGAAGCAAACAACAATCATACTATGATCAAAAATTCATCAAGATCTAATAATTGACATAGTTTTTCGAGAGAAAAATGGGGAGGGTTAATTTTCACAATTCAATCAATATTTTGAAGCAATCATACAGGTATGCAACTTTTCAAGCCACACTCCGAGAATCAAGAATGTTTAGCTCATTTCGGAGTTCGCAAAAACGTTTTTCATCAAGTGGCTTGGTGAATATGTCGGCCAATTGTTTTTGGGTGTTGACATGAGAGATGGATATGTCTCCTTTCATGGAATGGTCTCTCAAGAAATGGTGTCTTATGTCAATGTGTTTAGTTCTAGAGTGCTCAACTGGATTGTGGGCTATTTTAATGGCACTCTCATTATCACAAAGAAGAGGAATACGGTTCATATTGTAACCGTAATCCCTTAGAGTTTGTCGCATCCAAAGGAGTTGTGCACAACAACTCCCGGCTGCAACATACTCCGCTTCGGCTGTGGATAATGCAATGGAATTCTGTTTCTTGGATGACCAAGAAACTAAGGATCTTCCTAGGAATTGGCAAGTGCCGGAAGTGCTTTTTCTATCAACTTTGCACCCGACATAATCTGCATCGGAATACCCAATGAGATTGAATTTTGAGCCTTTTGGGTACCAAAGACCAAGATTGGGTGTATGAACTAAATATCTTAGGATTCTCTTTACGGCTGTCAAATGACATTCCTTAGGGTTGGCTTGAAATCTTGCACACAAACATACACTCAACATAATATCTGGCCTAGATGCACATAAGTAAAGATCCAATCATGGAGCGATATACCTTTTGGTCGACGCTCGGTCCATCTTCATTGAGATCCAAGTGACCATTCGTTGCCATGAGAGTCTTTATGGGCTTTGCCTTGTCCATGCCAAACTTCTTGAGGATGTCCTGTGTGTACTTGGTTTGGCTTATGAATGTTCCTTCCCTTTGTTGCCGCACTTGGAATCCCAAGAAGTACTTCAATTCTCCCATCATTGACATTTCAAATCTGTCTGTCATAATTTTACTAAACTCTTCACAGAAAGATTGGTTAGTTGATCCAAAAATTATATCATCAACATAGATTTGGCAAATAAAAAGATCATTATCCAGATTTTTCGTGAATAGTGTATAATCTACTTTGCCAATTTGAAAGCTATTATCAATTAAAAAATCTCTAAGACACTCATACCAAGCTCTAGGAGCTTGTTTGAGGCCATAGAGAGCCTTACGCAGTTTATACACGTGGTCGGGGAACTCTTCGTCTTCAAATCCGGGTGGTTGCTCCACGTACACCTCTTCCTTGATCGGTCCATTGAGGAAGGCGCTTTTCACGTCCATTTGATACAGCTTGAAATCATGGTGAGTAGCATATGCAAGTAATATTCTAATTGATTCAAGCCTAGCTACTGGAGCAAAGGTTTCATCGAAATCCAAACCTTCGACTTGTGAGTAACCTTTGGCCACAAGTCGTGCCTTGTTTCTTGTCACCACTCCGTGTTCGTCTTGCTTGTTGCGGAAGACCCACTTGGTGCCCACAATATTTGCATTGGGTCTTTCCACAAGTTCCCAAACCTCGTTTCTCTTGAAATTGTTCAACTCTTCTTGCATTGCCACCACCCAGTCCGGATCCTTTAATGCATCCTCAGTCCTGCGGGGTTCCAAAAAGGAGACAAACGAGTAATGTTCACAAAAATTTGCTATACGAGATCTAGTGGTTACTCCCTTTTGGATGTGGCCGATGATGTTGTCGATTGGATGATCCATTTGAATGCATTGGTGTACTCTTGGATGTGGCACTTGGGGGGTCGTATGTTGGTGATCATCTTCTTCTCCCCCTGAGTTGTTGTCCTCGTTGATTTGTTGATCATGTTCATATTCCTGTGATTTGTCTTGTATCGAGGCTCCCCCTGAATTGTTGATTTCCTCTTGTGGTTCACTTTCCTCTTGTATTTGTGACGATGACTCTTGTGGTCGTACTTCGCCTAGAGCCATTCTCTTCAATGCTTGATAGGGAGCTTCCTCTTTTCCTAATTCACATTGATCAACTTGCTCCTTTTGGGAGCCATTAGTTTCATCAAACACACGTCACGTGCCACTTCAACAAATCCGGAGGCCTTGTTGAAAACCACGATAGGCGTAAGTGTTCGAATCATAACCAAGTAAGAAACCTTCATCGGACTTCGAAGCGAACTTTGAAGTCCTGGGCTTCTTGTTCAAAATATAGCAAGGAGAACCGAAAACTCGAAAATATGAAATGTTCGGTTTGTTACCGGTGAGTAGCTCATAGGGAGTCTTCTTTAGTAGTCGATGAAGGTAGAGTCGATTTGCGGCATGGCAAGCGGTGTTGATTGCTTCTGCCCAAAATCGATCCGAAGTCTTGTATTCATCGAGCATTGTTCTTGCCATCTCTATGAGCGTTCGGTTCTTCCTTTCGGCAACTCCGTTTTGTTGTGGAGAGTATGGTGCTGAGAATTCATGCTTGATTCCTTCCTCATCAAGGTATTCCTCCACTTGTATGTTCTTGAACTCCGTGCCGTTGTCGCTCCGAATACTCTTGATTGATAGTGAGAACTCGTTTTGCGCTCGCTTGAAGAATTTCTTGAGTGTTCCTTGTGTTTCGGTACCGAGGACCCTTCCTTGACTGTTATCCCCAAAGTAGATGCCTTCGTTTGGGTCCTGGTTCACTTCATACTCCACAAACATCCTCCTTTCTCCGGTCATGTGGTTTGTGCATCCACTGTCTAGCACCCATTTGGATCCACCGGAGGAGTAGGCCTGCAAAAACAAATTACGCCTTGGTTTTAGGTACCCAAGCTTGCTTGGGTCCTTGGAGGTTAGTAACAATACATTTGGGCACCCACACATGGGATTTTGTGTTCCCATGGCGTGGCCCAGCATAATACGCATACACTTTACCAACATTATTTTTCATTAATACATAAGAAGCATCAAAGGTTTTAAACAAGAGTTGCTGTTGATTATGGGTCGGACTAGTCTTTGTGACCGGACTTGTCCGGATGACCGGACTTGTCCGGACCACAACCGGACTAGTCCGGTTTTCATGGGAGTTCAGATTTTTAGTTTTCGAGTTACCAGGTTGTGAGGGTCCTCCCTTCACAAAGGTAATCCTTCCCTTGTTATCTTTATGATTTCCAGCTCTTTGCTTTCCATCATGAGAGTAACCAATGCCGTACTTGACATTTGGAGGTCTTTGGACCAAATATGCACTACGTGCATAGTTGATCCTCTCCTTGTCAAATATCACACATTGGGTAGGATTTTTGTCCTTTGTGGAGGTAGAATTTTCTTTCAATCTGGTGTTAATTTTATCACATTTGCAAATATGAGCGATATTAGTTGAAGTGGGTTGAGAAGGTAGGGTTGAAGAGGAGGAAGGTTCACTAAGCTTGAGTGACTCAACCTGCACTTCAAGGATCTTGTTGACCTTGATTAAGTCATCAAGTTGATCATTGATTGCAACGTTTGAGTTGGTTAACTCCAAGCAAGTTTTCTTGCTTGAAGCTAGCTTAAGCTCTAGTGAGTGGTTTCTCTCCTTTTCAAGAGCTAGTAGATTGTCAAGTTCGATATGCTTCTCCTTTTGGAGATAATCATGTCTTCTTGACGATCAATTAGCTCTTCCTTCTCAACAAGTTGGTTAAGTAAGAATTTCATTTTAGCAGCAGTTTTTCTATCTAAACCAATTAGCATATCTTCATTATCACTATCTAGATCATCATCACTCGAGTAAGAATGCAAGGAAGGAGTTTTGATGTTTACCTTGCGTTTACCTTCCTTGGCCATGAGGCAAGTTCCACTTGCTTTCTTTGCAACGAGCGTGGGGAAGAGTGTGGGTTTCTTGGACATGCTTTCAATGGCTATGCTAGCCATTTCTTCTTCATCGACGATGAGGGACTCATCGTTTGAGTCCCACTCCTTTCCGATATGTGCTTGTTCAGCTTGTTTCTTCTTCTTGAAGAATTTCTTCGGTTGAGGCTTGGACTCTTTACTCTTCTTCTTGTTGTCCTCATATGAGCAATCAACTATAAAGTGATTGTACTCACCACAATTATAGCATGCCCGCCTCATCTTCGGCTTTGTCTTCTCCTTGTATTTTCCTTCACTCGATTTTGTTCCTTGTCTTTTCTTCATAATTCTTTTGAACTTCTTCATGAACAAAATCATATCTTCTTCGTCTAGCTCACTGCTTTCATCATCGCTGTCCTCCTTAAGCTGTGCTTCTTTTGCTTCTTTGGATAGAGGCTTGAGTGAGGACTTTAGGCAACTCCCTTCTTCTTGGCCGATGTGAGATCGGCTATTTCTTTGACGTGCTTGGCTTGCTTCTCCATCATCTCAAAGTTGATGATTTTGCCAAGCAGTTCATCCGGAGTCATTTTCTTGTACCCGGGACTTTCTCGGATCATGGAGCAAAGTGTGACGTTGCGAGGCATAAAGGCTCTAAGGATGAGCTTTACAACCTCGTGGTCATTCCACTTTTTGCTACCATATGATCGAACCTTGTTCACAAGAGTCTTCAGTCTGTTGTACATGTCCTGGGGAGACTCATCTTCCTCAATCGCGAACCTTCCCAGTTCGCCTTCAATCATCTCAATCTTTGCCTCCCGCACATGCCTGTCACCTTCATGTGCTGTCTGTAGTGTGTCCCAGATTTCTTTGGCAATCTCCAATCCGTCCACCTTTGTGAATTCATCTCTACTTAGAGATGAGGTGATAACGGCTGCGACTTGGGCATTCCTGTGGATGGCTTGCTCTTGACTTGGTGTGAGTTCTTCATCGTCATCAGGGATGTTTATTCCTGTGCACACAATATGCCATAAACTTGGGTTAAGGGAAATCAAGTGCATCTTCATATTTTGCCTCCACATGGAGTAATCACTCCCATCGAAGTGTGGGGCTTTTCCAAGAGGAATAGATAGATAATGACTGCTGTTAGAATTTAAACGGTCATAATTAAAAGGATATCGGGAGTAGTCGGTGTGACTACTCCCCTTCTTCTTTTCTTCAACTTTAGCTTTCCCTTTGGAAAGTGCTTTCTTTCGGAGCAAGTGCTTTCAGCTCCATTGTCTCCTCATCATCATCATCGAAGTCTTGAATGGCTTCGAGATACTTTTCAAGCTTTTGGTGCTTGTCATTGTTCATTTCTTCCTGGTTGTTGATTTTCTGGACTTCCTTCATGTCCGACATGATCTCTTCGAGTGGTTGCACTCTTTCCTGAAGAACCTGCTCTGATACCAATTGAATGTAGGCCTAGAGGGGGGGTGAATAGGCCTTCTTGAATTTTCTCGGTTCCTGTAGCACTTCAACAACAAGGTCAAAACCAGATATATCGGACTAGTCCGGTAAAGTGCGGACTAGTCCGGATTTCACGGACTAGGTTGATCAAGTTAGGTCAATTTGATTGTTTCGTTGACGTTTGCAGCAGAAATATAAACTTCAATAACAGTTCAATGATTGTATGTCAAGTTCTATTGCAAGTATGATTCTTGTTCAACTATTTAACCTAAATTCAACAAGAGATGAATCAAACCCTAGATAATGTTGATCAACTAGAATGATGAACACAAACGAACAAGACACAAGATTTATCTCGTGGTTCGGTTACCACGAAGGCAACCTACGTCCACGTTGAGGAGCCCACAAAAGGACCGGGTCTTCACCAACCCTTCCCTCGTCGGATCGCCACGAAGGCCAATCCTCTTCCACTAACCACACAGGGGTAAATCACCAAGTTGAAGGGGCGATCTCACAAGTTGAGAGCTCCCTTGATTACAAGTTTCAAGACCACCAATAACAGACTTCGAAATATACAAATTGAGATGCAAGAGTGTGTTAGAGATTCAAACCAAGAGCTCAATCGTGTGCCAAGTGCCTCTCCAATGATCTACAAGTTGATCTTCAATGGATTGATTGATTTTGCACTTAATTTCGTGGAGAGATATGGTTTTTGAGTCTCTTGGGAGGTGTGACGGCGCTAGGGTTCAGGAGAGAGTGAAAGTGGGCCGTGCACCTCTATTTATATGGGGTTTCTAGAAGTTACCGTTAGGGTTCAGAAAGATCGGACTAGTCCGTGGTGGTGACCGGACTAGTCCGGTGTGCTGTGTGAAGCAAACCCTAAGTGTCCAGGAATCTCGGACTAGTCCGGTTCAAAACGGACTTGTCCGATTTCATCACTGGAAAGCTTCGGACTAGTCGATTGACATCGGGACTTGTCCGGACACATGAAACCCTAAGTGTTTAGGATGACAAGTCCGCACTTGGAGGACTTGTCCGATTTAGATCAGGGTGTATATCGGACTAGTCCGTGTAAACACCGGACTTGTCCCGAAGTGGATCAGAAAGTATATCGGACTAGTCCGGGTCACAACGGACTTGTCCGATTTTGTGAGACTTGTGCATTGTTTTGAGGACTAGTCCGCACTGGGGAGGACTAGTCCGAAGTGGAACAGAAGATATCGGACTAGTCCGGTGATGACCGGACTTGTCCGATCTGGTGCAGAGTGGGATATCGGACTAGTCCGGCTAATATCGGACTAGTCCGGTCCTGTATAAGCTTTGTGCATTGTGTGTGTGTGATTAAATGAGATTGAGCTCTTGGGTGTGTTTCCTTAACACACTCCATGCATACTAAACTACTAATTTCTTCTCCTTGAGCTCAAATTCATTTTCCTTCTCAATTTCCCTCTTTTTGGTACTTTGCTCATTTTTCATCATTTTCCTGCATTCATCTCAACAAAAGGATTAGGATCCTAATTGCTTGTCATAAATCATCCAAAACCCACAAGGGAGTCCTAGATGCACTTTCACACGCACAACTGTCCCCCCTTTGCTAGCACCATGCGCAACTGCTCCCTCACCCAAGCCCTCGTCAACATCACTGCCACGCGTGACCTCTCCTACAACTGTACCTTCACCACAGGTGGCCATGTCGCGTCCACCATGCGAGGCCACATCACATACTGTTATGCTATTATGCGCTGACCGGTTGCACTCAAAAGCTTAAGCTGATAGGAAAGGGTAGGCAATTCACTTGTACACTCCAACACCCCCCCCCCCCCCCCCCCCCTCACGTGAGGCTCCCTCGGGCCTCAAACTTGGAAATAGGAGTGGGCTTGCATCCGCCAGGATTTGAACTCGAGACCTTTGACTTGGTACTATGTTAAGCTAGTATGTGTTGACCGATTGCACCTAAAGCTTTGTTAAGCTACTTATGCGCTGATCAGTTGCACCCAAAAGTTTAAGTTGATGGAACAAGGTAGGCGATTGACTATACAACCCAACACTCCATCTCAAGTGAGACTTCCTTAGACCTCAAACATGAAAATAGGAGTGGAATTGCGCTCGCCAGGATTCGGTCTCGAGATCTCTGGCTCTGGTACCATGTTAAGCTGCTATGTGTTGACCGGTTGCACCTAAATGTTTAATCTGATTGGGAAGGGTAGAAAATCCACTTATACATTCCAACACTCCACCTCACGTAATGCTCCCTCGGGCCTCAATGATATGCTCCAACACTTCACTTACAACATGCACAATCCGATGACTCCCACACCCACACATGGTGTGGCTTCATTAGTGCAACTTCGCTGATATGCTCAATCAATGTGTATTTACTCACGCCGATCGACTTTGAGAATGCTACTGTCCACCGCTGTCATGTCTTCCCCCATGTGTCGTCTATATTTTTCCAGTGGTCAATCAACATTCCATGACCACTCGAGGAAGCAAGTCTCTCGCATACTAGCCTTGTATATGACAGAGCAACTCTCGTTCATCTTGAAGACATGGCGCAACGCCTATTCCACATTGGTGCCTTGCCATGGATTAAGAGTACGCGACACTGATGTGTCTAACACACTTGGGATCTGGTCCCTCTTGCCTAGCTCTAACATTGTCACAAGCAAGTGGATTTTTCGAAACAAGTTCAATATTGATGATTCTCTAGATCGGTACAAGGCTTGTTTGATACTTGATAGTTTTCCACAACGTCCTCGTGTTGATTATGATTAGATTTTCGACCTTGTTGTGAAGCATGCACAATTTATACTTGTTGGAGTATATGTGTACCTTTAGGTGTTTTGGGCTAGGCCCATGTACCAGCCCATCCTTGGGTCTATTTATATGTATTGTTCCCCCTTTGGGTTAATCAATGAAGTCTTTCCTCTCTAATATGGTATCATTAGCCAAACCCTAACCCTATTGACCCACCACCCAACCGCCAGCCACCACCCGATGTCTGGCGCCCCACAGCCGCCGCCGGTGCGGCCCCCCTGGCCGGCGCCCCTTCTCTGGCCGCCGCCGCCCCTCCCTGGCCGCCGCTGCCCCTTCTCTGGCCGCTGCCGCCCTGGTCAGCGCCCCCCCCCCCCCTTTTGCCTGCCGCGCCCGTCCTCGAGCGAGCGGGCATGATTGAGTGTAAGTCGTGCTCCACGCCGGTGGATACCCAGGCTAAGGTCTCTTCTGCCGATGGGACACCTGTCAGTGACCCGACCGCCTACAAGAGTCTTGCATGTGTGCTTCAGTACCTCACCTTCACCAGGCCCGACATCTCCTACGCAGTTCATCAGATGTGTCTTCACATGCATGACCCGTGGGAGCCGCACCTCACCGCTGTGAAGTGGATCCTTCGGTACCTGCACGGTACCCTCGACTACGGCCTCCTTCGACGTGGACTCGCCCTCAGAGTTGGTCGTCTACACTGACGTTGACTAGGCGGGTTGTCCCGACACCCGTCGATCCACCTCTGGCTACGCTGTCTTTCTGGGCGGCAACCTCGTCTCCTGGTCCTCGAAGCGGCCAGCCTGTGGTGTCGCGTTCGATTGCTGAGGCGGAGTACTGTGTCGTGGCAAACGGTGTGGCTGAGGCCACCTGGCTCCACCAGTTGCTGCAGGAGCTCCACTCCCCCATCCCTCAGAGCACGTTGGTCTACTGCGACAACGTCAGCGCCATCTACCTCTCCACAAACCCTGTCCAACATCAGCGCACGAAGCATGTGGAGATGCACCTCCATTTCGTTCGTGAGCGGGTTGCACTTGGCAAGGTCCGAGTTCTCCACGTTCCGACGACGTCGCAGTTCGCCGACATCTTCACGATGGGTCTCCCGTCGTCGTTGTTTTCAGAGTTTCAGTCCAGTCTCAACATCTGTTGTGGCTAGATGTTGAGACTGCCGGGGGGGGGGGGGGGGGGGGGGGGGGGTGGGGGGGGGGGGGGGGGGGGGGGGGGGGGTATATGTGTACCTTTAGGTGTTTTGGGCTAGGCCCATGTACCAGCCCATCCTTGGGTCTATTTATATGTACTGTTCCCCCTTTGGGGTTAATCAATGAAGTCTTTCCTCTCTAATAATACTGATTTTTCTTTGGCCCTCGCTCGGGACTAGGCAATTCACCAGCAAAAATGCCTTTCTGCGTGGAACACTCACAGATACCGTTTATTGCAGTCAACCCTCTGGTTTGTTGATCCAGCTCACCTCGATCTAGTTTGTTGCCTCAACAAGCCTTTATGGTATCAAGCAATTGCCGCTTCAATCATACTTGCTTCATCGGATTTGTTGAAGCTAAGTCAGACACTTCAATGCCAATTTTTCACCGCCGTTCAGAGACTGTCTTCTTTTGTTGTACTTAGATGACATTGTTCTTATACCTTTCGGTACAACACTCTTGCACAGTACTATTCCTGCTCTGCAGTGGGAATTTGTTCAGCGGCGACCTGGTGGCCTGTTTTTGACATGGTGTTTGTTTGCGCTGGGTATAATAAAGTGTTTCGGCATGGTCATTTGCAAGCCCTTGCTCTACTGATATGGACACGCAATCCAAGAAATCTGCGACAACGGTTCTCCTGTCAGTGATGCGACACAATATCAAAGCATCACTGGTGCCCTGTAGTATTTAACATTTACCGCACCAGACATCTCTTATGTTGTCCAGCAGGTGTGTCTCTATATGCATGATTCTTGAGAGCCTCATTTGATTGTGATGGAGCGCATTTTGCGTTATCTACAGGGCACACTCGATTTTGGTCTTCTCCTTCGATGCTCATCAGGATTTGCAGTAGTGGTCTATTCAGACACGGAGTGGGCAGGCTGCCTCGATGCCTGCCATTCCACATTAGATTATGCAGTTTTTCTTGGTGACAATCTGATTTCCTTATCTTCGAAGAGGCGGAACAGTCTCTCAAGTGCTGAAGTAGAATACCCTGTTGTCACCAATGCTGTTGTAGAGGCTTCCTGGTTGCGTCAGCTAATACAGAAACTCCAGTCTTGTGAGGCTGTGACTTGGAGTGCACTATGTCAGTGTTGTTTACCTGTTAACCAACGAACCCGGTTCAGCATCAACACACAAAACATACAGAGATTGATTCTCACTTCGTCCACCAACGAGTTGCTATGAGTGACGTTCGAGTTCTCCACGTTCCGACGACCTTGTTTCGCTGATATATTCACCAACGGATTGCCCCTGCCTATATTTTACAAATTCTGCTCCAGTATCAACGGCTGTAAGGGATCTGAGTTTTATATATGGAACCATTAGACGCAATGTATTCCTCTCAGACAATGTCTTAGATTTACGTATGAGAAAACCGCATTAGATGTCCATCATATAGTTGCAGCTAGATCATTTAACAGTCCATGATCCGTTACTGAATGAAATCAACATATGTAGTTTGAGTTCTGAAAAATCGTGTCTACATGTGACAATTGCCACGTTAATTACAACGTGTACATGCCAGCTGCATTCAGGCCTCGTGTACATGCAACCTCATTATACAGTTATGCGCGATATATTCCCATATGTCAATTGGGGTGTGTGTGTGTGTGTGTGGGGGGGGGGGGGGTTAGAGAGTACTAGTAGGGTATGGCTTCTATGCTGGCACACACACACACACACACACACACATATATATATATATATATATATATATATATATATATATATATAACCATTATACGCAATATATTCCTCTATCAGGCAATATCTTAATCTTCCTGATTTACATATGGGAAAAACACATTAGATGTCCATGCATATAGTTGCAGCTAGATCATCTAACAGTTCACGATCTGTTACTGAATGAAATCAACATAGGTAGTTTGAGTTCTGAAAAATCGTATTTACACGTGATAATGGCCACATCAGTTACAACGTGTTTTTGGCAGGCCCAGCAGCATTCAGGCCACGTGTAAATGCAACCTCAGTATACAGTTCATCAGTGGAGCTTGGACGTCCTGTGCTACAAGGGCTTCTAGCCATTGATATAATTGCTAAAGAGGTGGTACCCAATGAAAATAGTTTGTCTTTTGCTGCTAATTTTAATTTTTTTCACCAGTCCCTTATTTTTGCCATAGGTTTTCGGATGGGCTCAACTGATGCCAAACTATGTGACTGAGCT